>PRKT01000114.1:587185-602367 GCA_003671525.1 Saccostrea glomerata
GGGGGGGGGTAGTGGCTAACTTTTTTCAAGACCAACTATCTTTCAATTCAAACTTTTTGGGGTTAATTTTCTTATAACACTACCCTTTGCTAATGTGGGGGGGCCAACCTTCCTTTCAGTAAACATTTTCTATAGTAAAGGTAATGTCGGGAGAAAAAGTGGGGGGGGGGCCGGCCCCCCCTGGCCCCCCCGGATACTACGCCCCTGCCTCAAGCGACAAAAAAGTGTACTGTTTCTCGATTTATTTATCCGTGGGCCCACTCGATTGGGACCCTTCTAGAAGCAAAGTGGAATAAGAAGGGTCCCAATCGAGTGGGCCCCGTATCTTAAAATATTACTAACCGTTCAATGTTCCCAAAATATTTTTACTTCTTCACAACTAAACGTTTCCCACAAACTACACATTTTTAAACTATGGTTAATAGCCGGATTCTAAATTAAGACCAAAGAACATTTCGCCTTTTTATACTCTCCTGCAAGCAACAGTCAGAGCTAGATCCACAGCCGACGAATATAGAACATTTTTTTAATACTTTGGGGAAAGGCTATTCACTTTTGAATACGCAAAAGAAATAATACCACTGAAAGAAATAAAATACAATGTCACATCACCATTTTTCTTGCAACTGATTACTTTCCCCTCAATCTCAGTACTATTTATTATATAGGCCAACTGGACATTTTCAGCTGGGTAAACATTTACAAAATAGCGACAACGGATCTTTAGCCCTTCAGTTTTACTATTTATTTGTAACATAGAGAGATATTTCTTTCAGTTGAGAGATGTCTCTGTTTTATCTCTGTTTTTCATAGATCTATCTCTCTAAAATAAGAGATACCTCTGTATTCTTTAAAGATGAATTTTATTTTCCGGATAAATAGCAAAAGGGATGGGATTTCGTCAAACATCGCTAAAAGTTTCTAACTAAGCTAGGGTTTTTGAGATATTTTATACATAAAGTTTACAAAGCTCTGGTATGTGATCTTAATCAATCGAGGGTGGATGGAGGATTTTAAAGTGATGTGAAGCGAGCTTACAAGGTAGGGACCTAGAAGCGCCTTTCCATTCCCCTAAAGACAAAGCCCCTTAAAGCTGCTTTTGAGTGCTCAACGAAGTTTCAGTTGGTCAAAAATGTTTTTTTCTGAGAGAACGATCTAGTTTTAATTTTTTCCTAGACTTTTCATCATAATCAATAAATTATTATAGCTTAAACTAAATTTCCGTGATTAATAGAAACACAGTTGTGTATATACTGGAGACCTAAAATAAGGTTGTCTGATGTAATTTTTCTTAGAGACACGCCCCGTGGGGATCCGGGTTAGAATAGGTCCTCAGTACCCCCTTGCTTTTCGTAAAAGACGACTAAATGGGGCGGTCCTTCGGATGAGACCGTATAAACAGAGGCCCCGTGTCACAGGTGTGGCACGATAAAGATCCCTCCCTGCTTAAATGTCGTAAGTGCCGAGCATATCCCTAACAAAAATTTACTATAGTTAACTATAGTTTACTATAGTTAACTATAGTGAAAACTTTGACACTTTGATTTACTATGAAACTTTGCTCTAGAACTTTTTTGAAGATTTAAAGCCTTAATGTATCTTAAATTACATACTAATGATGTACTTTTTTCATAAATTATGTAAATATACAAGGAATACTTCATTTTAATTCCAGAAAAGTATTTGTAGGTAGTTTAAAAAATAAAATATATCTACCTAAAATTCATAATAAAAATTCTTTGATTTGCTATAGTGAAAACTTTGATTTACTATAGTTAACTATAGTTTACTTTTTTTGTTAGGAATCGGCCTAAATTTGCAGCCCTTCACCGGCAATGGTGACGTCTCCATATGCAGTGAAATATTCTGGAGCGGAACGTTAAACAGTATACAATCAGTCAATCAATCTTAGAGACACACGAACAGGTCGTTTACCAAAAATTTTAAGGAAAAAATCATGATAAGACCGCGGAACATTAACTGGCAAAATTGGAAATATACAGCTTACGTCATTTCTATCTGTTACAATCAAAACATTCAGTGATAGACAGCGTATTGGGCGGGTACAATTCGACGCGGACTTTTGGAAAACGGATTGAAATTGCAGATCAAAATTCATTTACAATCCACCTCAGCTACGCTACAATTCGACGCGGACGTTTGGAAAACATCGGATTGAAATTGCAGATCGAAATTCATTTTCAATCCACCTGAACTGTTTTCAGAGTTAAGAGTGAATATATAAAATCAACTATTTTCAACTCCCGAATACATTTTGTTTGAAGTTCACATTAATACGAGTTTTAGCTTATAATTTTTAGGGACGCGAAAGATGATAGAAGACAAAGATTATTTTTCAGGAGATATTTCATTCTAAGCTGGGGGGAGGGGGGGGGGGTAAAAATTTTCGAGTCAGGTCATGACTTACATGTAATGTTTACATGACAACAGATATTTTATTTCTAGGATTATTAGAGTGCATGAGTTTTATACTTATTCTCACTGAAAAATGTTGATAAACTTTATCTAAAATTGTTAAGCCCCCCTCCCCTAAAAAAACGTATATTTACCAAGCAGAAATAAAATATTTGTCCCTTCATATATTTCTTTGAAACACTTGACAGAAAATTCTTATTTATATTAACTGTCTTCAAACTAGACCAAAATTGAAATTATACTGTCTTTTGGGTCAATCAGTAATGTGCCTTCTAGCGTAGCTGAGGTGGATTGAAAATGAATTTCGATCTGCAATTTCAATCCGATGTTTTCCAAACGTCCGCGTCGAATTGTAGCGTAGCTGAGGTGGATTGAAAATGAATTTCGATCTGCAATTTCAATCCGATGTTTTCCAAAAGTCCGCGTCGAATTGTACCCGCCCATTACGCTGTCTATCACTGAATGTTTTGATTGTAACAGATAGAAATGACGTAAGCTGTATATTTCCAATTTTGCCAGTTAATGTTCCGCGGTCTTATTCATCTTCAATGCTGCAATTATTAAAAAGAAAAGGCTTCTTATTTTCTGGTTTAAAGATGACTTTTGACTAAAGATTAATTTTGACTAACTGTTTTCACTTGAAATTAAAGAAGAATATTTTTAGAATATTTTTAGAATGAGTACCTTCCTCGGGGATTGAAGTAGAAACTGCAATTTATTACGTTATATCCGTCCGTCCGTCTGTCTGTCTGTACGTCCGTCTATTATGCTTTGGGGTGCCGATCTCTTATCCGCAACTCCTCTCATACCACTGAATGAAATTTGATGAGACTTTCAAAGCATCTTTATTACACATTTTGGGTTTCCCATAGCAAAACATGGACACTGCCATTATATTCATGTGGGAGGTAGGAGTATCATTTAGTGAGCTCATTGCTCACGGTTTCTCTTCTTTCAGCTTGGGGGCGCAACAGTGGACACTATCAAAGCAAAATATTTTTTATACCCCCGTAATCAAAGATTCGGGTATATACGAGGTGGTTTTTGTCCTTCCCGTCTTTCTGCCTGTATGTTTTTCCACAATAACTTTACCCTTGCTCAAAACTTTTGAGTGGGTGGTGATTTCGTATTTCACAGGTGACAGGACCTTTCTTTGGGTACCACCAAATTTGACCTCTTGACCTTGGAGTTTTAACCCATTTTTACGAAACATTATCACATTTTAACCTTGGAAATAACTTTTTAAGAATTTCTGCTAGGGTTTTCATACTTCACTTGTGTATTCATTGTGACAAGACCATTCAACGGGTATAAATATTTTTACCGTTTGAACTTGAACTTAGAATTTGACCCAGTTTTTAAAAACTTTGACCATGGCTATAGTATATTAACATTTAGCACTTGTAGTTTCATATTTCACAGGTGTATTCCTTGTGACAAGACCTTACTATGGGTACCAACAATTTTGAACTTTTTACCTTGACTTTTGGAGCTAGTTTGACATGCATTTGAGAAAAATTCAACCCTCGCCATAAGCTGTCATACGGGGGCATCAGTGTTTCACAAACACATCTTTTTTGAAAGAGGGAATGCAGAATGTAGAAAAAAAGCAACTACATGGATCCCGAAAAAATTGACAAGCATTAGGTTCATTTTCTTTACTTAATTGCTAAATTTTATTTATTATCTATTACATTACATGTATTTGATAATACTGAAACAAAAATTTAGGGGTGGGATGTAACCGGGTATATTTAAATGAACATTTTCAATAAAAAGAAAGTTTGAAAAAAAAAGTTTGGAAGTGGGGTCGGCTGCATGGTCTAGGGCAGTACCCTGATGATACGACGTACCTGTGCAAGGTAAAAAATTCATCGGACGTATTGTGGGGCAAGGAGTGGGGACTCTGCTCCCCTTTTAGTTTCATATAACCAGGAATTTTATATCCCATTCATTCCTAACATCCATTACCCCTCGTTGGCAGTATCTCGTTGAATGTGTTCCCAGTATCTAATTTGTCGGCACATAGGAAGGCTTGCCTTATAATTCTAAAACCTAACGTTCTGCAGGACGCACGGCTCTCGTGTCCACATGACGGTAAAACTAGACAGGAAGTACCAGAAAGTTTTTGCGGACAGACAAACAAACGGACGGAACCGACAATAAATATATACCCCTGAATCTTCGATTACCGGGTCATAAAATTTTAAGCAAAAAAATCATGATATTCATCTTCAATTTTTGTAATCAATACAAAGTAAAAGCTTCTTTCATTTTCTGATTTAAAGAAGGCAAGATTGTTAAAAAATTAATGTTCATTATCTTATATGAATGTAGTTCATGTTGTGAAGTATACCGGTAATTTTGTCAAATCAACATTTGACTAAATGATTTCTCTTTAAATCAAAGAAGAATTTTTCTGCATTTCTCGGGGTTGGAAGTAGAAACCGGAATGAATTTATTTCAGTTTTAGAACACAACAGTGGATACTACCAAGCAAAATTTACTCAGAGACGTAATATATGGTTTTTATAACCCCCCCCCCCCCGTAATCGAAGATTCATGATTATATACTTTTTGCCTTTTCCGTCTGTTTGTCTGTCAAATTGTTTGTCCTCATAAAAGTTTAACATTGCTCATAACATTTGAGTGAGTGGAGCTATTGCTTTCATATTTCACAGTTGAATTCTTTGTGACAGGACCTTTTTTTTGGATACCACCAAAATTTGACCTCTTGACCTTTTTATCACACTTTAACCTTGGTCATAACTTTAGAAGAGTTGGTGCAAGGGCTTTCATACTTCACTTGCATATATATTCATTGTGACAAGACCTTTCATATTTTTTTCTTGTGACAAGACTTGACCTTTTAACCTTGACCTTTGGGGGCAAGGAGTGGGAACCACTGTTCCCCTTTTCGTTTCATACAACTATGGATTTCATATCCCATTCTTTCCTAACATCCCTTACCCAACGTTTGCTTTATCTTGAAAAAAATGCGGAATGTGTTCCCAGTATCTCATTTGTCGGAGCAAAGCTTGGTCTTCACAAAGCTTTCTCTAACTTTTAGGATCTACAGTTATAGCACATGTTCGACTTCAAACTTCTGAATCAATTTTATTAAATTAATACCCGGTATTATTAATACAGTGATATAGCATCGTTTTTCAAAGGGCGGCAACCCGAAAAATCTTACCTGAAAAAAAAAAAACTTGAAACGCCAAAAAAAAAAATGTCCAAACTCGAAATTCCTATTTCTTTGAATCTAAATTCTTGGAAATGTTTACTCAAACACTTCATTATTACCCTTATATCATCCTTATTTGACAATAATGCAACTAAAAGTGTTGAGGCGGACTTTCAATGAACATTTCTTATAGAAAACTTAAGTCTGGAAAAAAGGGGCGGCTACTATGTGCCTGTAATAGCCTTATTCCAAAATTTTTTTTTAAAGCTAGAGTTTGATCTGGAGCCCGAGACAATTTTTAAGTCCACGTTTTATGCTTTTCCCTGCATTAGAAATGGTATCCGATAATTTACCACACTTTTTCACCTATTTTGCTCCAACGTATCTTCTTTGAAAGATATTTTTACGTACGATCCCCAACATGGACATCGGAATTATTTTTTTTTAATCGATATACCAAAATCATTGAGGGTTGTTTCGGATCGTTGAAAAGTTAGTAAAGTATCAACAAGATGTGTTTGTGAAACACTGACATCCCCCTCCACCACCCTCCTGGCAGCAAAGCAAAGATTAAACTTTTCTTAAATGCACATCTAATATATTAAAACCAAGAGTCGGGTATTCTCAGTGGAAAAACAATAATTATTGTGAAATATGAGAGTAGGCCAAGGTTAATTTTTTCCATAAGTACGAAAATCTTCAAGGTCAAGGTCATTGGTATCCAATGAAAGGTGTTCCATATGTAAATCATGGAAGCCCTAGCCCTAACCGTTCAGAAGCTATGGCCAAGGTTAACATTTTAAAAAGTAGGTCAACTTCCAAGGTCAAAGATCTTGCTATCAAATGAAAGGTCTTGTCACAACATTAAACCTTTATACTATGAAAGCACTAACTAGTAATGGTAAATGTTTACGTTTTAAAGAAGGTCTAATTCTAAGGTCAAGGTCAAAGGGTAAAAGTTTTTAGTATCGAATGAAGGGTCTTCTCACAAGAATCACATAAGTAAAGTATGAGATCACTAGTCCTTAGCTTTCAAAAGTTATGGCCAAGATTAATTTTTTTTCATAAGTACACAAATCTCCAAGGTAAAAGTCACAAGGTCAAGGTAATTAGTATCCAATGAAAGGTCTTGCCATATAAATATGTAGAGTATGGAAGCCCTAGCCCCAAATGTTCAGAATTTACGGCCAATGTTAAAATTTTTAAAAAGTACATCAAACTCCAAGGATAAGGTCAAAGGGTCAAAGTTCTTGTTATCAAATGAAAGGTTTCGTCAGAAGAATTATATATGTAAAGTATAAAAGCACTAACCCTAACCCTTAAAAGTTATGGTCAAAGTTTGCTTTTTAAAAGTAGGTCAAACGTCAAGGTCAAAAGGTCAAAATTCTTGGTATACAATGAAGGGTTACATATATGAAGTATGAAATTCTTATCTTTTACCTTTCAAAAGTTATGGCCGAGGTTAAAGTTTCTTCACAAGTACGGAAATCTACAATGTCAAGGTCTAAAGGTCAAAATTGTTGGTATCCAATTCTTTCAACAAAAAAATATATGTGAAGTATAAATGTCCTGGTATCTAATGTTCAAAAGATATGGCCAAAGTAAAAGTTTGAAATTTTTGTTAAAAATTGGGTCAAACTCCATGGTCAAGGTGAAAAGGTCAAAATTGTTGGTTCCCAAGAAATGGTCTTGCCATAAGGAATACACATGTGAAATATGAAAGTCATAGCTCCTCTAAATCAAAAATTATGAGCAAGGTTAAAATTTTTCCGGACAAACAGAAAAACAGACAGACACAGAGAGACAGACAGACAGACGGAAACGACAAAAACTATATACCCCCGAAACTTCGTTTGGGGGGGGGGGGGGGCAAAAAAACTTGAAACGGACATCGTAAGGAAACGTGTACATTGTAAAACGTCGAGAAAAGTGAATGTAAATTATTGTTATACCTTTAAAAAATTGTTCCTATACAAATCTATACGAAAAAAAAGTCTAACATTTTTAATGTTTTGCTGAGCGGGCATAAAAAAATCGATGTTGGACCGCTGAGTAAGATGTGGCCTCAGGCAGACAGTTTGGTTCTTGGGTCCGACAAAACGCATGTTGCCCTCGAACTCAGTCAATAAATGTATAATGTTTTTTCATTATAACTTATGCTTACTTAGGTCACATTTAAGTCGGTCAACAAAATTTTTCTGGTGTTGTCGGCTGAAAGAACATGATCGGCCGACCCAATATCGGGCGACACGGAGCAGTCACAATATTTCCTAGGGACACCGATGACTTGGATAAATTTAAGGAATCACTATCTAGGTAGGAGGGTATGTCAGGGCATCAACAATAGTGGCGAAGCCCGTTATGCTTAAATTATCCCATGTTTCCCTCTATTGTTGATGTCCCTGACATACCCTCCTAACTAGACAGTGATTCCTTATATTTCCATTTCATTGTGAAATAAAATTGCAGATTTAGACTTTAAAAATGTAGATAAATAGATTTAAATCACACGATGACTTCCATGCCAATTTCAATAGTCCTCGCCAACCGACGTCAAACACAAAGGCAGCCGCACGAGATTTACATGCATAATTGGCCTCCTCTTTTTTCTTTAGAAATCAGCAATATTTTTTTCATAGATCTATATTCAGATAGGTGACGTTAGTAATGTTTGCAAGGCAAAGTGGCAGAATCTTAAAAAATTGTGACTCAATGTTGAAAATGTGTGCAAAAAAAAAAACCCCACAAATGGTGCATATCTAAGCAGCAAAGAATACTGAAGATTTCTTCATATCTTACGGATTAATTATTTATGTTATTTCCGTTCAAAAAATATATATCAATCCATGCATCAAAATTTTGTTTATGTTATGTATCCCTAATAGGTTAAATATTTACAAGTCGGCCAATCGTCGCCACAGGCACCTGAAGTATGGATAATACCCCCCCCCCTTTTTTTTTACTGAAAAAAAATGTAAGAGTGTTTAATGTCTCAAAAATAAAAAAATTCCCCGTCAAACACATCTATATGTCGTTATATGCAAGCAGAATGTACTTTTTCTCACGTTTAAAGAATGGCCCTATTCGGTATAATAAAAATAAATAAGATTGTAAATTCTTTAAATCATGACCCCAGGGATTAGACGGGCCACAATAGGGAATACAAGTAAAACGTCGAGAAAAGTGAATGTAAATTAATGCTTTTTCATCATAACTTATCATCATAACTTACTAGTCTCGTGGGGATCCGGGTTAGAATAGGTCCTCAGTAGCCCCTTGCTTGTCGTAAAAGGCGACTAAATGGGGCGGTCCTTTGGAGGAGACCGTATAAACCGAGGCCCCGTGTCACAGCAGGTGTGGCACGATAAAGATCCCTCCCTGCTCAAAGGCCGTAAGTGCCGAGCATAGGCCTAAATTTTCAGCCCTTCACCGGCAATGGTGACGTCCCCATATAAGTGAAATATTCTGGAGAGGGACGTTAAACAATATACAATCATAACTTACTATGCAAACCAGAAGCTAGATGAATTTGTAATAAACACTCGGGAAATAATTAAAATATTAAAAATATTCTCATCCGAAAACATTTTCATACCAGGCTCCAAAAACTGACAATCGAAACACGAGTTAGACTTTTTGGGATAGCTATCTCGTATGGACAGATTTTTATTCCCACTTAGAATTTATTCTAACATTTCAAGTCGCGTTTGTTCACAGTAGAATTGTCATTTTTGCAGTTTCATTCCTAAATATGCATAAAGTTTACAAAAAGATTTTTCTAAAAAAATCTTTTGAGCAGAAAAGTTCAAAACCACGTGTTTTATTTATTTTGTGATGGGTTTGTCTATAAATAACAATTTGATTAGTCAGGGGATAAATTATCATTCGTTTTATTTTTCTCAACATCGTACTTGGAAGTCGTCCAGAATGTTCTGACCCACACTGTCAACAATTGAAAAAAACACTAACTTGAAAAAAATAATTTTTTTTCTTGGTATTAATATTTATTTTTACTGTTTCTTATTTTGAATAGAAATACATCTTAAATAAGTTTATTCTGTAAGATAAAAATGTAATTTGATATTAATTGTATAAAATATTACGTTAAATATTCAGTTTTTGCCTTGTAAATGTTAATTACTTAGGAATAATGCTCTAAGAAAAGGGAAGCAACTGCGTAGGTGACTAGATAATATACTTTTTTATATAGTGATTTTCTTTAACACTGATAAAAATTTTTCGCATATTGGTTTAAAAAAACATGCATTTTGCATAATTATTTCTTTCAAAAAATGAAAATGTCGTACACCCAAATCTTTTTTATCGGGGTAAAGAACAGAACAGAATAATTATGTCTAATTTAAAGTCCCAAAAAGATAAAAACAAGATGATTATGATAATATTAACGATGATAATATTAACAATGGATGGATAGCAATAAGTATCTGCGTAACATCTTGTCTGTTTGTCTGTTCGTATATCCCCAATGCCATTTTTTTTTTAGCTTTTTACGTATATGTTTATATCAATGCCAGAACAGGTGAGTGTAAAATATCAATACTTAATTTGTTTCTGGTACGTTCTGAAGACTCGTTAGAAACTTGTACTTCAGATGTATATTAAACTAGGAAAAATTGAAAATGAATCTACATTGGTCAAAATTCGCTCAAAAAACATTTTATAAGTTCAAGGTCCGAGTACCTTTTAATCCTTACGTCCTCTACCAAAATTTGAATTTTTCAATTAAAGTTTTCATATATGTCAATTTATAGTGATGTACTCGTCGGCAATTGGAAATTATTGGTGAAATACACTTGTTTTTAACTTATTGATGCTAATATCAAGACAAGAGGACCATGGGCCTTATAGGTCACCTGAATATCATGTAACAACTTTCAAAAAATTAAATTTAGTTCCTGTTTAAAACCAAAAGCTATGAAATTGACAATTTCGAAAGAGGCACCATTGTTTGTAATAATTATATACTTAGCCTGCTTACTTTGGTTACTTGATACCCAGAGGTAGATCACATTAACAAAGAGAAAATGCATTTCCACTTTAAACCAGTTGTGCACCCCACCCCACTGTAACCACTGACCCAGCTGGGCCCACATATTTCAAAATTTTGGTTTTACCATATATTTTATTTAATCAGAAATGGTTGATTAATCGACTATTCAACTATCAGTCGAATTGACTGACGAACGAATGATAAATAACATTCGAATATTAAATATATGCAAGATTGATTGATTGATTGATTGTATACTGTTTAACGTCCCTCTCCAGAATATTTCACTGATATGGAGACGTCACCATTGCCGGTGAAGGGCTGCAAATTTAGGCCTATGCTCGGCACTTACGGCCTTTGAGCAGGGAGGGATCTTTATCGTGTCACACCTGCTGTGACACGGGGCCTCGGTTTATACGGTCTCATCCGAAGGACCGCCCCATTTAGTTGCCTTTTACGACAAGCAAGGGGGCACTGAGGACCTATTCTAACCCGGATCCCCAAGGGGCAATATATGCAAGAAAGGGAGCTAATAGACAAGAAATTATCGATCGTCTTAAAATTGAAAAGCGTCCTTCTTCAAACCATATAGTAATATACGTTCTCAGATGAATCTATAGAAATCACAGTCACAGTTAAATATTTTCCACAACAAAATCTGTAAACTTTGTATGGAAAGTACAATACGTATAACTGCTTCACTACGGTACCGCTATAATTATTTCTCAGTTTCTATAATTGATAATTATTTCTCAATTTCTGACTTTTTTGTTTTTTTAGTAAATTATGTAACGCTATACTGGACTTTGTTTGAAAAACATTTAACTGGACTTGTTATTAGAATAAACACAGACTGTAGAGTTCAATTTATGAATGTGATTTACGGAAAATAATACATTTTGGAGATCTATTTCATGTCAACATCTAATCCGTACGATATGTAATATAGACATTGAATATTACTTTATATATAAATTAATGCATAGATATTTAAGTTGTTTCAACGATATTTTTTTTCAGAAAATGTTTCGAATAGTCGACCCTCCTTCGAATAATGCAATCGAATGTTTGACTACGGAAAATAACAAATTTGACATCCCTATTAATTTTTTTTCAGACTATGTAACCTCCCTCCCCCCTCCCCACCAGAACCCCTGACCCAGGGGCCATAAAATTCACAGTTTTAGAAGAGGCATTCTTGTTCATCATAACTATGTTCTTAATTAGTTTGTTTAATACCTAGGAGCAGGTCAAGAAGAAGATTTTCAAAGAATTATGTATTTTCACTATACATGTATAATCAGTAGAGTTCCGCCCTAACACCAGGACCCCCGGCCCATGGGCCATGAAATTCAAAATTTTTGAAGATACATTCTTGCTTATCATATCTATGTACTTGGTTGGTTTATTAAATGCCAAGGAGCAGAGAAGACTTTAAAATAAATAATGCATTTTTACTATATAATCTATTTAACCCCACCCTAACACTAGAATCCCTGATCCTGGGGCTATGAATTTCACAATTTTGTACTCAATGCTGATTACATTTATGCCAACACTTTGACTGCTTGATGTCCAAGAGTAAAGAAGATTTTTTAAAAGATTGCATTTATATCAGTGGTTTTGGTCGCACCTCTTAGGCCCCAGGGGGACAGTGGGACAGGGACCGTGAAATTCATAATTTTTGTTTCCCTTTACCCATAAATGCTTTGTGCCAATATTGGTTGAGCAGTTGCAGAGAAGAAGCTGAAAATGTTCAAATGTTAACGGACGACAGACAAAAACAGATAAACGGTATCAATAGGCCACCTCAGTTTACTCAGGTGACCTTAAAATATTGTTTTTAATGCATAATGATTTTAAGAACAATTATGAAAAGGTAATTAGTAAATGATCAATTCATGCACATGTTCTATTTTTAGATGTAGCTCTGATTACTTTAAAATCACTTATTTTCAAGAGGTCAATTTTTCGTGCTATGAGAAATACATGTAATTACTGTTTTGAAGGATTTGATTTATTCGTGGTTTAAGGAGAAACAGCTAACGAAGGTATGCAATCCTAGCATTTACTGGGGCAGGCACGAAGCAAGGGGGGGGGGGGCTATCCCCCACTTCTTTCCAAACATTACTTTTACTATTGAAAATGTTTATTGAAAGGCAGGTTGCCCCCTCAAGTTTTACTACAGTAAAAGTGAAAACAGGTAGATGTGGTATTTTATGCAAAAAAAAAAAAATGGTACTGAAGAAAGTTGGTATTGAAATTTTTTTTTTACTGGAGAATACCACGCCTTATTAAAATTCCAAACTACTGGAAATATTTTATGGTTCTATAGGTGTCAAGTGAAGGTCCTGAATAAGGCAAACATTCCTGAATTAGGAAAGGTAACAGTGCATGCAGTGTATAATCTATACCGGTACGTTGATTGCACTTATATTTTTAATATTACAGATACAGCTGGAACCATACATATAAGACATGGGGGGACGATACATTTCACAAATGTCCATGAAACTATGCCAGGTATATATGTAAATACAAAACTAGCTAGCTGCAAAACTTTAGCTCTCCGAAAAAATATCAACAGTCAGCCAGAGATTCAATTTTTTTTTTCAGACCGGAGAGCTACAGATCTGTAGCTAAAAAAAATTTATTACGATTTTTTCTTAATTAATATGTCTTTGTGATGTAAATCGGTTCTTTTATGATAGGTAATCAACATCTAATCTTATCTTTTTTATATTGAATTGAAATTTTCTTGCTTTTGTCAGCCCAAGTAGTAGCCTGATGTTACATGTAAGACTAGTCTTGAATACTATGGAACATGAAAAAAAAATCATCTTTAAGCTCAAGTATCAATTGAGGGAATGAAAACGGTAGGGATGGCGACGTTTCATCTTCATTGCATATTCGTTTAACAGGGTATTTTTCTGTGGAACTATATCATTTTGGGGTTATCATGATTTTTTTCCTATGGTACACATGATGATTAAGTGTAATGCAACGCATACTTCGTTTAGTAGGATATTTTTCTGTGGAACGATATCATTTTGGGGTTTTCATGATATTTTTTTCTATGGTACACATGATGATTAAGTGTAATAAATATAATTTGTGAAAAAAGGTCCAAGAACCTCCAGGATTGAATATGGGGGGGGGGGGGTGTCTTGTCCACAAGTACCTGTGAGCTGGTATTACGGACCTGCAGGATAAAAAGCCACAGTGATAATAATTTGACGCTCCTGACGTCATATTAAACGTAGTGTGTAAAATGGCGTTTTTCGTACCTGTGACAAAATGGCTACACTTTTATTGATGCTTGTGTTTATTTCATGTAGACCATTACTGTAGAAATTATGTAATTAATTAACACAGCATTAAATGTTCTTTCAAGCTACAGTAATAATTGCTGTATATCTTACATGAATATATATATTTTTGATATGTAATTGAGATATATTAAGTGACAATACAGTGACTCGTGCGTGCATAACAAAATGGCTACACGCAAGAAAACCTTCCTAATATTTACGTTTGAAAAGTAATAATTATAAATTAAATGTATCTACTCAATTAATCTTAGAAATATATGTACTAACACATTAAATTCATCAAAATATATATTTGTCTGGAATTTATGTCTGGTACACATCCAATGGACATTTCGGCAAATGTCAGTGTCAGGAAACGATTTCTTTCTGTTAGACATTTTACTTACGCACTGTAGACCCAGTCTAAATTTATGAAATTGATAAAATGATGTTAAAAACGCAACAATATCTTAAAGAATACATAAATTTTATTGTATCCCCTAAATTTCATTTAATTTAGAGAATTGTGAGTGCATTTTTCATACCTTGTAGTTGCGCGAACAATAATTGATGTAACGCCGGACACGGGAATTTTGCCGTAAATGACCAATAATGAATAACACATCATCATAGTTAAAATATTTCAAAACTATTTAAAAGAGAATTTTATGAATTATTTATTACTTTAGATAATATTAATAATTTCATTTTGAATTTAAAGTTAATATGACATCGTGAAACTCCCAATTTCTTTGCGACATAAAGAGTTATATTTTATAGTGCCAACACCGTACGCAACGTCTATAATAAAATCAGTAAGGGTGAAGAGAAGCATAGATGGATCATTTGTCAATCATTTAAAATCTCAAATTTTTATCTCTCAACTTTTAATTTTTGCTATAAACTATACATATCAGAGGACATCCTTGAATTTTTTAACAGAATCTTTGTAAAATATGTAATACACAGAATATCGCTTCATATTAAATTCTGTTGTGATTTTTAAGGCTGGGCTAACCTGGGAGAGATAGAACGCTCCATAATAGAACGTCACACGGAGACGGACAGAATGTGGGCGTTGTCCGAGTATCGAGCACGTCATGGCAGTAAGTTATAACAATTGTACAAAGGTGAAGATATTTTTCTTATTCTTTATTTTGAAAAGTTTTGGGGGAAATCGATTCTGATCAAATCAAGATATTAATGCATTGTCGGATCCAGAGGGGGGGGGGGGGGT
>PRKT01000114.1:613560-630298 GCA_003671525.1 Saccostrea glomerata
GATATCAATGTCATACCCCTTCCATGTGACCTACTGAGCACCCATCAATGTCATACCCCTTCCATGTGACCTACTGAGCAGCTATCAATGTCATATCCATTCCATGTCATGTGACCTACTAACCAGATATCAATGTCATACCCCTTCGATGTGACATACTTGCCAGCTATCAATGTCATACCTCTTTCATGTGACCTACTGACCAGATATCTAATTTATTCCCATTCCATGTGACCTACTGGCAAAATATCAATGTCATACCCCTTCTGTGTGATCTACTGGCAAGATATCAATAGCATACCCCTTCTGTGTGATCTACTGGCAAAATATCAATAGCATACCCCTTCCATGTGGCCTACTGACCAGATATAAATTTTAAACCCTTGCCATGATATCTACTGACCAGATATCAATGTCATACCCCTTCCATTAGACTAACTGACCAAATATCAATTTATATACCCCTTTCATTTGACATATTGACCAGATATCAATGTTATACCCCTCTCATGTGACTCCTGGCCAGATATCATTGCCATTCCCCTTACATGTGACCTACTGACCAAATGTCAATGCCATACCCCTACCATTTGACCTGCTGAACAGCTATTAATATCACACCCCTTCCATGTCACCTACTGACCAACTTTTAATATCATACTCCTTCCATGTGACCTACTGCCCAGCTATCAATATCATACCCCTTCCATGTGACCTACTGGCCAGATATCAATGTCATACCCCTTCCATGTGACCTAGTGACCAGATATTAGTTACATATCCTCATGGTCCTACTGACTCAGTAGCAAACTCATTCCCTCAGTATAAGCTTTAGTATTGGACAAAACATTAGATTCATGTCCTCTCTTCATGATTTACTGATCAGTTACAATTCCATATAGCCTGCTGATTAGATATTTATTACATCCCTTCCATGTGACTAATGATTAACATAAATCAATTTATCTTCAAATTTGTACACTCACAAGATATTTATTCCTTATCCACCAACATGTGACCTTACCAGAATTAAATCCATATTCCTTCCATATGATGTGAAACAGATATCAATTCTGTACTCCCTACTCCATGTGTCCAACCCCAAAATAATTTCGCATTACACTTTATTCAATTTTTATTTTTTATTTCAATGACACATCAAGACAATGGAATAATGTTTAAAATAATATTAATGCCTTGAAATAATGTTCAGTCTTATATTCTATAAGGTCATTTTAACCTTAATTCAGTTCTATACATATACACCTGTACTTGCATTTCATTATGGGCAGTGAAAATGAAGATATTCAATAAAATGGTTTACAAAATTCAAATCATATATTCAAACATGTATAGTTTAACAAAAGAAAAAGTCTCTATAAAAAAATAAAATAAAATATATATGTATGTCTAGTGAGAAGTTAGTGAGAAGTTAAATGATGAATTTTTTATGGAGGAAAGTATATTATTTAACTGGATACAAAGTGATGGTTTATGTTCAAATTAACAAGGTTTACGTAATGAAACATTTTCAAAACACACGAATACATGTACAAGTATAAACTGTACTGGTAAATCCTTTAGGATATCAGGTTTTGGTTGAGCTTCACACACAACAATTTGGTAAATGTTTCACAATTTATAAACACAAGACTAGTTACATTCTAAGCATTTATGTACATGTACTTCAAACAGTGAACACTTCATAACAGTATTACTGGTTTTGACTTGAAAAGGGCCAAATAGAATCCTTTCAATACAATATAAAACATTCAAGAATGTGATTATTATTGAGCACACAGAAACTTGATGCTAACTGTACCCCCTTGATACAATATTAAAACATTACAATTATGTAATTATTGTTGAGCACAAAAAATTCAATGAATAGAAAATTGTAATACAAGTCCATAAACATTTAAATGGGTAACATTGATATACATCATATATAAATTAAAATAAATAAGCACTTTGAAACATTTTTTCTTTTTTTACAAAATACACTTTTTAAATAATAAAATACATTACTAATATTACATGGACACAAAGGAGTTCGGTGTTGTATATTTCAACAATACAGTTATATAAATGCATTGAATAAGCTCAATCAGGCAATTTACATCCCAAATTTTAATAAAAAAGTAAGACAAAATATTTTGTTAATGTTTATATTTTGTAACAACATACATGTTTGAGATCTTGACATTTGACCTTTTTACCTAAAAATCAATAGGGGTCATGTTTAAGAATTTGAAAGTGAAATGAATTTGGCAATCATTCCATGCCATAGAAGATTTTGTGACCTTGACCTTTGATGTGAATTCATTTCAATATGGATATAATTTTACTAATTCAGAGTTATCATAAGACATCAGAGATATCATCTAGAAGAAACTAAGTGTTTTACACAGACAGAAAGACAAACTGACGAATGGATAAAACCAAATTAATATACCTTGCTTTCAAAGTAAGGAGCAAAAAATACACTTCCTAGAATGGAAGAACGCCTTTTGTAACGGATAATGGAAGCATGACCATAAAGAATATAATAGCGTTTCTTAACAATGCCTTCCCTTCTTTTGGCACCAAGTAATTTGTTAAGGTCCCTGTTATTTTGGAAATTTCATGGCTAGCACATATAAATATAAAAGACGTCACTATCACATTTAATACTGGATACGAGGGCATCAACACTAAAACTCCATAAGTGTCAGCTGCTAGCCATATATGGTACTGTGCTATAAACAACTGAAAGATAAAAAGAGTAAACAAACATCAGAAGCTTCGACAATTGAATCCCCCCCTCTCCCAAATATAATTACAAGAATCACGGCCATTACAAAACAAATGCCTGAAACTGCATTCACTAAACTAAAATCACTACGCATACCTCTTTATTTCAAACATATTAAGACAAGCAAAATGATGGGCCATAAGTGAGGCAAATTACAGCTTTTTAGCCTCTATTAAAAGAAGAGCTAAAGCTACTTACCTCTAAAGATATTTTGCCAAACCAGGCAAAGAATGAGCTATATCTGGTCCGCACCCAGCCTAAGACATTCCTGACTATCACATAGGAGAATAACTGTAAACATTAATGGAGATTTAATCAGATATGATTAATCATTACATTTACAGTAGTTCAAACACTTTACCAAATCTATAGCTTAAACATAGGTAATCAAAGATTACGAAGCTCACCTCGACGAATGTTATCAGTTAAAGTAATGCAAATCTCACATCATATTTTCTTAATATTTAGTATTCATGCCAATAACAATATTCTTGCAAGTTGTGTTTAACCCCTTACATGGCATATACACATTTCTATGCATGTAGCGTGAAAAACATGTACAGTGTATAGTGTAAACAAATATTCATAACTGTTAATACTGCAGATATCAAGGACTTCAAGTTCTTTTGGATTGATCTGTTCCCAAAACTTAAACCAGGCCCCGGGATCATGAAACAGACTTAGACTTAAGTCAAAATTTCAATTATCTATTAATATCTTTAAAACTTGTTACAGGAAACTCATAATTGGCATACAACAGCAGACTGATAATACAATATCGGAAGGCATTTTCATTTTTGGCTGCTTGACCTCTAAAAAAATTCAGCATCTAAGGCATTTTTTGACTTAAGCTTAATTGCTTCATGATCCCGGGGCCTGGTCTCTTGTATGGAAAATATAGGTCAGATCCAGCATCTGAAGCAAGTCTGATAGTGTCCATCCTTAGATGCATTATCCAATCCATGCAAGTTTTGTTTAGCTAGGGCTTATAGTTACTTGGGAATGAAAATGTAGGTCAGATCCAGCATCCGCAGCAAGTCTGGTAGTGTCCATCTCTAGATACATCATCCATGCAAGTTTGGTTTAGCTAGGGCTTATAGTTACTTGGGAATGAAAATGTAGGTCAGATCCAGCATCCGAAGCAAGTCTGGTAGTGTACATCCCTAGATGCATCATCCATGCAAATTTGGTCCCGGTAGGGCATATAGTTCCTTGGGAATGGACCTGCTCCAAAAACTTTAACCTGCTCCAAAAACTTTAACCTGGTCACTCATCTAGAAAATGTAGGTCAGATCCAGCATCCGAAGCAAGTCTGGTAGTGTACATCCCTAGATGCATCATCCATGCAAGTTTGGTTTAGCTAGGGCTTATAGTTACTTGGGAATAGACTTGCTCCTAAAACTTTAACCTGGGACGCCGACGCCGACGCCAACGCCGGGGGTATAGCATAAGCTCATCTCGACTTCGTCGAGGTGAGCTAAAAATCTGCATTGAGTACATTGGGAAAATTTTCTTTCAGCAGGTAGGTATTTTGATGAGGCTATCTTTTACACATATAATAATATGGAATCATCAACAAAATTTGATTGGCCATGAATATTTAACATCCCCCCACCACCACTACCACCATTAAAATGATTCGAAAGTATGCAATTGATTACTTACAGGTAGAGCT
The DNA here is from genome assembly GCA_003671525.1 of Saccostrea glomerata. Classification (NCBI taxonomy): domain Eukaryota; kingdom Metazoa; phylum Mollusca; class Bivalvia; order Ostreida; family Ostreidae; genus Saccostrea; species Saccostrea glomerata. The sequence goes on from PRKT01000114.1 coordinate 618,030, forward strand.
ACTAGGTAGGAGTGAGTATCATTACACTCTGTTTTGTTTTTACACAGGAATGAAAATATGGCATAACTCTGAAATGAAAGAGGAATAAAATCATTAAATATACTTTGTGTTAACAGTACAACTATAATATCTTTAATGATTTATTTGTGAAATATAAGGAAAATGACAATTAGTACAGATTTAAACATTAAATATTGTAAACTGCCTGACCCCTAATCCTAAGAATGCTAGGAAGGTGAGACACAGGGAGACACCAGTGGAGAAAAGAGAGTTAGTGTGATTATCTGATATCACTCCTTTCTTCAGTAGCAGGTGGTAGCCGAACGCAAACACCATCCCATACACTACACTCTGTAAATATAGAAAATCATACAGTAAATTACACTCTAAAGATGTAAAATGTCATCCTGTAAATTATACACTCTGAAGATGTAAAATGTCATCCTGTAAATTACACTCTGAAGATGTAAAATGTCATCCTGTAAATTACACTCTGAAAATGTAAAATGTCATCCTGTAAATTACACTCTGAAGATGTAAAATGTCATCCTGTAAACTACACTTTGAAAATGTAGAATATCATCCAATAAATTACACTCTGAAAATACAAAACAACATCCTGTAAAGTACACCCTGAAAATATAGGATATCATTCAGTAAATTACACTCTGAAAATATCAACCAGTAAACTACACTCAGAAAATACCAAATCTATAGATCAGTCAAATACTTTCCATAAATGTATGACAAAAAAAAGGTCAACCTGTTTCCTCTGAAAATGGTCATCGGTTGGTCAGAGTTGTTAAAGTACCGATAGCAATAGTTTAAATAGCAATATTTAAATTTGCAAATATCTTTCTTAGATGAACCTATCGAAAAGAAAATGTGTTCAATTCTGCATTTGGGGGTCAGAGGTCATAGCGCCACCGAATCACAGAGCAAGGTGATATTTTGTATACATATTTCTCAAATGTAAATATAAGTAATAAACAACAATGTTAAAAAGTTCACTAAGAAATGAACTTTTAGTTGGTACGTGATTAAATCTACTGAGAAGCCCTTTGGGCTTCACAGGATTTGATCACGTGACCAACTAAAAGTTCATTTCCCAGAGAACTTTTGAACATTGTTGTTTATTTCTTAAATAATACAAGATACCTGGTAGTAAAGTACATGTACGAAAATTAATTTTTTGTTAAAATCTTGGTACACTCACATATCTATCTAATGTCCATCTAAACCTCCACTCATGTAGGGAATCATCTGAACGAACAAACAGGGCTTTAATGGGCCTCATCAAAAATACCTTCTCAAATAAAACCTGTCAGAAAAGAGATTTAAAAATATACCATAGAGCTCTTTAAATATGGCTTGATCTTGACACTTTGTTTAATTTTGAATAAGTCTAATTTCTAAACTTTACAAGACATAAAATAAAACTAATTTGCCTTACCTCTGACATAAAGAAGAGTGTTATCACAGTGGTCAGGATGATTAATTTAATTATCATATACAGGTAATGTAAGTTGCTTGCTACAAAAGACAAGGGAACAAGTAATAGCAAATACATACTGCATTTATCAAGCATAGAATTCTTACGCACAAAGTAATGATTTTAGAAACATTTGTTAAGCCATTATTTACAAACTGAATTCTTGAGAATATTCTGTTATTTCCCGATCATGACAAGGAGCACAGAGCAGGTGTGACCAGTCAGCAGGGGATGCTACCTCCTCCATAGCACCTGATCCCACCTCTGATATTTTGGGGGTCTGTGATTGCTCTGTCCAAATTTGTATTGTTTAAAGGTTTAAAGCTTGAATACTGTTTGTTATCTCCATATATTTCATTACAGACCTTTGAACAGAGATGCAATCAGGGATCATGAATTAATTCTTGTATCTGATTTATTTAAAAATATTTGCTATAGGATTTTTTTTTTTTTGCAGAAGCTGTGGTAGGTTATAAATACTAAATAACTTACTATCACTAGAAGCCGCTGAAATTCTCGGCCATATCGCCATGGTTAAGTACACTATGGTAAACCAGAAGGAGACCAGCGGTACAAAGTAATAGAACTGGTAAGGGCGGTTCATCACGAAACACAGCACCACAACCAGAAAATTTAACCGGAACATTACCTACAAAACAGTGCAATGTAACGTCCAAAGTTTGAAAAATTTCAAAATTTATATGCTTGCATGAAAAACCTTAAAACAAGAAATTAATTTCTAGTCATGTTCACAATAAAGAACATTTTAGATATTCCTGAATAATCACCATAATTTATATGGAACAGAGGAAAAGCAATTCAGGTTACAATGTATCACTAAGTCCTATCAGATTTCACAACTGTCTCAAATTCAAACCATGAGGAGTTTTTAAACTGTTAGGTAATTTGTCTAGTGCTGGACAAAGAGTATAATACATGTAGCACTGAGCTAATTTATTTCTATAGTATGAATGTTAAAAGATATTATCCATATCATACTCCTTCTTAAATAGTTTCTAAAATGGTACTTAATGAAGAACATGAACAAAACAACACACTGAATCAAATGTACCCAATATTTTATACTAAAATGTTAGTAATTTACACTGAAATTTCAAAATCATTTTTTTAAATTGAGTTAAATTTTCAAGCACTCTTCTCTTCAAGAATATTTGCAAGATTTGAACCCCACCTCTTTATTAACACACATTAACAAACACACACCAAAAAGGATGACAAGCAAATTGGTTTTATAGGCTGCATAAAATGACACAAATCATCATTTCAAACATATGTGTAACTCAGAACCATGCTGTTATATTCCACTTACTTCCACATAATATCTGAAGTCATACCAGCCACAACATGGTACATAACAACTATGCTGAAATTGACATACACCGATATGTTATACAAAGCTTTTATACAATCTAGAACAGTCATAACATTACACAAATACTAATATGCTTCTGCATATGTATACTGTAAAGCAAGAAAATTTGGCGCATACATATTTTAGCGCAAACGCAAGTGGGAACGCATTAGCGGAAATAAATTTTAGCGCTTGCACTTGTTATTGAAATATATAAATGTGATGTTGTTTTTTAAATCCACACCCATATTTGACTTTTTGGTTAGTCAAGCACGGAAACACAATAGTACTCCCATATATAAGTATACATTCGTCAACTTTACAGTGGTGTTGCAATCACAGGGAAACAATGTTAAATTTTATTTTAATTTTAAAAGAAATGGAGTATTTTCGCATTTTATTCATATCAAAAGAATGCATGCATCAAAAGAAAGTTACTTGGATAAATGGTAATCATAATCAGGTATTGTCGGCACGCTCAATCGCCATGCTTGATTGCATTGTTTAACTCGAGGCGATAGATGATTGACACACCGAGAGGCCAAACTTTGAAGGTGCTTATGATAATTATCAGGTAACAACTAACAATAGTTTAATTCAATTATAATTTGGCAGAACTTTCTCGATCGATCCTATCATGTACAGTGGTAGTATGTATAAATAAAATCCAACGACCCTTCAACATTATGTAGTCGTGCCTTCTGGTTTACATGTACTTATGTGAAAACTTTAAACACACACAAAAAATAATATTTAGAAATCTGTTATCGCACAATAAATTCTAGCGATCAGGGGCTATTGCACCAAAGGCGGTAAAATTAGTAATGTGCCAAATATTCTCATTTTACAGTATTTGTTTAGCAGAAGCATATCAGAGCAGCTTTTCTTAATGATTTAATTAGCGATTTGTATTTATTTGCCAACAGAAATGGTAGGATTTCATAGAGTTAAGGCTTTTTTTGTAGTATAAAATGATAATAAGCACATGCTATTCCTGGTTCTACTAGCTGAACAAACATGCATGCTTCAAAGTCTATAGTAAATATATGTAGCTTATGAGCAATGTTGTTTTAAGGACATTGGGAAGGTTCCTGGCTTTTGTATAGATTTTTTCAAGAACTCTTGAACAGGTGTAATGATAATAAACATGTCATATTCTGGTACATTTAACCCACCAAACCACCCTTCCTTATTAAATTTTGTCAAATCAATGTTTTTACAATTCTCAATGCATTTCCTATGTAAAATGTTGATAAAAAGTACTTACTTAATTATTTACCATAAAAATTTTCCAAAATCCAGTCATTTCAGAAAGTATATATATTATATACATTATTGTATCCCCATTTCCAATCATGTCTAAATATCATGACTGAAAACACAAATTTAGAAACACTACACAGATCTAGCAACACTGTTCATTATTTTAGAGTTACTTCCCTTAGAATCTAATTCGTATTCATAATGGTAAAGACTGTGTGACTGTTTATGTTAAGTAATTTACCATATTTGAAACAGATTTTCATTAAAATATTGGCATAGATTTGTTTTATATATTTGTTTACAGTTACTACATGTAAATGGTGCCTCCTTCGAACAACCTCATTCAGTTACAGGTTCTCGGCATTTGTCATATCTTGTGATTTTCCTTCCCATTATGAGTTTACGGTAAATAACGGTCTGTTGACCACTGTTTACTGTCTGTCCCTGAACACAATGTACAATAAAACAATCACCGTTTTTCTTTCTTGCTGATTCTCCGCTTTGTTGGCTTTCATCGGTTCATTTCACAGAGAATTCTAAACGGGAGATCACTCTCAATTACAGTTTTATAAGTGAATAAACCCATGATATAAACCTTTTTTCTCCGGATAACCGTGACTTGCCAATGTCCTTAACCCATGTTTACCCCTTTATTCCGTGGATATCACTCATTAGATATTTTTTTTATACATGTACCGTAAAATCACATATTTCCATGGGGTCAAATTTTCAAGGTTTGAGGAAAAAAACTTGTTTTGTGGGGACTTGATTTTGTGGATCGAGAATGTTTTAGTAGTAGTGTATTTTAAACTTTACAATTCGTGGTGATCATAAATAAAAACAACGAAAATTAACCCCCCATGAAAATTTTGTGGAGACTTGATTTTGTGGATCGAGAATGTTTTAGTAGTAATGTATTTTAAACTTTACAATTCGTGGTGATCATAAATAAAAACAATGAAAATTAAACCCCCATGAAAATTAGTGATTTCACAGTATTCCACAATTGTGATGTCACAATGTGTTTAGTGTGAAGAAAAGTGGAATCCAATATGAAAGTCATGTAAACATTGATAGTGATGTACAACATGGGATAAAAAGAATCTCCCATGACTTGTGGTAAGATATGATTTTTATCCAACTCGCTGTGTGTTTTATCCCCTGGCCAAGCAAGGGAATAAAAAAAACACACAGCTCATTGGATAAAAATTATATACAACCACATATCATGAGATCCTATACATGTATTCACTAACTATTAAATAATGGAGTAAATAATTTATGTTTGAGTTTATTGAACTTTATTATTCTCAAAATTTTAAGAGCAATTCTTTTTTTACTAAAACTCAAAATTTGTAATATTTCAATTTAATTCAAAATTTACATTCAATCTGTCACTTCACTGCATCTGTTGATCATGTTGATTGTGCAAATATGCTACATTATTAAACACTTTAAAAAATTACCGTAGTAGTGGAATTTTTAGTAAGACTCAAATATAACGATTTGTTCTTAAAAATTGGTATGTTATCTTTAGCAAGATCTAATTTTAGTGAATTTAAGATGCTCACTAAAGAAGCTATTGCAATTAAAGCACAATTAATTTTTAGCAATATTCAATTTTAGCGATCTTTGTACCATCGTTAATAATGCCAAAATTAAATCCTGGCTAAAAATTCTGCTTATATGGTACATATAAAATTCTAAATCATCTACTTCAACACGATCCCTAATGTCCACTCCTAGCAGTGACCTTTAACCTCATGCTTGGCAGTGACCTTTGACATCTTACCTGACAGTATCTTTGGACACTATAGTCAGCTTTGTTCCAGAAATAGGAGAAATGTCCGTATCCCGTCAGAAACAGGTAGGCCGACACCAGCACTCGGATGTGCATGTAGATGGGTAACACCTATTTATTAAATGGAGGCGCATGTTTTACAATGATCGTACTGAATAAAAATTATCACAATTTAAAATTTAAAAATTCTGTTAACTTTGCAAAATAAAATGCCTTAAAAAATGAAAAAAAACACAATTTACATTTAATTCTGTCAATTTATCTATGGAGATGACAAAATGTGGCAACTTGGAAGTAATGAAGTTCAAAGGTAAAGTGAAGGTCAAAGACCGACATGTGGATACAAGTTAAAAAATAAACATCCATTAACCCCATCCCCAATGCCCCACCCCATGAAGTTCATTTGTACCTTGCTGGCTCCAGTCAAATGGTAGATCATTATCATTAACTGCATCCAGCCCTTCCATTCATCTGTCTGATCTCGGTGTAACACTTTTGTCTAAAAAATTGGCATAGTTGGGCCATGCAAAGTTAATTCCTTGGTTCTCAGGCCTTTTTTCAAGAAATATGATGAGGGAGGGAGGCTTTTTTTTTTTAAACTTTTTATTGCCCCCAAAACATGATGAGGCAGCTTTTTACATTGTACAAAACCTCAAAAAAAGATGAGGGAGGTGATTTGTTGTTTTTATTTTATTGATTTAGCAATAAAAAGGCTCAATGAGGCACCCTTCGAAGAGATGAGGGAGGGCCTGAGAACCAAGAAATTAATTTTTTTTTTGCCTTGTGATATACAAATACAACTACATATTCATAATATTGAATTTACATATGATGAAAAGTTTAAAATTGGTATGTTGAACTTTTAAAATATCTGTGTGGTGCCATATAGAATTACATGTACAGGAAAAAGATATTGTTTAATCTACATAGCATTCTAAGTGGTCTTTTAGCATGCATACATCTGTAGTTAACTTACCTGGTCTGTGTTCTCAGTGAAAAAGAACCCTAAGATCATAAGGTACGCGAACGGCAAGAGGAAATTGACATGGGTGTAGTACTTATTCTCCTTCATGAAGAAATTAGTCCTATAAAATAACAGTTTTGTAATTTACACAACAATAGGGAGAATCTAATTTGTTATTAACTGTGGACACAATATATTAAGGATGCATAATTTTCAAAGTAATCTACAAATTTTTGCTCTAACAATATTTGGTTAAATACAGGTACTCCCATTTAACCCACTAAATAAATATCACACCATAAATGCATAAGTGAAAGTAACTCATCTTCATCCTGTTAACAAGCATTTTTATGGAGTGTTCGCAATGAGTGAAATTAAGTCAAGGAGAAGAAAAACCAAAATTTCAGTAATTTAAAAAGGATTTTACCTGTCACAGAGAAATGCGTATGTCATGATCAGTCCAAGCTTGCCCAAACAAACCATGATCTCGTACACCGTGTCTGGCCAGGCTTTCTCTGAGGGTGTAACGAACGACCTGCCATTCCGAATACCACTGTCTGAAAAAGAAGAAGTGAAAACTTTGATTTCATACTATAATTCTCGATGAAAATTCTCATAAAAAATCTTCAATCTCATAACAATCATACTTCAAAAGCAAAAACTTTTTCAAAAAGTTTAATTATATTATTCATTAAATTCATTCATAAAGAGGTCTGCAAATCAAAGTTTCGTATCAAAGTGGAATAGAGTTTCTTGCAAAACAGAAGTAAAAGACAAATCTGAGTGTGTTGAACTTGTATATGAATTCAATGAAAAATAAAAAAAACTACATGTCAAATCTGAGTGTATCTTACTTGTATCTAATTCGTTACCTGCTCTAGCTTTACTGCCATTGCGTCGAATTCTCCTTCTGTACAAGAACATGGCTATCGCTGACAGAAGACTGTAAAATTCATCACAAATACATGACACAATGTACCAGTAATCTATAGTTATTATAAGATACATGTATGTACAGGCAATGAGAATACTTTTTTTTTTCATTTATATAAAATAAATTTACAGAACATGAAAAGAATTAAGCAGTGGAAATCCTCAGCTTCTAGACAGAGAGATTGATTTGTTTATAACTTTATTGGGACCCTATATAAGTTATAACTCCTCTCCCTCCCCTTCTGATATATTTAAACATAGAAGAGTCAGACTCACCACACAAGGAAGAAAGCTGCTGTGATGATCTGTATAGAGGTTACAGAGTCTGGCACCCGACAACATGTTCCGTCCTTGTGGTTCATGTGATCATTACAGTACATGTTCATCAACATCTGAATATCCTGTAAACATAGCATGTTTTATTCCTGTAATAAATCTAAATTTACATCATGTTCTGTAATAAATTTTGAACTTAATGTACGTCATGTTTATACAGCATAGTCCATACCTATTTTTTTTTTTATTTACTTCCACTGAGGGATAAAACTGCCCCCCCCCCCCTCCAAAAAAATTCTTCAACTGCAACTTCATTATTACCTACACATATATCTGCATAATACAATGTACTCACAAGTTCCAGAGCATTTTTTGACATATGAAGGCCATCCAGAAGAGAGTTGTCATGTATTCCCTGGGCCACCAGTCGGGAGGAACTCCATAACTTGGCCTCACTCCCTCCCCTGTAATTAACGATTAAGAAAGGGAAAGTTAAAGAAGAGAGCAAAACCGAGCAGAGTGAATTATTTAACTATGAGTAAAATGGCAAGTGAATGGAGTAGTACCACTGGTGAATGAATGTTGAATGCTGGAGTTCAAAGGTCAATTGTGCAAGAAGCCAATATGTTGAAGTGATTATGAAATCCCAATTTCTTATTTTTCATGTATTTTAACCATGATATCTTGAATCCTTGGATATCTTTAATATTAATATTTTTTCCCGTCCAATCAACTTAGAGATACAATTTTTAAAAATTACTCTTTCATCTGAATCTATATAATTGTTACAACTTCGACTGAATTAGATTCAGTGTATTTCCTTACAGTATATCAATGGCTACTTTGTTGTAAGCGTCCACTTGCTGATTAGTGATCATTGATCTGTTCAGGTAGAGCTTGGATTCATCTACAGGATCTGTCAAAATCAAAGAACTGCATGAACTAGTGAATTAACAAACTGCTCAACAACACTGTCTTTCATATTCTGATATGAACTTTTCATTTACTTCAATTTTCATGGATTGACTGTGTTAAAACTGTCTGTTACAACACAGTTTTAAGCTGCTATAATGCTGAACTTCCTCCCTCCTTTCCCAAAAAATCAAACAGCAAAAATATAACAGTTAATGTATGTCTGCTCACAGTCATAAGTGTAGAGGCCGACTTTGTGACCCATTTAACCATCCCTTATTCAAAATAAAATAAATTCTTTACCTTGCAACATCCAAATTATTTGAGTGCTATCTTTCAACTTCAAGATGTAAGGCAAAATCATGGTCAAATTCACTGTAAAGAATAATAGTAAAATACACGTACTACAATAGTGTAGACATACACTGTACTTTTCAATATGGGATTAATTTATCCTACATGTATGTACATGGTCACAATTTTCCACAATAATCTGTCCCAGTTTATTTAGAGTATATTGAGGATATACAATAGCAATTCCAGGAATAAAGTGGGATCATTTTAATTCATGGGGGTAAATATTCATTGGTAAGCAAATTTTTGCTTGTTCATAGGGATGTCATTCAATGGCTTATTCATTCAATCAGGACAATTAATCAATATCATTATGTTTCCACAATATAAATATTTGTAGGTTTGTGCAGATTTGTCAGTAGGAGTGACCCATGAAATCCACAAACATCACACCCCTGTGAAAAATGATAATTCCAAAGTAATTTTTTACCTGCAGATTGAAAAAAAATTCCATAGAATTATGACTATGTAAAGAAAATGAACTATCATTCTAATCCATTCTCATGAAAATATAGATAAATATCCCCTATTCCGGACTTAATCAAAATAAACTCTTACATTCAAAGCTCTTCACAGCCTCTTCTGATGCATTGAACTGTTTAATGCTCCACTGGAATAGACAACAGAATCTTAAATTTTTTGTTGTCTCATAAAGGCTCACAAAAATCATTCACATAAAAAATTCATAACTTACAAAAAAAACAAACTTAAATTGATGAAATCATTAAAAATGCTTTTGCCTCTAATGCTAGATATCTAAATAATTTTTTTTTTTTTTTTTTTTTTATTTTTTTTTACAGAGGTCTATGAACAATAACTCACCGTCCCACTGCCTGTGATCAGGAGATTTGGTCGGGAACTTTTCTCTGCCATCAACCAGTTCTTATACACATCATACATGGAGGAGTTCACCATAGGGTGCCACAAAAAGTCCTAAAAATAGAATTTCAGTTTCATTTCATTAATAAATGTCAAATGTACTTTCAAGTATTTACAATAATCAACGATTATATACAGACGTTTTAAGGTAAGGACGAGGTAGTATCTCCATTTCAATTTCCAGATGAGAGCAATTGAAATTTTAAACAGAACTCCTTGTAAAGTCATTGAAAGTTATAATCTGAAATTTCACATACAAGGATTATCCAAACTTACAGCAGTCACGCTTATTTTCTTGTCCTCAAAGTGAAGATCATGGTGAGCTACATGTTCCTCTACTCTCTGCAGACTCAGAAGATTTACAAACTCGAAGTACAGCTGTCGAATTCGAGAATCTCCCAGAAATGTGATATGATTCTGTTCTCCCCAATAGTATATATAATGCATACATCGCCGTGCATGTCTAAAAAAACAAAAAAGGAGATTAATTTTTTCTTGCATTAATTTTGAATTTCTACAATTTTTATGCCAAAATCAACAAGAATCATAAGAACACAAAAGTTTTTATTTCCCTTCAGCTCTAAAATTGAAATTAGTCTATAGCCATACTGATAAGAAAAGGATATTTTTGTTATCGTGCAAAAGTATCTTTCCTTTAATGGGCATAAAGCACTGTCATTCCCAGCTTTATGGGGCAATGTCTCACAAACAAAATACAGTATATATGTTCATTTGCCCAATACTATTGCAATACAGAAACAGATCAAAACGGTCCAATAATGTTTGAAGGTAGAAAATATTTATGGGTATATTACACAAGGTATATAGCGAAAAAAAATTAGCATTACCCCTACAACGGAATACAATAAGAATTTGAAATTTATTAATTTCACTGGAACAAAATCCATCTTTTTAATGTTAATTAGAGTCATAAGGCTTAAAACAGGTACACTCACACTTTTGTGTATTTATGCATCATACATCCATATGGCTGCCATGTGTTATACCCTGGGAAACGCCCATCACTTAATAGCCACTTACAGGAGTCATTGCCTGGAAAACAAATTAAATATTCAATCAACCAACTTCTTCTGCACAACTGTCTGAATTATCAAAACACATTCAAGGCTTATAGTTTTTAAAAAGAATAAATTAAGTTTGACATTCACAGACTTGATAACACTGTGAATAAGAATGTAATTCAGATTTTTCCTTTTTTTCTAAAGAATGCAATTTATATATTAACTCATGATATTTTTTAGACACATAGTTCAAATAAAACTAAATTCCCAAATGCAAGAATCAATCAGAATGTTTCCAAAAAGTTATATTTACAATGCTGAGTTAGCAATGTCACCTGCCAAAATACGGGAATGAAGTTTAAAATGGACTGAATTTTATACAATATTATATTTATGAAGTAAATAGATGCCTACAATGAAGTCAATGTGATGCTTTAAAATTGCGACAATTTCGGAACGGTTAAAATCTCTTTGGACCATCTTATTTTGCCATTCCGAACGACTGACAATCTTAAAAAAGATTTCCACAACTCAGTACTCTGGTATTTTATTGGAGGAAGATGATGAATGTGTCATAATGTGACACACTGTCCGACAACATAAAACACATAGGGAGTAGGGACTCTAACGGTTTTATAACCGAATGAAAACTTACCATACTTAAGATGCAGTACCCCATGATACATAACAAACCCACAAACTAGACAAAATGCTAAAATTTTGGCATTTTCAATGTTTAAATAGTATGTTATTTCATTAGTCGTCGATCCTCCTCGATTGTTGTCGGCCATCGTTTCTAATCAATATTCAATCGTTCGTGAAATATTTCGGTCATACAGATTCTGCAACCAGCAAACTTTAAAAACCAATTGTTTTACATACGTATAAGTCTTAAATAGAGATATTTTTCACCAGAGGAACTGGTTCCATATTGAGTAGAAAACAAAAAAACCCCAATATGTTCTATGTTTGCACCGTTTTACGGAAGGGGGGGGGGGGGG
>PRKT01000114.1:631268-653549 GCA_003671525.1 Saccostrea glomerata
TTGTTTTAAGGGTCATTTTGTTAAATGTACGAATATAACATAATAATTTTCACCTTTTATTTTACAAGCATTCTGGTATTTAGTGCTATCATAAGGGAATTCCCTTAGAAGTGATTCCCTTCCAAAACGAGACAGTATGTAGATTCGTGACGTCATTATGGAAAATGGCGGCTTCCAAATCGAAATGGCTTCTTTATGTCAAAATGTGTTCAAATGATACCATGTCTTGACTATATTGTTTCTTGAATCATATATTTTCATGAAGCAATATGCCCTAGTATTATGATGACGGACAAATTTGGTAAGTTTATTGTCGTGAAACAAAAGCATGGAGTTGGGTTGTGTGTAATGTCAATGTTTTTTTGTAAACAAATGACCTCTTTTTACAATCCTTTCAATTTTCAAATGGTATGTAATCTTCAAATATTTATCAATATACTTTCTGTAAATGGACGTCACTCATGTTCACGTAATAATGAGGGGTTATGTTTTAGTTGAGTATTTGTACTATATCCACATACCCTGCAGTTTTCTGACTTGGATTACATTCAAGTTGTCAAGAGAAATCCAAGATGATGTTTGTCACTTTTTCAAATAAAGTAAGGCCTAAGTAGTAAAATGAAATTTTTTATAGAAAGGCAAAAATATAATTTTCAGGCATTTCGTACAACATGTTATGTTGTGATGTTAATGTTTATTAATCACTGAGTAAAAGACTAAAACTGCATGTGGACACGAGGCTCACAGGCAAACTCAATATTGTCAATCTCCTGTACACAAAATGATAAAAAAAAACAAACAAAAAATAAGGCAAGGGATACTTCTGAGTAGTTAGATTTACACAAGAAGATTACCCTCGTAAATGTTCACACCCATTTATTAAATCATTGAAGCCCCTGTTCAAGACAATTTTTATTTCCACCCCACCCCCCCTTTTTTTCAATATTAAAAGGCTTGTGTCAAATGTCTTTTAGTGGTATAGAGAGTGCAGATATAATCTATTTCTGATATATGTTTTACTTCTAATGCTTTAAGTACTAGTATTTATCATCATGATCATGAACAAAATGTTCTCATCCACAGAAACTTATATCTTTGTTGAAAAATGTTAAAATATCTTACACAAGACAACAAAATTATACAGGAAATTAGATTTTGTGAGCAATCAAACTTTTACAAGCTAGGAGGTATCAAAAATTACACAGCATTACACAGTATACTGTATTTAATTTTCACATTGTGTGATCTCAAGGCCATGACATTTTATTTTTGATTTACATGTTCTTTTTAAAAACTTGAACCTAGCTAGCACTTAACTTTTGATTGGTTAGTGCTAAGGCTTTTGTCATTTCCTTATCTTTGTTCTCCATTTGAAAATACTTTTCTTTAGATGATTATGTTCATAGATAAATGCTATCTTTAGTTCTGTCATAATTTATAAATGGACGATCTTATAACTTTAAGTATTAAAAAATTTCCATGTGCCATTGGTGCTAATTTTTGGGGTGAACAAACTTATTGAAATATTTACTGCTTTTTCATTGGTTACTCAATACTGGCACATTTCTATGAACCAAAATTCTTGTAAAATACAAGTGACGCCATTTCCTTCTGAAGTTAAATGTTAATTGCAGAAAAAGGATAATATTTTAATAACTTGTTAATTGAAAATCAAATTTCATTGATGATAAGGATAAAAATTTCCAACCGTGTGTAAACCTTGTCTACTCACATTGACTTAATAAATGCTTTCATTAACATGTGTAAATTACACTGTTTGTTTCTGGATAATACCTAACTGAAATTTTAACATATTTGTAGAATGTTATGAACCTGCAAGAACTAGTTAGCTTCCCAGATATTTTGTTAATCTGTGGGCCAACTTACTAGCTCAGGCTGAGCAACTAAAGATAATTTTCTGATTTTGATGAAATACATTTCATTCTATTTATAGTTTGCTTTTTATGTTTCAAAATTTGTGACCCAGTCTTTGTTCTAATAGTAATTAATATAGAATTCATTTTATTTTTACGGAATTGCAGGACTAGGGAGTGGCCATGAAGCACGACAAACAATGAACGGAGATATTGACGATGGCCATGCTCCTCTGTTTATATCGACGGAAGAGGAAAGGTACGAGAAAAAACGTTTCTTAAAAATAAATCACGTAATTTTGTAGACTTATAAATGCTTTAGAATTTTAAAAAAATGTTTGAAAAGAAAACTTTTGAAGTTGATTTCTGATACTGTAAATCACTTTTTATTTGCGAGAACTTTATTTTTGCGTAATTACGCGAGATGGAATGCTCTCGAAAATTTCATTCTCGCGAATAATAGAATTCCTTAATATTATATAGAGCAATGATCACAATTCGTGAAAATTTTGTCTCGCTTATAAAGAGTCAATGACTATCTCGCGAGAATAAGGTGTTGCGAAAATTTAGTGATCTACAGTACATGTATATCAAATATCAATAAAGTGAAAACCTTTGATACTTGAAATGGATTGACAGTCCCAACCAATCTTCATTAGAATTAAATTATGCCTCCAACCCCATCCCCTATCCCTCCAGTAAAGTGATACCCGAAATAGTGTCCTTAATTTATTTTTTTGCATTTTCTTTTTCTCACATTTATTCTATGGTTGCATCATTTTTTTAAAAGTGAAAAACAGAAAAACAGCACAATTTCGATATTTTCACTATTTTACAAGATAAAAACTTTCATGTGTATTATTTTGAATATCTTTTGACTCTCTAGCACTGTGTCAAAGAGGAACAAGACAGTCCATAACTCAACCGAGAAGAAAAGAAAGGAACAGATCCGATATTGGATTCAACAGATTGGGGAGCAGCTGCCCCCACTGGTCACCACAAAATCCGAGAAAGAGAGACATGGCAGGGTAAATAATGACTACTCCCTGACTCAGGGATCTTTTGTTAATTTTGTTGCATTCAAAACAACCTCTAGTCACTAAAATTAAAGACAGAAAGATGGACAGGGTAAATAATGACTACTCCCTTGCTGTATGTTAAATATTAAATGGTCATCAAATAAGACAAGACAGGGTCAGTAATGACTATTCCCTGACTGATGGATTTTTTAAATGAATTTTTTGTGTATGTAAAACATCTACTGGTCACCACAAAATCTGAAGAAATTAAGTCTCAGCAGGATAAATAATGACTACTCCCTGGCTAAGGGTTCTTTTGTCATTCTAAATTGATAGAAGATCCTCTTTGTGTTAAAAGTTGAATTTGACCTAATGTTGTTCATGTATAATGGGGACATACATGTAACTCACAAATGATTAAAAGTAATGTATTTGTTTATTTTCATAAACCAAATTATCTCAAGCAATCTGCAGTTAAGTATGTGTTAATTTTATCGACAACTCACTGAAAATTATATGTTCTAATATTATTAAATAACATGAGTATTTTTATTTTCAGAGTACTCTGGAAATTGTGGAAAAAGCTTGCACTTACATAAAAGAACTGAAAGGGAAAATTGGAAATGGTCAGTTTTGTATTGAACATGCACTAAAATTTTTGTCTATTTGCAAGAATTTTTCTTTACTACTAGTATTAAATCATATGAGTAAATTTCTATGTGGTTATACATACTTTTCAATAAATCTCCAGATTTAAGCATATATTGAAGTATAAAGTGGCATGAATATAAAAATTAAACACTTTTTTTTGGGGGGGGGTTATGATCTAATCTTAATAAGAAATTGTAATTAATTCATTAGATGAGGAGCTACAGAAGGTTAGCATGGAGCTGGAAAACATGAGGGCAGAACGCGACAGGTTACAGGAAATCCTCAAAATGGCAGGTAAGTTACGAGAGAAGGAACTAAATACACCAGCTGATTTAACTATTGTATTATAAATAAATGACAGATTAATTGACAAATGGGTGTGGCTTTATTGACTGGATTAATTAACACTTCAGTCGTCTGTGTGTATAGAAGGAAACCTTTAAATGTCTATGTATTTAAAGCTAATGCTTTATTTAGGTTTTAAGGTGTGTTTTTCTGTATTTGATAAAATCGGAGTTATTCTCAGAGATTATTATCGTCATTGGCCAGCCATTAATTTGATATTTTCTTATTTGTAAATGTTTTCTCTTACGTACGTACTATTCGAGCTACATGTACGTCTATTTATCTTGGCATAAATAAACTGGGTGCCTCATGTCAATACTGGTCAATGTAATTTCTTGGGAATGTCATAAAAACTTTATTGACATGCCCTCAGTAGATCAAACCTTTGCATTTGAGTTTTAAAAATAAAATTGTAGGTGTTGTGTGTTACAGTTTATGATTTTTCACATATTAATGATCATAGATATAAATTATATGCATGTAAGTAATAAGGTATCTTTTTTCAAATGCTTTAAGCGATGAGATCATTACATTACCAACGTTCCTGTTCATGTATAACTATATCCTGATACTTGATGCCTCTCCAATTTGGACACATTCATCCTAAATGAAATCTTTCTGATGAATTAAATGTTTGAAATATAAAGTAAATCACTTCTCAAAAAACACTCAAACCATGTACGCATATGCACATACTGGTTTCAAAAGTGAAAAAAAAGAACAAAAAAACCTAACACCTTTTTATTTTTTTTTAAAGTTTTGATAGAAGTAATTGAAAAAGATATTCAGATGTACTTTAAATTATCCAAAAAACGGATAGGCATTTTTATGCTGAGGCTTCTTTTTAACATAGGACATTTAATTGGCTGCTTACTCTGTGGCGTGTGACTGCAAGAGCTGTCAACAAATTTAGATATCTACTTATGCATTTTTTTTCACCATATTTTATAAGTATTCCAGTTCAAATGATATATGTCAGAAACCCAGAATTATTTAGCTTCATCACTGAAAAAAAGTTCAAATACAAACTTCAACATTTAAGTCTGTTAGTAACTGAATATTGCAAGCTAACTCAGACACACATAATCTGATTATCAGTGTAAATTTTCATAACATTTGACAGAAACCCAAGTCAGAACTTTTACCTTTTTTATACTGTGGACATATTTCTAGTGTAAAGAAATTAAAGCTGAACACGACTCGTAAAAAGGCATACGCCATTTTCCATATCATATCTATGGTACATCAACTCCAGGGTATACTCATCTTCGCTGGCCAAGGGTTTCTGATACGCTACTCTCCTCATGAACCCTTGGCATACGGTGTTGATAGAAATTGGGATTTTTTTCTGGAGTTCTGATTGGGATTCAGTACACCCGGTCGACCAATCAGCAATTGTTTTTGTAAATAACGATATTTGCGTTTGGGATACTTCTTGACTCTTTAATCTCAGAAATGAAAAACGCAAGTAAACAACGATCCGTAAGATAACATGCAATTCTATAACTATTCTTTGGAAGACAAATTCTTTTTACAAATCATGTTTAGCATTAAGAAAGTCAATTTGGGGTCAGGGTGCTGCTTCAGGCTGCCTGTGGGGGCAGGACAGGGCTGTGTCAGCTAGGGTACCCTGGGGCAGACAAAATTTCCTTTTTTTTGAACATTGAGTGAATCATCCTCTAGAAGTTCTATTGTTATTGTTTTAAAGCAAATCATTTGATGTTAAACATTAATAAGCAGCCCTAAAAAGAACTGTGAAAATAACATTATTACAACTTGCACATGTTGTGATATTGACAACAGCAAATGTAAATATTTACTGTAAACATATTTTTACATGGGGGGGGTCAAAAATCTGCAGGATTGCAATATCCTTTCAATCATTGGGTAGAAAATAAGCTGATTTTTGGTTTCTTGGTAGGAGGGAAAATGAGATATATAAGGGTGGTGTTCTCTTGGGAAAAATACTAAATATCATTTGTAAATATCCCAGCATGGGTATGTATTATTGTCCTCTATGTGTTAATTTCTCTTGAGATTGATAAAGTTCATGTTGGCCACACATAATGCCTGCATTGGTGATAATTTTTAACAGTTTTTAGATTTCTGGGGATCGATTCATAGACTGAGAGTATAATTATTTGAAGGATTTAGTAATTTTCCTGTGTGAGTGTAAAGAAATTAAGATGATTGTAGAAACAAAAAAATGACAACAAAGAGTTTGACCATGCTTGGTCAACTATCAGTAAAGCCCTTCTTAGCATGGTTAACATGATAAAACTTCTTTTTTCCAATGAATGACATAGGAAAATGAACACAAAATAAACATATAATGGTGATTTGAGTACATGCTGCAAATGTGTTCATGCATTTATATATTTAACATGGTAGAGCTAAAGAAAACCTTTTATTTTAAATTTTATTGTACATGTTCATACCACTGTTTATTAACAGTCCCCTAGCTTCTAGAAATAAAACTGAATATGAAATAATCAATGCAACTACAGCAATTATAAAGATGCATTTGTGTTGTATGTCTAATAATTATTCCTAGTATAGGTATTGACTTGTTTTTATCACTTTATTATTGATAAAGAACCTGAAATGTCAGATGGATTTCTTTAGCGTAACAACTTGATAAACATGTTTTGAAGTCCTTGTTATATATTCAGAGGCGTTGTTTTGATCTGCTATTAGTGCCAAATTGTACCTTTAACATGTTAGTTGCTGTGAATTCTCTACCATATCAGATGGATGTAATGCAAGATGAAACGGATTACTATTCTCAGTGGTCTTTTTTCTTAGGGTATGCGGCCACCCAGGAAGTTCCACCCCAGGGCACCTCTGTCCCCGCCCCGGAAGCCACGGCAGAACAGGAGAAGAAAAAGACCAAGAAAAGGAACACCATCAACCTACAGCTGGAGCTGAAAAAGCAACAGGCAGCTGCAGCCCAGCAGCAGCAACAGCAGCAAGAGACCCAGCAACAGCAGAATGCAGCTTTGGCAACCGGTGCTGCGGGTATGCAGGATGTTCTTGCACAGGGTATTATGGGTAATCCCATGACAAACTTTCCTAACATGATGATAGGTGGTGCTGGGCAGCAACTGATTAACCAACAGATGTTTATGAATTCCATGATGTTTGGAGTGCCCCCTGCTGGTGGCAGTCAGATGCCCATGGGAGGTAATCCATGCATGCAGGCTCAGACTCAATTCTCACAAGGTCAGAGTCGATGTGGTGTTCCTATGATCTCATTTCTTGGAAAGATTGTGTAATGTATTCAATTTATATAAATTATATATTTTATAAAAAAGGGGGGGGGGGGGGTAGTATAGAAATTTTTTCAATAATTTCTAAAGTATGAGTGACTGATTTGGGGGATATATCAATATTTTCTATAAGATATAAGTGACTGATTGGTGGTCGATATTTTATTTATCGGTTTTCGAAAAATGAACAGCCTTGCATATGTGATTGCCTCAGTTTTGTTTTGATCTAACCCTTTTTATGTTTCTTTCACCTTTCATATTCCTCAGAATGTTGCACCATCTTTCCAATCCTTTTCTTTCATTAACTAGAAAGGTGATTTGTTTAATACCTGTCGATTTGTGGTTGACATTAACTTAGATATCTGTGTGAATCTTGCAAGCTTATAAAATGTCATCTTAAAACATTGGAATTGATCCTAGACATTATCCTACTTTTTTTGATTTCTAAATAACATTTTCATGGGAAATGTTTTTGAAATGTTTAAAATGCATAATGGCTGAAGTTAAAATGTTTGAGTATTCTGATAAACATATTGCTAATTGATAAAATTAATGGAAATTATACTCTTGCAGGAAGTTAACAAGATTTATGTTTGTTGTTTTTGTTTGTTATCAGGTTATGATTTTCAAAAAAAGGTCATTGAAGCCGTTAGCGTTTGAAATTTTTGTTTTTATAAAATTAAATCCCCCATGTACTATTTCAGGTTTACCCGGTCAGACAATGACTGGACAACAGTCTGATAAAAATGCTGCGGAGGCTGGGGCTGGACTTCTCCAACTGGCCATGCAGGATGCAGGCATCACCCCCAGCAGTAATAACAGTGCCCCCCAGACCGAGGACTCAGTATCCACCTCCGCCGCGGTGCAGCGGTCAAGTGCCGCTGACCAGAGCACAGTCAGCTCTGCCCTTCACACCTTAGCGTCAGTAGCCTCTAATACTCAGAATGTGACAAACGTTTCTCAGATCCCCGCCAGTCAGGTGCAGTCTAATGCTTCAATGATTCAGACAGGTGCTACAACAACGACCACTCAGTCGGTCAATTCCGTGGCACCGATCATGGCCACAGGTCAACAGAACTTGAATGGAACAAACAGTGTGATGAACATGCCATTTGTGAATGGACAACAGCAGATGGCTACAAATGTTATGCCTGGAAATCAAATTGTGAACCCAGGGACATCCAATGCCATGCAGCAGATCATGTTCATCAATGAACAGGGTGTGCCGTGCATTGCAAATGTCCCAGTGGGAATTGATCCCGCATCCCTTGGACTTCCAAATATGGGGAAGCAAATAGTGAGTGGTAATCTGTTGATTCAGAAGGACGACCAGCAGACAGTTCTAGCCAACAACTTAGCTCAACAGCAAATGAATCTAGCAATGCAGGGTATACAACAACAAACTTTTCAACAAGGACAAACAAATGTGACAATGGGAGGGAATAACATTGTCCAACAGCCAGTAAACAATCAACTGGCCCTGAATCAGCATATCATGCAACCCATGCAGGGCCCCATCCAGGGCCTCAGCAACCCCCAGAACCCGCAGGGACTCATCCTGCCGGCAAGCCAAACAGGAAATCTCCTGACTGTTAATTCTGTTCCAAATTTTTCTAATCCTCAAAGCCAACTTCCACAGGCCTTGCTCTTACCAAATGGCCAGATCATACCAGTTGTTTCCAATCCAAACCTGTTTGCACCCGGACAGGCTCCAGCAAATCAGCTGATTACCCCTGGGGGTCAGCCCAATGCAATCCAGGTAAATATTTATATAAAAATTCAATAAATATTGTCATGCATATTTAAAATATTTTTTTGGAGAACTATTTTTGCATCACTTTTGAGAAAAGTCTAATCTGACATAAGGATTTAACACAAAACTCTACAATGATTGTTGTTTTGGGGGTTTAATACAATGATTTTAACCACCTAGAAAGTCATCGCAGGTGAGCGTATGGTAGTATATTTTTTTGCAGTGTTGGATTTCAGTCAATCAGAAAACTAGAGATTATTCAATCATTTAATGCATTGTTTTATGACACACATTGAAATTATAAATATCAAAGATTTAGTGAACCAAAATAAGTTTAATTACATGCGAACAAAAAAGATTATGAAAAATTCTTATGTTTTATATGATGCTGAAAAAATAAACGATCCACTGAATATGGTACAATGTATTTCATTGTTAAAAACTGGTATAGTCAAACTTTACACATTTTTCCTTGTCAATTGACTAAATGAATGAATATAGAACATATAAATTTCTGTGGAATTATTTACAGGTTAATGACATTTTTAAATAAGAATTGTTAAATTAAAGTGATGTAGTTAGTAAAAGTTGATTTTATTTTGTTTTGCTGCACCTTTTTTAGTGCGGATCAGGAAAAGGGAGAGTCCAGGCAAGTGCACCGAGTGTACTCGCATTTTTTATTTGAGTACACTCAAAATTTTTCATCACACATACACTCCAATTTTTGTTTTTTCTTTGTGGCACATCCCTCTTTTATTTGTTGTATGTTCCTTCTTCCTTGCATTCTGTAAACCATAAAACAAAAAAACAAAAATAAACAATGAAAACCCACCTTTGTTTATGAACCTCTTTTATGTTTGTACATGTATATGATATAATATGTGTTGAGCTTTGTATTGACAAATCAGTGGGGGATTTTATTCTTTTTGGGCTATATCATGTATTTTAATGACCCAGTTTCTTTGCACACCTTTGAATCTCCATTCAGAGAATGCTATTGCAGTCAAGTAGTTGCACAGATTTAAAGGAATCCTTGAGATTGTTTGGTGTATCTGAGAGATTATGTAATTCGTGGAACCTTCAGTTATAAACTCTTTGTCACACCTGAAAATGTTGTGGTATATATTATTGAAAATCTTTTACGCATTCTCAAGGTAGGATAAAAATTGATTTTGATGAAAATATAAGAACGTTTTGTCTATTTGCATTTTTTAAAAACATTTCCCAATTTGTGAGAAGGTCAATAAAAATATCTATATCTCTACTTTCATTTTGTTGTATTTAACAGGGATGTAGACCAAATGTCAGATGACCTTTCTGAAGGTCATGAGGAAAACCTAATGGACGATGAAGTTTCATTCTTTGCCAAATCCGTGGATGAAATCGCGAGGATCACGACTCGAATGACTTCATCCTCCCCTCTACTCCGACCCCTCTCCTCCACCAGCGTCCAAACGGTGGATTCCGACACATCTGTAGACACCTCCATCTCTAAATATACCAGTACCAGCACGACCAAGACCGAGCCGACCTACATAGAGGAACTGATTCCAGCAGAGGGCGACGATCCCAAGTTTGATATCCCACCTGAGAGTGTAACGGTAAAGGAGGGGGAACCAGCCAAATTCAGCTGCAGAGTCAGTGGAACTGAACCCATAGGTATAGTTGTACTTCCAACTCTAGCAATCTCCTAGCCCCTCCCCCCACCCCTGCACCCAATTGTGAAAATGATGTGGAAATAATGTAATCTTACCCCCCCCCCCCTGCTGAATGGTTATGTTAATATTAAGTTCAAGTCTGGTCAGAGCGGTAGGACACATGGTGCAAAAACCGGCGGTTCATACCATTGAAAAACCACAAAAACCGAAGTATTACTATATTATGGATCAGCCTTTGTCTGGTCTCTGGTAAAATCAAAGTTTCAGATTTGAAAATGAAAGTTTTCTGCATCATATGGAAAACTTTTTCAAATCACTGAAGTACAAAATGAAATCAGGGAGAGCGTTTTACGCCTCATTAAAGGTAGAGGTGACATCAAAACGCCATAAAAATCAGAATCTCTTTGGAGAGAAATTCAAAGGTGTTTCAGCTGCCAAAAAAAGTGACATGATTATCATATGAAATGAGGTCATATCGTCATAAATACTTGGATCACTTTGTTTGTGGAGATCTAAGGAGACAAAAACATTCATACACCACTGTACACCTGGAATAAGTGAAAATGTGACGATGATGTTTTTGACATTCTGAACATGAATAAATCTGTTGTTTAGTTTATTGTCAGAAAAATGTCAAAACATCATGGCTTTTGAAGTAATATTTTATCCTTAATATAAATTATCAGAAATCTGGGGAAAAAAATAATAACACCATGCCTATAATCTGCTAATAGAGGGGTATTATTTTTTGCTGTGGTTAGAAAAAAATATATGACATACAATTTTTCTGTAGGAAATATTTCTGAAATGCATATTTCACTTTCAAATGTTTTGAATTCTTTATGACGATGCAATATATAAGCATAACAGATAAGTCCCACTCTACATGTCATGTAATTTCAAAGAAAAACATTTCATCTCTAAAATTCATTGCTGTCGATGGATTTTCAAATCAGAAAATAAATTGAGTTCTTGAAATTTTTGGATGCTTCCCAAATTGAAGACACCCAGATATTTGATCTTTCAGAGATTTCAATCAAATTAGACAAGCACTGATAGTTTTCTTTATAAGGCTACCCTGAACTCATCAGGCAATGGTGATAAGCTTGAAACATACGAGGATTTTCAGTTCCGTATTTTTTTTTTACTCCTGATAAGAATTATTTGAATGTTTGGAATCTCGGAGAGGTACTGAAGTGTTGCGACTCCGTTTCCTTGTGTCTTTTATGAGACAGTTCAAGAGTTCATCTCGGGTTTGATCCAAAGACGGCAAATTTGTAAAGCCGTAAATCTTGTGCTCTATATTGATATATACAAGCATCTGAATGCTACGACTATTGAGTTTCCTTTTCACGCGCATGCACGTGCGCTTTGCTCTGATTGGCTGAAACAGAAATCTTAATATCTTTTTTGTTTTATGATGAAATGCTTTGAGATTAATAACATAAACATGTATAAGGATGTACTACAATATGATATATAAAAATTTTCATGAAATCACGCGCATGCACGTGCGCTGCAATCTGATTGGCTGAAACTTTAAATGAGTATAACTCCCTTGGTTTTCAACCAAACAGCATGGGATTTGGAACATAGATAGACATAAAGGACTCCTACAAGATGGTATGGTCAACATTCACATGCATGCACGCGCGTGCATGTGCGCTTTGCTCTGATTGGCTGACACAAAAATCTCAATATCTTTTCTGTTTTTTTACAAAAAGCTTTGAAATTTAAAACATAAGCATACTTTAAGATGTCCTACAATATGATATATAATAATTGTCATTAAAATACACGCATGCACGTGCGCTGCAATCTGATTGGCTTAAACTTTAAATGGCTATAACTCCCTTGTTTTTCAACCAAACAGGATGGGATTAAGAACATAGAGAGACAAAATGGACTCCTACAAGAAGGTATGGTCATCATGCACGTGCGTGCACGTGCAAATGAGAAAAATAGTGTAGACAAGATGATATCGTCAATACGCTCATGCAAATTTGAAATACTTGGTATACTTATGGAAAAACGTTGTTTACGTCTTAAATGCATAGATTTTGCCTTCTTTAATAAAACTTACAGGGAATATGGCACGAGAAGGGAGTTGGGGAGCGTTTGGGGAACATCTGTAACGGTTCCCGTTACAATTAGCACTAGTTAAACTTATTTTGGTTCACTAAATCTTTGATATCCATAATTTTCAATGTGTGTCATAACACAATGCATTAAATGATTATAATCTCTCGTTTTCTGATTGACTGAAATCCAACACCGCAAAAAATATACTATCATACGTTCACCTGCGATGACTTTCTAGGTGGTTAAAATCATTGTATTAAACCCCCAAAACAACAATCATTGCAGAGTTTTGTTTTAAATTTTTATGTCAGATTAGACTTTTCTCAAAAGTGATGCAAAAATAGTTCTCCAAAAAAATATTTTAAATATGCATGACAATATTTATTGAATTTTTATATAAATATTTACCTGGATTGCATTGGGCTGACCCCCAGGGGTAATCAGCTGATTTGCTGGAGCCTGTCCGGGTGCAAACAGGTTTGGATTGGAAACAACTGGTATGATCTGGCCATTTGGTAAGAGCAAGGCCTGTGGAAGTTGGCTTTGAGGATTAGAAAAATTTGGAACAGAATTAACAGTCAGGAGATTTCCTGTTTGGCTTGCCGGCAGGATGAGTCCCTGCGGGTTCTGGGGGTTGCTGAGGCCCTGGATGGGGCCCTGCATGGGTTGCATGATATGCTGATTCAGGGCCAGTTGATTGTTCACTGGCTGTTGGACAATGTTATTCCCTCCCATTGTCACATTTGTTTGTCCTTGTTGAAAAGTTTGTTGTTGTATACCCTGCATTGCTAGATTCATTTGCTGTTGAGCTAAGTTGTTGGCTAGAACTGTCTGCTGGTCGTCCTTCTGAATCAACAGATTACCACTCACTATTTGCTTCCCCATATTTGGAAGTCCAAGGGATGCGGGATCAATTCCCACTGGGACATTTGCAATGCACGGCACACCCTGTTCATTGATGAACATGATCTGCTGCATGGCATTGGATGTCCCAGGGTTCACAATTTGATTTCCAGGCATAACATTTGTAGCCATCTGCTGTTGTCCATTCACAAATGGCATGTTCATCACACTGTTTGTACCATTCAAGTTCTGTTGACCCGTGGCCATGATCGGTGCCACAGAATTGACCGACTGAGTGGTCGTTGTGGTAGCACCTGTCTGAATCATTGAAACATTGGACTGAACCTGACTGACTGGGATCTGAGAAACATTTGTCACATTCTGAGTATTAGAGGCTACCGACGCTAAGGTGTGAAGGGCAGAGCTGACCGTGCTCTGGTCAGCGGCACTTGACCGCTGTGCCAAGGAGGAGGTTGAGACTGAGTCCTCCGTCTGGGGGGCGCTGTTATTACTGCTGGGGGTAATGCCAGCGTCCTGCATGGCCAGTTGTAGAAGTCCAGCCCCAGCCTCCGCAGCATTTTTATCAGACTGTTGTCCAGTCATTGTCTGACCGGGTAAACCTGAAATAGTACATGGGGGATTTAATTTTATTAAAAAAAAATTCAAACGCTAATGGCTTCAATGACTTTTTTTTGAAAATCATAACCTGATAACAAACAAAAACAACAAACATAAAAAACTTGTTAATTTCCTGCAAGAGTATAATTTACATTAATTTTATCAATTAGCAATATGTATATCAGAATACTCAAACATTTCAACTTCAGCCATTATGCACTTTATACATTTCAAAAACGTTTAACATGAAAATGTTATTTAGAAATTAAAAAAAGTAGGATAATGTCTTTGATTAATTCCAATGTTTTAAGATGACATTTTATAAGTTTGCAAGATTCACACAGATATCTGAAGTTAATGTCAACACCAAATCAACAGGTATTAAACAAATCACCTTTCTAGTTAATGAAAGAAAAGGATTGGAAAGATGGTGCAACATTCTGAGGAATATGAAAGGTGAAAGAAACATAAACAGGGTTAGATCAAAACAAAACTGAGGCAATCACATATGCAAGGCTGTTCATTTTTCAAATACAATAAATAAAATACCCCCCCCCCCAATCAGTCAAGCATATCCTTTAAAAAATATTGATAAAAATATCTTTGAATAAATTTCTACCCCCCTTTTAAATACTAAATTTATTTATAAAATTGAATACATTACACAATCTTTCCAAGAAACGAGACTATAGGGCACACCACATCGACTCTGACCTTGTGAGAATTGAGTCTGAGCCTGCATGCATGGATTACCTCCCATGGGCATCTGACTGCCACCAGCAGGGGGCACTCCAAACATCATGGAATTCATAAACATCTGTTGGTTAATCAGTTGCTGCCCAGCACCACCTATCATCATGTTAGGAAAGTTTGTCATGGGATTACCCATAATACCCTGTGCAAGAACATCCTGCATACCCGCAGCACCGGTTGCCAAAGCTGCATTCTGCTGTTGCTGGGTCTCTTGCTGCTGTTGCTGCTGCTGGGCTGCAGCTGCCTGTTGCTTTTTCAGCTCCAGCTGTAGGTTGATGGTGTTCCTCTTCTTGGTCTTTTTCTTCTCCTGTTCTGCCGTGGCTTCCGGGGCGGGGACAGAGGTGCCCTGGGGTGGAACCTCCTGGGTGGCCGCATACCCTAAGAAAAAAGACCACTGAGAATAGTAATCCGTTTCATCTTGCATTACATCCATCTGATATCGTAGAGAATTCACAGCAACTAACATGTTAAAGGTGCAATTTGGCACTAATAGCAGATCAAAACAACGCCTCTGAATATATAACAAGGACTTCAAAACATGTTTATCAAGTTGTTACGCTAAAGAAATCCATCTGACATTTCAGGTTCTGTATCAATAATAAAGTGATAAAAACAAGTTATTACCTATACTAGGAATAATCATTAGACATACAACACAAATGCATCTTTATAATTGCTGTAGTTGCATTGAATATTTCATATTCAGTTTTATTTCTAGAAGCTAGGGGACTATTAATAAACAGTGGTATGAACATGTACAATAAAATTTAAAATAAAAGGTTTTCTTTAGCTCTAATGTTAAATATATAAATGCATGAACACATTTGCAGCATGTACTCAAATCACCATTATATGTTTATTTTGTGTTCATTTTCCTATGTCATTCATTGGAAAAAAGAAGTTTTATCATGTTAACCATGCTAAGAAGGGATTTACTGATAGTTGACCAAGCATGGTCAAACTCTTTGTTGTCATTTTTTTTTGTTTCTACAATCATCTTAATTTCTTTACACTCACACAGGAAAATTACTAAATCTTTCAAATAATTATACTCTCAGTCTATCAATCGATCCCCAGAAATCTAAAAACTGTTAAAAATTATCACCAATGCAGGCATTATGTGTGAACTTTATCAATCTCAAGAGAAATTAACACATAGAGGACAATAATACATACCCATGCTGGGATATTTACAAATGATATTTAGTATTTTTCCCAAGAGAACACCACCCTTATATATCTCATTTTCCCTCCTACCAAGAAACCAAAAATCAGCTTATTTTCTACCCAATGATTGAAAGGATATTGCAATCCTGCAGATTTTTGACCCCCCCATGTAAAAATATGTTTACAGTAAATATTTACATTTGCTGTTGTCAATATCACAACATGTGCAAGTTGTAATAATGTTATTTTCACAGTTCTTTTTAGGGCTGCTTATTAATGTTTAACATCAAATGATTTGCTTTAAAACAATAACAATAGAACTTCTAGAGGATGATTCACTCAATGTTCAAAAAAAAGGAAATTTTGTCTGCCCCAGGGTACCCTAGCTGACACAGCCCTGTCCTGCCCCCACAGGCAGCCTGAAGCAGCACCCTGACCCCAAATTGACTTTCTTAATGCTAAACATGATTTGTAAAAAGAATTTGTCTTCCAAAGAATAGTTATAGAATTGCATGTTATCTTACGGATCGTTGTTTACTTGCGTTTTTCATTTCTGAGATTAAAGAGTCAAGAAGTATCCCAAACGCAAATATCGTTATTTACAAAAACAATTGCTGATTGGTCGACCGGGTGTACTGAATCCCAATCAGAACTCCAGAAAAAAATCCCAATTTCTATCAACACCGTATGCCAAGGGTTCATGAGGAGAGTAGCGTATCAGAAACCCTTGGCCAGCGAAGATGAGTATACCCTGGAGTTGATGTACCATAGATATGATATGGAAAATGGCGTATGCCTTTTTACGAGTCGTGTTCAGCTTTAATTTCTTTACACTAGAAATATGTCCACAGTATAAAAAAGGTAAAAGTTCTGACTTGGGTTTCTGTCAAATGTTATGAAAATTTACACTGATAATCAGATTATGTGTGTCTGAGTTAGCTTGCAATATTCAGTTACTAACAGACTTAAATGTTGAAGTTTGTATTTGAACTTTTTTTCAGTGATGAAGCTAAATAATTCTGGGTTTCTGACATATATCATTTGAACTGGAATACTTATAAAATATGGTGAAAAAAAATGCATAAGTAGATATCTAAATTTGTTGACAGCTCTTGCAGTCACACGCCACAGAGGAAGCAGCCAATTAAATGTCCTATGTTAAAAAGAAGCCTCAGCATAAAAATGCCTATCCGTTTTTTGGATAATTTAAAGTACATCTGAATATCTTTTTCAATTACTTCTATCAAAACTTTAAAAAAAAATAAAAAGGTGTTAGGTTTTTTTGTTCTTTTTTTTCACTTTTGAAACCAGTATGTGCATATGCGTACATGGTTTGAGTGTTTTTTGAGAAGTGATTTACTTTATATTTCAAACATTTAATTCATCAGAAAGATTTCATTTAGGATGAATGTGTCCAAATTGGAGAGGCATCAAGTATCAGGATATAGTTATACATGAACAGGAACGTTGGTAATGTAATGATCTCATCGCTTAAAGCATTTGAAAAAAGATACCTTATTACTTACATGCATATAATTTATATCTATGATCATTAATATGTGAAAAATCATAAACTGTAACACACAACACCTACAATTTTATTTTTAAAACTCAAATGCAAAGGTTTGATCTACTGAGGGCATGTCAATAAAGTTTTTATGACATTCCCAAGAAATTACATTGACCAGTATTGACATGAGGCACCCAGTTTATTTATGCCATGATAAATAGACGTACATGTAGCTCGAATAGTACGTACGTAAGAGAAAACATTTACAAATAAGAAAATATCAAATTAATGGCTGGCCAATGACGATAATAATCTCTGAGAATAACTCCGATTTTATCAAATACAGAAAAACACACCTTAAAACCTAAATAAAGCATTAGCTTTAAATACATAGACATTTACAGGTTTCCTTCTATACACACAGACGACTGAAGTGTTAATTAATCCAGTCAATAAAGCCACACCCATTTGTCAATTAATCTGTCATTTATTTATAATACAATAGTTAAATCAGCTCGAGTATTTAGTTCCTTCTCTCGTAACTTACCTGCCATTTTGAGGATTTCCTGTAACCTGTCGCGTTCAGCCCTCATGTTTTCCAGCTCCATGCTAACCTTCTGTAGCTCCTCATCTAATGAATTAATTACAATTTCTTATTAAGATTAGATCATAACCCCCCCCCAAAAAAAAGTGTTTAATTTTTATATTCATGCCACTTTATACTTCAATATATCCCAAAAAAAAGTGTTTAATTTTTATATTCATGCCACTTTATACTTCAATATATGCTTAAATCTGGAGATTTGTAAGAAAAGTATGTATAACCACATAGAAATTTACTCATATGATTTAATACTAGTAGTAAAGAAAAATTCTTGCAAAAAGACAAAAATTTAGTGCATGTTCAATACAAAACTAACCGTTTCCAATTTTCCCTTTCAGTTCTTTTATGTAAGTGCAAGCTTTTTCCACAATTTCCAGAGTACTCTGAAAATAAAAATACTCATGTTATAATAATATTATTAGAACATATAATTTTCAGTGAGTTGTCGATAAAATTAACACATACTTAAATGCAGATTGCTTGAGATAATTTGGTTTATAAAAATAAACAAATACATTACTTTTAATCATTTGTGAGTTATGTCCCCATTATACATGTACAACATTATGTCAAATTCAACTTTTAACACAAAGAGGATCTTCTATCAATTTAGAATGACAAAAGAACCCATAGCCAGGGAGTAGTCATTATTTATCCTGCTGAGACTTAATTTCTTCAGATTTTGTGGTGACCAGTAGATGTTTTACATACACAAAAAATTCATTTAAAAAATCCATCAGTCAGGGAATAGTCATAACTGACCCTGTTTTGTCTTTTTTCTTGGATTTTTTGATGACCAGTTAAAACATACAGCAAGGGAGTAGTCATTATTTACCCTGTCCATCTTTCTTTCTTAAATTTTAGTGACTAGAGGTTGTTTTGAATGCAACAAAATTAACAAAAGATCCCTGAGTCAGGGAGTTGTCATTATTTACCCTGCCATGTCTCTCTTTCTCGGATTTTGTGGTGACCAGTGGGGGCAGCTGCTCCCCAATCTGTTGAATCCAATATCGGATCTGTTCCTTTCTTTTCTTCTCGGTAGAGTTATGGACTGTCTTGTTCCTCTTTGACACAGTGCTAGAGAGGTAAAAGATATTTAAAATAATATACATGAAAGTTTTTATCTTGTAAAATAGTGAAAATATCGAAATTGTACTGATTTTCTGTTTTTCACTTTTAAAAAAATGATGCAACCATAGAATAAATGTGAGAAAAAGAGAATGCAAAAAGATAAATAAAGGACACTATTTCGGGTATCAATTTAGTGGGAGGGATCAGGGATGGGGTTGGAGGCGTAATTTAATTCTAATGAAGATTGGTTGGGACTGTCAATCCATTTCAAGTATCAAAGGTTTTCAGTTTATTGATATTTGAGATACATGTACTGTAGATCACTAAATTTTCGCAACACCTTATTCTCGCGAGATAGTCATTGACTCTTTATAAGCGAAACAAAATTTTCACGAATTGTGATCATTGCTCTATATAATATTAAGGAATTCTATTATTCGCGAGAATGAAATTTTCGAGAGCATACCATCTCGCGTAATTACACAAAAATAAAGTTCTCGCAAATAAAAAGTGATTTACAGTATCAGAAATCAACTTCAAAAGTTTTCTCTTCAAACACTTTTTTTTTAAATTCTAAAGCATTTATAAAGTCTACAAAATTACGTGATTTATTTTTAAGAAACGTTTTTTCTCGTACCTTTCCTCTTCCGTCGATATAAACAGAGGAGCATGGCCATCGTCAATATCTCCGTTCATTGTTTGTCGTGCTTCATGGCCGCTCCCTAGTCCTGCAATTCCGTAAAAATAAAATGAATTCTATATTAATTACTACTAGAACAAAGACTGGGTCACAAATTTTGAAACATAAAAAGCAAACTATAAATAGAATGAAATGTATTTCATCAAAATCAGAAAATTATCTTTAGTTGCTCAGCCTGAGCTAGTAAGCTGGCCCACAGATTAACAAAATATCTGGGAAGCTAACTATAGTTCTTGCAGGTTCATAACATTCTACAAATATGTTAAATTCAGTTAGGTATTATACAGAAACAAACAGTGTAATTTACACATGTTAATGAAAGCATTTATTAAGTGAATGTGAGTAGAAAAGGTTTACACATGGTTGGAAATTTTTATCCTTATCATCAATGAAATTTGATTTTCAATTAACAAGTTATCAAAATAATCCTTTTTCTGCAATTAACATTTAACTTCAGAAGGAAATGGCGTCACTTGTATTTTACAAGAATTTTGGTTCATAGAAATGTGCCAGTATTGAGTAACCAATGAAAAAGCAGTAAATATTTCAATAAGTTTGTTCACCCCAAAAATTAGCACCCATGGCAGGTGGAAATTTTTAAATACTTAAAATTATAAGATCGTCCATTTATAAATTACGACAGAACTAAAGATAGCATTTACCTATGAACAAAATCATCTAAAGAAAAGTATTTTCAAAAGGAGAACAAAGATCAGGAAATGACAAAAGCTTTAGCACTAACCAATCAAAAGTTAAGTGCTAGCTAGGTTCAAGTTTTTTAAAAGAATATGTAAATCAAAATAATTAAAATGTCATGGCCTTGAGATCACACAATGTGAAAATCAAATGCTACTGTGTAATGCTGTGTAATTTTTGATACCTCCTAGCTTGTAAAAAGTTTGATTGCTCACAAAATCTAATTTCCTGTATAATTTTGTTGTCTTGTATAAAGATTTTAACATTTTTTCAACGAAGATGAGTTTATGTGGATGAGAACATTTTTTTCATGATAAATACTAGTACTTAAAGCATCAGAAGTAAAACATATATCAGAAATAGATTATATCTGCACTCTCTATACCACTAAAAGACATTTGACACAAGCCTTTTAATATTGAAAAAAGGGGGGGGGGATGGAAATAAAAATTGTCTTGAACAGGGGCTTCAATGATTTAAGAAATGGGTGTGAACATTTACGAGGGTAATCTTCTTGGTACTATACACACTCTTATAGTATTCACTCCTCCTGTAATATTTACGCTTTTTAATAAGAATTCAAAATATTCATGTAGATGCTGTAGAATGATAGTGCTTTAAAAGCTTCAACTGATGTGGATTAAATGTTACAGAATGAAATTTTCTCAGTAAATTTGCTAGTTTGAAAGTGTTTGCTAGCTTATCCCTTTTAAAAGTTCTCGTGAGATGTAAAAACAAGCTCTTTCTTATCTATCAATTCTCATTTGTTATTTGAGTGCAGAGGTCACAAAATGATTAATAATTTCGATTGCACACAGTGTGTAAATCTAACTACTCAGAAGTATCCCTTGCCTTACGTATATGTGTTGTTGTTTTTTTATCATTTTGTATACAGAAGAGTGACAAGATTGAGTTTGCCTGTGAGCCTCATGTCCACATGCAGTTTTAGTCTTTTACTCAGTGATTAATAAACATAATTAACATCACAACATAACATGTTGTACGAAATGCCCGAAAATTATATTTTTGCCTTTCTATCAAAAATTTCATTTTACTACTTAGGCCTTACTTTATTTGAAAAAGTGACAAACATCATCTTGGATTTCTCTTGACAACTTGAATGTAATCCAAGTCAGAAAACTGCAGGGTATGTGGATATAGTACAAATACTCAACTAAAACATAACCCCTCATTATTACGTGAACATGAGTGACGTCCATTTACAGAAAGTATATTGATAAATATTTGAAGATTACATACCATTTGAAAATTGAAAGGATTGTAAAAAGAGGTCATTTGTTTACAAAAAAACATTGACATTACACACAACCCAACTCCATGCTTTTGTTTCACGACAATAAACTTACCAAATTTGTCCGTCATCATAATACTAGGGCATATTGCTTCATGAAAATATATGATTCAAGAAACAATATAGTCAAGACATGGTATCATTTGAACACATTTTGACATAAAGAAGCCATTTCGATTTGGAAGCCGCCATTTTCCATAATGACGTCACGAATCTACATACTGTCTCGTTTTGGAAGGGAATCACTTCTAAGGGAATTCCCTTATGATAGCACTAAATACCAGAATGCTTGTAAAATAAAAGGTGAAAATTATTATGTTATATTCGTACATTTAACAAAATGACCCTTAAAACAA
>PRKT01000114.1:663498-673804 GCA_003671525.1 Saccostrea glomerata
TTAGTTGGAATGCATTTTTGTTCCCCTACCCTGTGTATGGGTATTCAGTAACCAAGCTAAGCAACTGCTAAGTGTATTGTTATGATGATCAATGGTGCCTCTTTCAAAATTGTGAATGTCATATAGCATCTGGCTTAAAACATGAATCAAATTCAATAACTGGAAAGTTGTTGCATAATGCTCAGGTGACCTATAAGGCCCGTGGGCCTCTTGTTTCATTTTTTAAGGCATTTTATTTTGCAAAGTTAACAGTTTTTAAATTTTAAATTGTGATAATTTTTATTCAGTACGATCATTGTAAAACATGCGCCTCCATTTAATAAACAGGTGTTACCCATCTACATGCACATCCGAGTGCTGGTGTCGGCCTACCTGTTTCTGACGGGATACGGACATTTCTCCTATTTCTGGAACAAAGCTGACTATAGTGTCCAAAGATACTGTCAGGTAAGATGTCAAAGGTCACTGCCAAGCATGAGGTTAAAGGTCACTGCTAGGAGTGGACATTAGGGATCGTGTTGAAGTAGATGATTTAGAATTTTATATGTACCATATAAGCAGAATTTTTAGCCAGGATTTAATTTTGGCATTATTAACGATGGTACAAAGATCTCTAAAATTGAATATCGCTAAAAAGTAATTGTGCTTTAATTGCAATAGCTTCTTTAGTGAGCATCTTAAATTCACTAAAATTAGATCTTGCTAAAGATAATATACCAATTTTTAAGAACAAATCGTTATACATGTATTTGAGTCTTACTAAAAATTCCACTACTACGGTAATTTTTTAAAGTGTTTAATAATGAAACATATTTGCACAATCAACATGATCAACAGATGCAGTGAAGTGACAGATTGAATGTTAATTTTGAATTAAATTGAAATATTACAAATTTTGAGTTTTAGAAGGAAAATAATTGTTCTTAAGATTTTAAGAAGTATAAAGTTCAATAAACTCAAACATAAATTATTTACTCCATTATTTGATAGTCAGTGAATACATGTATAGGATCTCCCATGATATGTGGTTGTATATAATTTTTATCCAATAAGCTGTGTGTTTTTTCATTCCCTAGCTTTGCAAGGGGATAATAACACACAGCGAGTTGGATAAAAATCATACCGAACCACAGGTCATGGGAGATTTCTTTTATGCCATGTTGTACATCACTATCAATGTTTACATGACTTTCATATTGGATTCCACTTTTCTTCACACTAAACACATTGTGACATCACAATTGTTGAATACTGTGAAATCACGAATTTTCATTGGGGGTTTAATTTTCGTTGTTTTCGAGGTAAGGAGGAATCCACGAATTTATGATCACCACGAATTGTAAAGTTTAAAATACATTTCTACTAAAACATTCTCGATCCACAATATCAAGTCCCCACAAAACAAGATTTTTTCCTCAAACTTTGAAAATTTGACCCCATGAAAATATGTGATTTTACAGTACATGTATAAAAAAAATAACTAATGAGTGATATCCACGGAATAAAGGGGTAAACATGGGTTAAAACAACATTGCTCATAAGCTACATGTATTTACTATAGACTTTGAAGCATGCATGTTTGTTCAGCTAGTAGAACCAGGAATAGCATGTGCTTATTACCATTTTAAAGTACAAAAAAAGCCTTAACTCTATGAAATCCTACCAGTTCTGTTGGCAAATAAATACAAATCGCTAATTAAATCATTAAGAAAAGCTGCTCTGATATGCTTCTGCTAAACAAATACTGTAAAATGAGAATATTTGGCACATTACTAATTTTACCGCCTTTGGTGCAATAGCCCCTGATCGCTAGAATTTATTGTGCGATAACAGATTTCTAAATACATATTATTTTTTGTGTATGTTTAAAGTTTTCACATAAGTACATGTAAACCAGAAGGCACGACTACATAATGTCGAAGGGTCGTTGGATTTTATTTATACACACTACCACTGTACATGATAGGATCGATCGAGAAAGTTCTGCCAAATTATAATTGAATTAGACTATCGTTAGTTGTTACCCGATAATTATCATAAGCACCTTCAAAGTTTGGCTTCTCGGTGTGTCAATCATCTATCGCCTCGAGGTAAACAATGCAATCAAGCATGGCGATTGAGCGTGCCTACAATACCTGATTATGATTACCATTTATCCAAGTAACTTTCTTTTGATGCATGCATTCTTTTGATATGAATAAAATGCGAAAATACTCCATTTCTTTTAAAATTAAAATAAAATTTAACATTTTTCCCTGTGATTGCAACACCACTGTAAAGTTGACGAATGTATACTTATATACGGGAGTACTATTGTGTTTCTGTGCTTGATAAACCAAAAAGTCAAATACGGGTGTCAATTTAAAAAACAATATCACATTTATATATTTTAATAACAAGTGCAAGCGCTAAGATTTATTTCCGCTAATGCGTTCCCACTTGCGTTTGCGCTAAAATATGTATGCACCAAATTTTCTTGCTTTACAGTATACATATGCAGAAGCATATTAGTATTTGTGTAATGTTATGACTGTTCTAGATTGTATAAAAGCTTTGTATAACATATCGGTGTATGTCAATTTCAGCATAGTTGTTATGTACCATGTTGTGGCTGGTATGACTTCAGATATTATGTGGAAGTAAGTGGAATATAACAGCATGGTTCTGAGTTACACATATGTTTGAAATGATGATCTGTGTCATTTGTATGCAGCCTATAAAACCAATTTGCTTTTCATCCTTTTTGGTGTGTGTTTGTTAATGTGTGTTAATAAAGAGGTGGGGTTCAAATCTTGCAAATATTCTTGAAGAGAAGAGTGCTTGAAAATTTAACTCAATTTAAAAAAAATGATTTTGAAATTTCAGTGTAAATTACTAACATTTTAGTATAAAATATTGGGTACATTTTGTTTTGTTCATGTTCTTCATTAAGTATCGTTTTAGAAACTATTTTAGAAGGAGTATGATATGGATAATATCTTTAACATTCATACTATAGAAATAAATTAGCTCAGTGCTTCATGTATTATACTCTTTATTCAGCACTAGACAAATTACCTAAAAGTTTAAAAACTCCTCATGGTTTGAATTTGAGACAGTTGTGAAATCTGATAGGACTTAGTGATAACCTGAATTGCTTTTCCTCTGTTCCATTTAATTAAATTATGGTGATTATGCAGGAATATCTAAAATGGTCTTTATTGTGAACTTGACTAGAAATTAATTTCTTGTTTTAAGGTTTTTCATGCAAGCATATAAATTTTGAAATTTTTCAAACTTTGGACGTTACATTGCACTGTTTTGTAGGTGATGTTCCGGTTAAATTTTCTGGTTGTGGTGCTGTGTTTTGTGATGAACCGCCCTTACCAGTTCTATTACTTTGTACCGCTGGTCTCCTTCTGGTTTACCATAGTGTACTTAACCATGGCGATATGGCCGAGAATTTCAGCGGCTTCTAGTGATAGTAAGTTATTTAGTATTTATAACCTACCATAGCTTCTGCAAAAAGAAAAATCCTATATAGCAAATATTCTTAAATTAACCGGATACAAGAATTAATTCATGATCCCTGATTGCATCTCTGTTCAAAGGTCTGTAATGAAATATATGGAGATAACAAACAGTATTCAAGCTCAAGAGTCCTTTAAACAATACAAATTTGGACAGAGCAATCACAGACCCCAAAAATATCAGAGGTGGGATCAGGTGCTATGGAGGAGGTAGCATCCCCTGCTGACTGGTCACACCTGCTCTGTGCTCCTTGTCATGATCGGGAAATAACAGAATATTCTCAAGAATTCAGTTTGTAAATAATGGCTTAACAAATGTTTCTAAAATCATTACTTTGTGCGTAAGAATTCTATGCTTGATAAATGCAGTATGTATTTGCTATTACTTGTTCCCTTGTCTTTTGTAGCAAGCAACTTACATTACCTGTATATGATAATTAAATTAATCATCCTGACCACTGTGATAACTCTCTTCTTTATGTCAGAGGTAAGGCAAATTAGTTTTATTTTATGTCTTGTAAAGTTTAGAAATTAGACTTATTTAAAATTAAACAAAGAGTCAAGATCAAGCCATATTTAAAGAGCTCTATGGTATATTTTTAAATCTCTTTTCTGACAGGTTTTATTTGAGAAGGTATTTTTGATGAGGCCCATTAAAGCCCTGTTTGTTCGTTCAGATGATTCCCTACATGAGTGGAGGTTTAGATGGACATTAGATAGATATGTGAGTGTACCAAGATTTTAACAAAAAATTAATTTTCATACATGTACTTTACTACCAGGTATCTAGTATTATTTAAGAAATAAACAACAATTTTCAAAAGTTCTCTGGGAAATGAACTTTTAGTTGGTCACGTGATCAAATCCTGTGAAGCCCGAAGGGCTTCTCAGTATATATTTAAGATTGTTGTTTATTACTTATATTTACATTTGAGAAATATGTATACAAAATATCTCCTTGCTCTGTGATTCGGTCGCGCTATGACCTCTGACCCCCAAATGCAGAATTGAACACATTTTCTTTTCATTAGGTTCATCCAAGAAAGATGTTTGCAAATGTAAATATTGCTATTTAAACTATTGATATTGGTACTTTAACAACTCTGACCAACCGATGACTATTTTCAGAGGAAACAGGTTGACCTTTTTTTTTGTCATACATTTATGGAAAGTATTTGACTGATCTATAGATTTGGTATTTTCTGAGTGTAGTTTACTGGTTGATATTTTTAGAGTGTAATTTACTGTATGATATCCTATATTCTCAGGGTGTAGTTTACAGGGTGTCGTTTTGTATTTTCAGAGTGTAATTTATTGGATGATATTCTACATTTTCAAAGTGTAGTTTACAGGATGACATTTTACATCTTCAGAGTGTAATTTACAGGATAACATTTTACATCTTCAGAGTGTAATTTACAGGATGAAATTTTACATCTTCAGAGTGTAATTTACAGGATGACATTTTACATCTTCAGAGTGTAATTTACAGGATGACATTTTACATCTTCAGAGTGTTATTTACAGGATGACATTTTACATCTTCAGAGTGTAATTTACAGGATGACATTTTACATCTTTAGAGTGTAATTTACAGGATGACATTTTACATCTTTAGAGTGTAATTTACAGGATGACATTTTACATCTTTAGAGTGTAATTTACAGTATGATTTTCTATATTTACAGAGTGTAGTGTATGGGATGGTGTTTGCGTTCGGCTACCACCTGCTTCTGAAGAAAGGAGTGATATCAGATAATCACACTAACTCTCTTTTCTCCACTGGTGTCTCCCTGTGTCTCACCTTCCTAGCATTCTTAGGATTAGGGGTCAGGCAGTTTACAAAATTTAATGTTTAAATCTGTACTAATTGTCATTTTCCTTATATTTCACAAATAAATCATTAAAGATATTATAGTTGTACTGTTAACACAAAGTATATATAATGATTTTATTCCTCTTTCATTTCAGAGTTATGCCATATTTTCATTCCTGTGTAAAAACAAAACAGAGTGTAATGATACTCACTCCTACCTAGTAGCTCTACCTGTAAGTAATCAATTGCATACTTTTGAATCATTTTAATGGTGGTAGTGGTGGTGGGGGGATGTGAAATATTCATGGCCAATCAAATTTTGTTGATGATTCCATATTATTATATGTGTAAAAGATAGCCTCATCAAAATACCTACCTGCTGAAAGAAAATTTTCCCAATTTACTCAATGCAGATTTTTAAGCTATAGATTTGGTAAAGTGTTTGAACTACTGTAAATGTAATGATTAATCATATCTGATTAAATCTCCATTAATGTTTACAGTTATTCTCCTATGTGATAGTCAGGAATGTCTTAGGCTGGGTGCGGACCAGATATAGCTCATTCTTTGCCTGGTTTGGCAAAATATCTTTAGAGGTAAGTAGCTTTAGCTCTTCTTTTAATAGAGGCTAAAAAGCTGTAATT
The DNA here is from genome assembly GCA_003671525.1 of Saccostrea glomerata. Lineage (NCBI taxonomy): Eukaryota > Metazoa > Mollusca > Bivalvia > Ostreida > Ostreidae > Saccostrea > Saccostrea glomerata. The sequence goes on from PRKT01000114.1 coordinate 669,468, forward strand.
TGCCTCACTTATGGCCCATCATTTTGCTTGTCTTAATATGTTTGAAATAAAGAGGTATGCGTAGTGATTTTAGTTTAGTGAATGCAGTTTCAGGCATTTGTTTTGTAATGGCCGTGATTCTTGTAATTATATTTGGGAGAGGGGGGGATTCAATTGTCGAAGCTTCTGATGTTTGTTTACTCTTTTTATCTTTCAGTTGTTTATAGCACAGTACCATATATGGCTAGCAGCTGACACTTATGGAGTTTTAGTGTTGATGCCCTCGTATCCAGTATTAAATGTGATAGTGACGTCTTTTATATTTATATGTGCTAGCCATGAAATTTCCAAAATAACAGGGACCTTAACAAATTACTTGGTGCCAAAAGAAGGGAAGGCATTGTTAAGAAACGCTATTATATTCTTTATGGTCATGCTTCCATTATCCGTTACAAAAGGCGTTCTTCCATTCTAGGAAGTGTATTTTTTGCTCCTTACTTTGAAAGCAAGGTATATTAATTTGGTTTTATCCATTCGTCAGTTTGTCTTTCTGTCTGTGTAAAACACTTAGTTTCTTCTAGATGATATCTCTGATGTCTTATGATAACTCTGAATTAGTAAAATTATATCCATATTGAAATGAATTCACATCAAAGGTCAAGGTCACAAAATCTTCTATGGCATGGAATGATTGCCAAATTCATTTCACTTTCAAATTCTTAAACATGACCCCTATTGATTTTTAGGTAAAAAGGTCAAATGTCAAGATCTCAAACATGTATGTTGTTACAAAATATAAACATTAACAAAATATTTTGTCTTTCTTTTTTATTAAAATTTGGGATGTAAATTGCCTGATTGAGCTTATTCAATGCATTTATATAACTGTATTGTTGAAATATACAACACCGAACTCCTTTGTGTCCATGTAATATTAGTAATGTATTTTTTTATTTAAAAGTGTATTTTGTAAAAAAAGAAAAAATGTTTCAAAGTGCTTATTTATTTTAATTTATATATGATGTATATCAGTGTTACCCATTTAAATGTTTATGGACTTGTATTACAATTTTCTATTCATTGAATTTTTTGTGCTCAACAATAATTACATACTTGTAATGTTTTAATATTGTATCAAGGGGGTACAGTTAGCATCAAGTTTCTGTGTGCTCAATAATAATCACATTCTTGCAATGTTTTATATTGTATTGAAAGGATTCTATTTGGCCCTTTTCAAGTCAAAACCAGTAATACTGTTATGAAGTGTTCACTGTTTGAAGTACATGTACATAAATGCTTAGAATGTAACTAGTCTTGTGTTTATAAATTGTGAAACATTTACCAAATTGTTGTGTGTGAAGCTCAACCAAAACCTGATATCCTAAAGGATTTACCAGTACAGTTTATACTTGTACATGTATTCGTGTGTTTGGAAAATGTTGAATTACGTAAACCTTGTTAATTTGAACATAAACCATCACTTTGTATCCACTTAAATACTATAATTTCCTCCATGAAAAATTCATCATTTGACTTCTCACTAGACATACATGTATATTTTCTTTTCTTTTTTTATAGAGACTTTTTCTTTTGTTAAACTATACATGTTTGAATATATGAATTGAATTTTGTAAACCATTTTATTGAATATCTTCATTTTCACTGCCCATAATGAAATGCAAGAACAGGTGTATATGTATAGAACTTTATTAAGGTTAAAATGACCTTATAGAATATAAGACTGAACATTATTTCAAGGCATTATTTTAAACATTATTCCATTGTCTTGATGTGTCATTGAAATAAAAAATAAAAATTGAATAAAGTGTAATGCGAAATTATTTTGGGGTTGGACACATGGAGTAGGGAGTACAGAATTGATATCTGTTTCACATCATATGGAAGGAATATGGATTTAATTCTGGTAAGGTCACATGTTGGTGGATAAGGAATAAATATCTTGTGAGTGTACAAATTTGAAGATAAATTGATTTATGTTAATCATTAGTCACATGGAAGGGATGTAATAAATATCTAATCAGCAGGCTATATGGAATTGTAACTGATCAGTAAATCATGAAGAGAGGACATGAATCTAATGTTTTGTCCAATACTAAAGCTTATACTGAGGGAATGAGTTTGCTACTGAGTCAGTAGGACCATGAGGATATGTAACTAATATCTGGTCACTAGGTCACATGGAAGGGGTATGACATTGATATCTGGCCAGTAGGTCACATGGAAGGGGTATGATATTGATAGCTGGGCAGTAGGTCACATGGAAGGAGTATGATATTAAAAGTTGGTCAGTAGGTGACATGGAAGGGGTGTGATATTAATAGCTGTTCAGCAGGTCAAATGGTAGGGGTATGGCATTGACATTTGGTCAGTAGGTCACATGTAAGGGGAATGACAATGATATCTGGCCAGGAGTCACATGAGAGGGGTATAACATTGATATCTGGTCAATATGTCAAATGAAAGGGGTATATAAATTGATATTTGGTCAGTTAGTCTAATGGAAGGGGTATGACATTGATATCTGGTCAGTAGATATCATGGCAAGGGTTTAAAATTTATATCTGGTCAGTAGGCCACATGGAAGGGGTATGCTATTGATATTTTGCCAGTAGATCACACAGAAGGGGTATGCTATTGATATCTTGCCAGTAGATCACACAGAAGGGGTATGACATTGATATTTTGCCAGTAGGTCACATGGAATGGGAATAAATTAGATATCTGGTCAGTAGGTCACATGAAAGAGGTATGACATTGATAGCTGGCAAGTATGTCACATCGAAGGGGTATGACATTGATATCTGGTTAGTAGGTCACATGACATGGAATGGATATGACATTGATACCTGCTCAGTAGTTCACATGGAAGGGGTATGACATTGATGGGTGCTCAGTAGGTCACATGGAAGGGGTATGACATTGATATCTTGTTAGTAGGTCACATGTTAGGGGTATGACATTGATATCTGGTCAGTAGGGTACATGGAAGGGGTATGACATTGATATCTGGTCAGTAGATATCATAGAAGCGGTATGGAATTAATATCTGGTCAAGAGGTCACATAGGAGGGGTATAACATCAATATCTGGTGAATAGGTCAAATGAAAGGGGTATTTAAATTGATATCTGGTCAGTTAGTCTGATGGAGGAGGTATGACATTGATATCTGGCAAGTAGGTCACATGAAAGGGGTATGACATTGATATCTGCTCATGTCACCTGGAAGGTAATGACATTGATATCTGGTCAGTAGGTCACATGGAAGGGGTATGACATTGATATCTGGTCATGATCAGTAGGTCACATGGAAGGGGTATAATATTGATAACTGGTCTGTAGGTCACATAGAAGGGGAATGTCATTGATATCTGGACAGTAGGTCTAATGAAAGGGGTATGACATTGATATCTGGTCAGTAGATCACATGGAAGGGGATTGACAATGATATCTGGTCAGGAGGTCACATGGAAGGGGTTTGATATTGATATCTGGCCAGTAGGTCACATGGAAGGAGTATGGAATTGATATCTGGTCAGGAGGTCACATGGGATGGTAATGACACTGATATCTGGTCAGTTAGTCAAATGGAGAGGTATGAGATCAATATCTGGTCAGTAGATCTCATGGAAGGGGTATGAAAATTATATCTGGTCAGTAAGTCACATTGGGGGAGTATGACATTGATATCTGGCCAGTAGGTCAAATGGAAGGGGTATGACGTTGATATCTGGCCAGTATGTCACATTGAAGGGGTATGACATTGATATCTGGCCAGTAAGTCACATGGAAGGAGTATGACATTGTTATCTTGCCAGTAGATATAATGAAAGGGGTATGACATTGATATCTGGTCAGTAAATCACATGGGAGGAATGGAATTGATATCTGGTCAGGAGGTCACATGGTAGGGGTATGACATTGATATCTGGCCAGTAGGTCACATGGAAGGAGTATGACAACGATAATTGGTCAGTAGATCACATGGAAGGAGTATGACATTGATATCTGGTCAGTAAATCACATGGAAGGGGTATGAAATTGGCCAGTAGGTCATAAATAAGAAGCTTTGGAATTTATATCTTTTTGAAGTCATATGGATTGATACATGCACCTACTAATTAGGATATGATCAGGTCACAAGGAACGGAGGTAAATCGGATGATATGGATTTGATGTCTTGCCTGTTGGACATGAAGAGAATATGTAATTTTGAAATGGCCAATAGGTTATTAGGTATGAAAGCCAATTAGGATCAATCTGAGGAGAAAAAATTAAAAGGTGTTATAATGCCTTTAAAAGGCGTAAAAATGCAAAAAAAAAAAAAAAAAAAAAAAAA
>PRKT01000114.1:675772-688928 GCA_003671525.1 Saccostrea glomerata
TATGGCACGCCAAATTCACAAAAATGAGATAATCATAGTTTCACAATCGATAAACTAGGTTTATCGGTTGTAAACTATAGTTTACAAACCGTAAACTATAGTTAACAACGTTAATCTATATTTCACATCTGTAAACCATAGTTAACGCGATAATCTATGTTTCACAACCGTAAACTATACTTAACACCGAAAACTATCATTTGCGATTGCAAAACATAGATTATCTGATAAATACAGTTTCACGATTTGTAAACTATAGTTTACAAACCGTTAACTATAGTTAACGATCTGATAAATATAGTTTTACGATTTGTGAAACTATGATTAACAACTCTTAACTATAGTTTACGATTGTAAACTATAGTTTACAAACGTGAATCTATGTTTTTCAACAAAATCTATTGTTAACGGTTTATTCAGACAGATAAACTTAGATTAACATTCGTAAACTATAGTTAACGACCGTTAAATATAGTTTTACAGATGAAAACTATACTTAATGAATCGTCAACTATACTTAAGGAATCGTTAACTATAGTTTACGAATCGTTAACTATAGTTTACAGTCGATAAACCTAGTTTATCAATTGTGAAACTAGGTTTATCTCATTTTTGTGAATTTGGTGTGCCATACACTCGTACTACCGGCCTGTTTGAAAAGGAAAATGAAAAGGCGTTATTTTATGTTAATAAAAATATGAAAGATTGAATCAAAACCTTCTTTTTTATTCAATTCTCTATATTCCTGCACATCTCACTGACAACTGTTTGCATTCGTATTAAGAGAAGACAATTAACACTCGATCTACTTATGAAATCAAGGATATAGGCAAATGCAGCTTGGGGCTTTGCTTGCCATATACTTTGAAAATTTATGTCATTTGAAAATAATTTTCTCTCCTCTTGATCTTGAAATAAAAGCAGGCTAACTATTTGGATGGATATAATGAGCAACTAAGATCAATGACCCTGGTAGAGGTGTGCCTGACATAAGAGGCATAATAACGCCTTTTAAAAAGATGTAATAATGCTTTTTAGACAGGCTTTATAACACTTTTATGAAAAGTCGTAATAATGCCTTTTGGAAAGGCGTTATAATGCCTTTTAGAATGGAAAGGTGTAATAACGCAATTTGGAAAGGAAAGGCGTTATAACACATTTTCATAAGGCGTTATAACACCTTTTTCACATTATTACGCCTTTTCGAAAGGTGTTATAACGCCTTTTGAATATTTTTCTTTAGAATAATCCTGATAGGCTTTCGTAATTAGGAGAGGTATATGGATTTAATATATGATCATGAGGAGGGAATACAGACAATATATCAGTCAGTAGGGCACATTGAGATATATGTGGTCAGTAGGTCAAGTGAAGGGGGTCGTGGATTTGATCAGTAGGATATATAGAGGGGGATATCATTCTTTGGCTTTTAAATAGCTTTCCAGCTTAGGCATGGCTACAGCAAAAGTTTCCAAGGAAGTTAAACTAGCTAAATTTTAAGTTTCACATCAATTCCTAAAGGAACCTAAATATTATAAAGATACAAATATTTTTGAAAAATTATTTATCTGAATTTGGATTGTTAGACATCTCAAGACAAATCTCCTTCAATTTAAGTATTGGTTTCTGAGGCTTTAGGTGCATTATTGGACCTTCTGAATACATTTATGTCCATAATACATAAATATTGCAAAAAGAAAAAAAACAATATTTACTGAAAAATATCATTTTTAATGGTATATATTGCACTTAATTGTACAAGTATTCATTTTTTAGAAAATAGTTTGATTGAGATATACACGGTATATATATTAATGCAGCAATGTGATAAATAGTAAGAATATATGAACCAATCACAGGCCAGTTTACATGATACCCATGGGAATGTATAATATCAGACATAAGAGGAAATATCAGTGGTTATAAATAACAACATAACAAATAACAAACCAAAGTTCAAATAAAGGTTTTGCAGAATAATGGAAGAAAAATACAAAAGATTATGGCAGTTGGTTATTGTGAACATTTCCATTAAAACCCAACATTGAATGGAAACAGTGAAAAACAACCTTGAAAATATATAAATTCCTAGATTAAAATAAAGTACATGTAGTGATTATGCTTATATTTTTCCTGTGAAAATTAACATTACAGGCTTTATTTAATTAAATCAGTTAATATGTTGTATTTTACCAGTCTGCATAATAAGAATAATAAGTCGATCTATATGTATATCATACCCAGCAAAAAGTGTTACAGACTTTTATGAATTTTGAAAATTTTGCATTTTTTCCCTGAATTGACATTTTATACAGAAAGATCTATCATTCATCAACATGTTCCACCATTTCAGGATATTCCTCCTCTTTAGTTTCTTCTCCATGAATTCGCTTTTCCCAGAAAGAGGCTCTAGCATTTATACAACCTGACCTTATCCTTGTTTTGCCTTTAGCTTGCGCACCTGCTGAGGAAGCTGCAGGTGCATTCTGGGAAGTTACTTGTGACCTTGACCTAGAATCAGTCTGTGTCCTTGAAGGAGGAGTTGCAGCTGCCTGTTTAGTTTGTGAAGTCGGTGCTGGTGGGGCAGCCTTACTTTTTGTACTAGACACTGCCTTTGTAGAAGTGACATTTTGAGTTTTCTGTGGGGGAGAATCGGGGAAAAATTCTCCTTTCTTTTCGGGAAAGATTTGAGTCGGTTCAGCATTCAGCTGTTTGGTCCCTGGGTGTTTGGAGGTCAAGGTCACAGTAAGTGTGCTCTTTCCTGGGGTAGGCTGCTCTGGAGATTGTACTGGCTTGGTCAAGGGGGATGAAAGGTTTCGGTATTTTTCTAGCTTCTCCTTAGGAACACTACGACCAGTGATACTGTGCACCTATAAAACATTAAAGAAAATTATTTAAAATTCATTACAAAAGATTTAATTAACCAATTTTACATAAGTATGAACTGGATGTATATTCTTTTTGAACTTAAATTGGTTCTCAAATGAATACAAACTTGCATGTAAAAGAAAATTTACATCAATTTTGAAAAAGAAAAAAAAATAGGGAATTTTTTAAAGCTACTAGAACACTTGTGCAAATCTTTAAGTGAGTAAAATGGATATTGTAAAGCAGAAAAATCTAAACAAATGGAAATGAAACATATGAACTCTAATTATAATAAAATGTAGGAAAATTAAATCTATGTATGTAAAGGTATAAATAAATTATATATTATATAATGTATTTGAATAAATTTCAAGCTGTAAAACATTTTCATGTTTCTTATAAGAATTATATATATATAGATATATAATTAAAATACATGTTTACATAATTACAATTGGATTATGAACCCTGACATGGTTCAATGCTGTATTTGTTAATACCAACCTTTTTTCCTGCAATATTTCTTCAGATTTGCACGAGTTCAAGTAACTTATGTTATATATTAATATTTAAACTCTCAATAAAATCTACTGAAATTAGAACCAGACTGATTTCTTATGTAAATATATTTTTTTTAAAAATACCTAAGAACCTTTGCCAAAAAGTTTTTTTTTTGGCCATTGAAAGAAAACAATTCCAAAACCATATGTGCTACTTCTCTAGTTGATTTTTTAAAAGTATTTGCTACCTTGTGACCTCCCAACCCTTGTGTTTGAAAAAAAAGAAAAAAAAAGAGTATAATGATGCACATTCTCGTTTAATTTATAAATACCTAGGGGGAAATAAAGAAAAGTGTGTGAAATTGCAAAAGGAAAGGATCAAGAATGGTGTACAAGTTTTTATAATGCCTACATTAAGAGAGAGAAAAATCACCATTTTTGCAGAATCTAGAAAACTACAAAGTCACAGCTTGGGATTTTGCTTTGTCCTTTGAAGTAAAAGCCTGCAAGTAGGCAAATAAAAAAGTATAGCATGAGAGAAAAAGAAACAAAACTCTACTGAATCAATCTGGTTCTAAATCATTTGCATTTCATGCTACAATTTTACTTTTCTCTTCAGCAAACCTTATTATTAAGCGCTCTTCTTCTTTTTTTAAATTATGAAATTATAATTTATTCAATTGCTTCATTAATAATATTTATTACCCAAATGTCTGCCCATCTTAACATCAAATTAAAAATTGGATAAGCATCAACACTATTTCTATTTATTTTTATCTACATTTCACTTCAAGCTGCATAACTGCCACATAATAAATCTACAGTATAGAGAATTTTTATATTTAATTAAATCAAAACTTTTTCCTTTTTTTTTTTAATTACCCGTTATATGATTCTTATTCAACCTTAAACACTGCAATTTATTGAGAGTTGTTTAAAAAATTTAAATAAAACATTGTTTTTTTTAGATCAAGTACTTGTTTTCCATGCATTTGGCAGCTTTGCAAATATTTTTAAATGTCTAAAGGAGCCAAAAACCCCCTCCAAAAGCTCAATCATCTTCTTTTCTCTAGTTTCCATGTAGCATGAAATTCTAACAGAATCAAATACAAAAAGTTGTTAAGTTTTAAAGCACACGTCTATCTGTAGTGTAATGGCTACTTACCCCTGAGCTTAGAACATTTTCAAACTGTAAATTATGTTTCAAAAGTTAGGATTGCATGCACAGTGTACTAAATTGCACTTGGGTATATACAGTACAAAAAATCATAAGCAAAGGATGTTCTGTCAAAAAAATAGCTCTTTTTGCAGAGGAACTTTATAGAAAGTTAAAAGCCAAATATAAATTCCATGTACAAAAATCCTTTTGTAATAACTTTGGTTATCATTAATTTTTTTTTCTCCCAAAGGAGAAACTATGATTGTATAGCAAATATTGAATAAATGACATTTTTGAAGTTTTATTAAGAAATGAAGAATATTTGTAACAAGAATAAGTTATAAACCACAAATTTTAACAAGCAACAACCCTGTATCTTTATCTACAAATATACATAGGAAATTTCCATCTTTAATATTTTATCTAGAATAGCAGTATGCACCATGGTTTTAAAGGAAAGCACCACAACTCTTGACTAGTATTATACACATGATCATCTTCAAAATGTTTATATCAAGAGATTCCTTGGTTAGTGTTTCTTGAACAAATCTGTCATGATTATAATAATATGTACTTAAATACGAATAATGAAATCTAGCAATAGCATTAAAATTCTCCACATATACTACCGGGTAATAACAAACATTGATAAAGAATTATTGTATAATTGCATCTAAAAATGTCAATATCAATGTCTATAGAAGCTCATCAAAGGATACAGAAAATAGGATGGGATAGGAGATAGCGACAAACACCATACTGTAAATCACTTTTTATTCGCAAGAACTTTATTTTCGCGTAATTACGCGAGACAGTATGCTTGCAAAAATTTAATTCTCGCGTATAATAGTATTCCTTAAGATTATGTAGAGCAATAACAATGATTCGTGAAAATTTTGTCTCGCTAATCAAGAGACAATGACTATCTCGGGAAAATAAGGTGTCGCGAAAATTTTGTGATCTACAGTATTATTGTCTCCAGTGGAAAAAAAATTGTTAATCGAAATTTTGTTTATTTTCTTAATCAAAGCATAAGTTAGTATATGGGGGGGGGGGGGGGGGGGCAAAGAATTGTACTAAAGGAAATAGGGAAGGGGCAAAGTTTCTAATCTAAGCCTACAAAATGATAAGCTCCTAATTAAGATGGATGTATTTCTTGTAAGAATGTTTTTTCCTCATTAATCAAAATTAAAAAAGAAACATATCAGAATTTTTTTCCCCTGATCATCCATCTTGTGAACTAATGTATGGCAATGAACTTAGTATAATGAAGCATAAATGATATTAAGCCATGATTCCAACTTTAAGCATTTTTAGCACCAGAAAAACAGAATGTTCTGTATTTTTCAGTAAAAAATAAATTGCTGCTTAGCTTAATTATTTCTTGAAGAACATCAGCTTTGTGAACAAGTGGCTGTGATGTTCATGCAGATTTTGTGAACACACTTTTTTTGTGAACACATTTTTCTTGTGAGACACATTTGACAAGTGATGCACTGTGCTTCACACACTAGATATTATATGACAATGAACAATATATCAAGGTGAATACACATGTAAGATCTTATGAGATGTGATTACACAATGTTGGTTAGCATTCCAGTAAATGTTAGTCAATACAAGCAACCGCCACCCTTTTTTCACTAGCTATAACTTTGGCAACATGCTAAAAGTTAACGTCTGCTAACCCGCTTCACTGACGCGGAGTCTTCTCCCTTCCCAGTGTTGAACAGCGACTTCAAGCGATTGACAGAGGGCAGCTCGATGGCTCCCATGTCCTCATTGAACTCTGTGCGGCTCTCGGGAATGTCCCTCTCGCTGGTCTCCCCGATCATCTGGGTCTGCTGGGGTTTCTCTCGGATGGAGGAGAAGCCAGAGTCGATGGAGAGGCTGGGGGACAGGCTGCTGATGCTCCCCTCCGTGGTGTGTCCAGTGGTGATGGATGGACAGCTGTTCAAATCTAACTGCTGCTCTACACTCAGGACCTAATGTACAAAAATAACAATCATTTAAGTGAATCAAATATGAAGAAAAATTAAGATTTTATCTGTGACATGCTCATCATAGTAAAATTCTGCGATAAACCTGTATCAAACCGTGCATCCATTCTTGTATAAAAAAAGTAATAATAAAAAATGGTCGGGAAAAAATGACAGGAATGTCAAAGGCTTCAAAATACATATATCAGGTTGGGGGGAAACGTAAATTCCGCTATAATAGTGATATTTCACTATTATAGTGAAATTACGCTATATTTCCTACCGTAGATACCCTCAATTTCATCCGATATCATGCAAGGTGTTTGAACCGCAAGTCATGGTGGGTATAAAATTGATCAAAAACTGTCATGCTTGCATGTTTTGAATTTTGATAAATTTTCTACCGTTGCGTTTAATAATGCGAGCACTCTTTTTTTAACGGAAGTTGCATTTTTAACGTAGCAACCGATGATTACAGTGTATTTAAGCCTGTGTTTGAGTCTCTTTATTCCTAATAAAAGTGCACATATTGATGCTTGTTACAATTGTCAACTCGGACTGGAAAGGGTTTATGGAATAAAACAAGAAAAAGGCTATTTCTGTCTGCATGGTTACGGGTATGGAGGCTCGTTAGGGTAAACATAAAGACCCAGTATGGCAAACACAAAAAGAGTATATTGATAACTCGATTATATCCTCTTAACAAAATCAATTTATAATAAATAATCCAAAAATTACTTATAAAACAATCGCAGAAAACATATCTTATTTTTAATTCTCTATTTACTAATTTTTTTCAATTATTTATTTATATTGCTTTGAAGACAGTCAAAAATTAAAAAGACCGAACCCCCTGCAGATACCCTGGATCTTTATTACGTGATAATGCCCTTGATCTCTGCGGAATAGGCTATGCTGCAAGGAGCTTTGCAAAATGTAGAAACAAAAGTATCCTTGTATCATTCGCAGCTGTAAGATATTCAAAACAATTTTTACTAGTTGAAGAGTTTTTCAATGTTTTTAACCATGCACTATGAACCTCGTCCAACTCCTTTCAAAATCATAATTTCCTTTTATATCTATATAAGCACCTTTTGTAAACTCTTTTTATGTAGTCAAAATTATCAAATATCTTGATGATCATGAGAAATGACAATGAAATTGAAACATTATAACAAAAACTAATATTTAGTTTAAAGCAAATTTTACTTATGATTTTCTACATGTTATCAATGAAGAATTATTTTACTGAACTATTACAAAAATAACTTCTCATTTCCCATGTGCTCTATCTTACACAACCACAAGAAGATCAGCCGCAGCAGTGGCGACCAATAAAAATGGGTCTTTACGTTTACCATAACGAGCCTCCATACCCGTAACCATGCAGACAGAAATAGCCTTTTTCTTGTTTTATTCCATAAACCCTTTCCAGTCCGAGTTGACAATTGTAACAAGCATCAATTCGTGCACTTTTATTAGGAATAAAGAGACTCAAACACAGGCTTAAATACACTGTAATCATCGGTTGCTACGTTAAAAATGCAACTTCCGTTAAAAAAAGAGTGCTCGCATTATTAAACGCAACGGTAGAAAATTTATCAAAATTCAAAACATGCAAGCATGACAGTTTTTGATCAATTTTATACCCACCATGACTTGCGGTTCAAACACCTTGCATGATATCGGATGAAATTGAGGGTATCTACGGTAGGAAATATGGCGTAATTTCACTATAATAGTGAGATATCACTATTATAGCGGAATTTACATTTCCCCCCAACCTGTATATATACATTAAAGATGCATAGTTTTATAAAAATGCATAATTTTTTCAATTCTAGAAACAAAACAATGAATTGAGGTACAGAGGCAAGCAGTAGTAGCTGTAATAAAAATCTCATAGGTATTACACAAACGCATCTATAACTGTACAACAAAAAAACTTGATCACATTCAGAAAATTTCAAAATACAGAGAAAGAGAATGTCAAAAAAACCTAGAGAGAAAATATACACTGCTGAGCTAAAAGGACATAAAAACTAAAAGACTGCATCTCAGCAACAACATGCAGGTCTTACACATTGCTCAGTGAGGTTTGTGTGTGCCACAACTAGTGCCACCTCATCCTCGAAGTCTTGCAGCTTTCTCTTTTGTGACAGGGGAGTGTGACTTAACCTATACTCAAGGCTGTGAATTTGTTCCTCCAGGTTACAGATGTGACCGTACGTTATGTATATCTGTGGCACAAAAATCAGCAACAAAACATGCTACATTTCTTTCTGATTTTCTATGTGTATTAAAAATTGATTCTAACAGATATGGCTTCATAAAATTAAAAACATTGCAATATGTACAACTTTTGAATTTTATATGGATTATATCTAATTTAATAGAACTCATACCAAGATAAAACATGAAGTGTTTTTTTTTTCTGAAAGAAAAAATACTCTAATTGTTTACATTGATGCCCAAAATAATTGACCTGCATGATTATCCTACATGAGTAAGCTGTAACCCCCTCCCCCAGTAATCCTCAAACTGATAACTTTATACTACTCACCTCCTCCTCTGCTGCCTCCAAGCTTTCCTGGGTCATGACCTTTCCTCCTCGAGGAGAATACTGAGGAAGCTTAACCTCCCAGTGTCGGGGAGAATTCTTCTTCTCGCTCTGCACATAAAAATCCCTTCCATACATTTCACCAGAAACCTCTTTTGCACCAAAATTGACCACCATTGGTTCTTCATTGTCATTGGCTGAATTCCTCCTTTCCACAAACTCTTTATTCTCATTGGATAAATCACTCCTTTTCACAGATTCCTGAAGTGTTCTGGAGGCAGGTTCTATCACAGGTTCAGAGGTCAAGGGGTCATTGTCTGTCACAGAGGTCAAGGGGTCATTGTCTGTCACTTTCGAGTGTTCAGAGAGATCTAGGGGTGGGACTTTTGTTAGAGGTACTGGGGTGACATTGTCTGTCTGTCTCTCCGAGGACTTCCTCAGATTATTATTATCCTGGTCCTGCTGAGAACTGGAAGACGAGGTCTCCTCTCTGGAAGATTTTGTAGTAAACACATCCTCTTCCGGTTGGGAGTGGATGAGATTTTCAGTGGATTTCAACAGTTGTAAAGCAGATGAGGTGGTGTTGCGTAGATTTGAGGCTGCATCCTTCTGCATGAAGAGAGTATAAGATGAGCATGAAAATGTAGAATTTGTTTGTTTTTTTTTTGCTTTTGCATTGAAGTAATACATATTTTGCATAAATTTTTCTCCCCAAAAGTATTAAATTTACCATAAAGTAACTTTCAAACTTAAGTAGCTTTAAAATTTACAGGTACTTGAAATTCTCCTTATCTTAATAAGAAATCAGATTTTTTACTGGAAAGAGTGAGCAAAACAGGCTACCAGTATTTGAAGAGTGCATGCAAAAGATAAACCAAACACAAACACAGAAAACCTCCCAATTGCTACTATACAGACTGTGTGGCCAGCTCTTACCATGCTGTTATAATTCTCCACAGTCTTACGCAGATCATATTTAAGCATGGGGTCCTCATCAGCAAACTCCGAGGGCGGGGAGGGGCGAGGAGTGGAGGACACTTCTATCTCTGCCTCAAATGAGGAGAGCATGGCATCAAACTGGTCCAGTGAGGAGTGCATTTCAGCCAGCTGTTAGTGCAAATGTACCCAAAGCATTAGTCACCCATCACCCAAGAATGAGAGTCAGGCAAGACACAAAATTGTAGTGAGACGTAGTGAGGTGTTTTACATGAAGTCCCATCCCAATAAAAGTCAATTTTTTTTTTAATTCAAAGATTTTATTAAATATTCATTTTTAAATAAGTACACACTGAGAATTAGATTTGAATTTTTTAAAATATATTTTCCAGTACTCTGTTACATATGATAGCAAGAAAAGTTTCCTAATATTCTGAAAGTGGTACATTACAGAGTATAATTATGTCTTTAAATACAGAAAATTCAATCAAATCTCATTATTTTTGAACTCAATGAAACTGAAAAAAATCTTTTGAGATATTAGAGAATTCTTGATATTGAAATTTAACTCCATAAAGAAAAGAGTGTTTGGAAAACTTCCATCTCTTTTTTGCATATCCATGGTAAATGTGATAAATCAAAGTTTGAAATGATTATTAAAGTTTAATTGTATTATCAAAAGTGACCAGATGGGATTATTTAATTAAATAGATGAAAAAGAAAACTATTACACATTAACCCACAGACACAGTAGTTGTGTTAGTTTATTAACATCATGCTAATTACGGTCCCACTGACCTTGTTGGCAGATTCCATCATACTCTCACTCTCCTCCTGGACTTTCTCGTGGGTCATAAACAGCTTCCTCCCCATGTTGGAGAGCTGCTGGTCATCCTTGCTTTTGATTGGTGTAGAGCTGATCACCTTTGTCTTGGGGGAGGAGTCTGCATAAATAAACAATAATGAAATGCAAATTCAGATTCTCTATATGTATACGCTGCATACAAATACCAATATAGTCATAAATTTACAACAAATATCAATAATTTTACTACAAATGAAAAAGGTATAGGTATTAATAAGAGCAAGTGACTATATTTTGATGAATTTTACCAAGTTCCTTTGACTGTACAATCAGCTGAGCTATTGATTTCGTTTCCCCGGCAACATTCTTGGCAACAACCCAATATTCAGCATCCTCCTCAGGGGTGGCATATTCTATATTTAGAAGGTAATCCCTGTTTCCAAACTTCTCTGTAAAATAGAAACAAGTAAAATATAAAATTCATCAATGTAAAATTTAAAACAACACAGCTTTTCAACATACAATGTATTTTATAGAAGACAATGAGCAAATACCTATTTTGAAGTTTGAACCATTTTTCAGTAAATTTCCATCTTTGTACCAAACCACTCTTGGAAGTGGATAACCTTTGACTTTTGCCCTAAATTTGACATGTTGACCTTCCTTGACTTCTTGATCTTCAATTTCTTTCAAAAACTCTGGTTTCTTCATTTCTTGGTTATTGTCTACAAAAACACAGAAAAATGAATTATACCTAAGGCCATATAAAATTGAAATCTTGGTTCTCAGGCCCGCGCGCATCCGTTTTGAGGTAGCCGCATTGCCGATTTTATTGTATTTTTGATAAAATAAAAAGTTGGTATTGCGGTGACCAATCCGGGAAAAAAATTTCAGACCTCATTTGTTTCGTAGTTTAGTATTCAAATATCACTTCCGGTAGCCATTTTACAGTGAGATTTTGGCTACTTTGTTTGAAAAAAAATTCGAGGACATAACCTACGATGTTTACATGCTGTTAAGCAATGGATAAAGCAGAAATTTTGACCAGAAATGGAAAGTATATCTGTAATTAAAAAAATTATCTTTATATTAAAGAAAATTCGGAAATTAAAATTAAAAAAAATACCTCCCTCATCTACTTTAATGCCAATAAAATGAAAAATAAAATGCCGCCCTCCCGCATCTGTTTTGGAGAAAATTGGCCTGAGAACCAGGAAATTAAATTTAGATAGCCTAAAAAGTTTATTTCAAAGTTTGGGATTATCAATTAAATTTTTAGATTATTTCTAAAGTTTCGGGAAATTGTCAATTAAACTTTGGAATAATTTCTGGTCAACTGACACAAGGAAAGACACACATCTAGAAAGTTAATACACACAGACATACGGACAAGGTAATTCCAGTACACAGCAATTTAATTAATGGAGGTTAAATAATCTTTACATTACACTGTCTTACTTTTAACTTTGAGGATAAAGGACTGTGAGCAGTGAGCCTTCTCGTTGATTGCCATACACATCAGCTGACCAGCCGTGTGTTTGGCCGTGTTGAACACCGTAGCACCGTGTCTGTTGTGATCCTGAGTAAACTCGTAATCCTCAGAGTCCTCCAACTGTTGTAGATCACCATCTTCCACTCTGTACCATATCACCTCTGTAAGAGTTATTTCCCTTTTAACATTTTTTTTCATGATACAAAACTATTGTTAAGATGTATTTCCATTTAATGTTTCCTTTCCTTTTTTTTTTGCAAGACACATATCACATCTGTTCAATCTGATTTAAATCAGATCTTTTGAACTATGTGAGCAAATCAAAGGATCTGATTTTAATCGGATTGCACCTCTATTACAAGTTATTTCCCTTGTTAACATTTTTTGGGTAAAAAGAGGTAAAATGTTGCATTGTCAAATTTTGGACCATTTTGCTTCTGTTAAGAATTATTTCCCTTTGTCAACATTTTTCTTCTGTGACACAGAGGTAATATGTTGCATATTTACACATTCAAATGTCCAGGTGTGACAGCTAGGATTGTGTAGGAGAAATAGAATATCTATTTACTGTATTGATTAGAAAGCAAAAAAAAAAAATTAAATATTAAAATAAATGCAGACTGTTGCATGATGGATTAAAGTGTCACAAATGTCTGAACAAGATAAACTATTGCGCTGGAAACTGGAACAATACCTGATGATTTGAGTTTCAATGATTAGACTAGAGTTTACCAAGCTTACCACAGAAAATTCAATATTTAAAAATTTTCATGTAATACCTTTACACTCTAACATCAGACGTAAGATAACATTATTTTCACATCATTTTCAAATGGGGGGAGGGGGGGGGGGGGGGG
>PRKT01000114.1:698828-741585 GCA_003671525.1 Saccostrea glomerata
CATAAAGCCCGAACTTCTACACATGTATGTTTATTGTATTGAAGTGATTTGAATTTTGTTAAATGTTGAATGCAGCGAAATACTTCAAATAGCAAAATATAATTATATGAACATCTTATCTTTGGGAAATAGATCTAAAATAGGTGATCCAGTGACACACAACAGGTAAAACTTTATTTAAAAAAAATATATTTACCGATGCAAAAGTGATGCATGCAGGCTCCACAATATGACGTTTGTACCCATCGGACACTGACAAAACTTCTCCTCTATAATTAGCTGATAATAACATTATCGTCCTCGAATTCGAGCAAAATCTGTTAACAAATTTAGGCGAAAGATGATTATGAATCTATTTCATTCGGGTATAAAGTAAAACACTTCATTTTCTCTCAAAATAAACAAGAAACAGTTGACATTCTCTGATTGTTTACCTGTACTTCGATCGAATTTTTCCTGGTGGACACTCGCACCCAAGCTTTTATGACACGCAATTCATCCATCGTAAGTCGGAGAACCCTTCTGCTTTATATAACTACTTAACTTTTCCTCAAAAGCTTTGTATAAACCAGAAACATGCTTAACTCAATACACAGTTCCTCGTGTCAGGTACCCGGAAGTGAAAATTATCGTAGAATCTCGCGAGTCACGTGACGAGACTTACAGACCCTATTAAACATCAGAGGCAAAAAAAAAAGAGACCTATGATACAACCCCTACAGATAAAAACATTGGGATATCATTATAGTTGGTAATGACAAAGCTACTGGACTGATACAATCTACCTGTACATGGGGACCAACAGGGCAACTTAACATGTCAATATTTATCTGCTAAGTAGACATTAAACAGGAATAAATTGGCCAAACAAGGAAAGGTTGTATAATGGATTACAGGAAAGGGAGATGACTCCACATGATGACTTCATTAGGGGAGTTGTGGACCAATGACTGGAGATAAAATTCTAGAAGTTATTGCAATATGTTTTTGTATCCTAGATACTCGCAAAGGCAAAAGCATGTTTCTGGATGAAAAATTCATTTCAAGCAACACTTTGCATCTTTATGTACTGTATATAAGTATAATCTGCTGGAGCCCAAATTAGGAATAAGAAAGTGCAACTGCATTAATTAATCATACATGTATATGCAATTATATCTTTAGATGACTATTTTTAGAGAATGGCTATTTTGGGAGGGAACCTGTTCTCTACTCATCCAGAGAGAATATATTGTCCAATTGAGTCATTCAAGTTTTATCTTACTAATGTACAACTTTTTATGGGCAGGAATTAGTAATGTCACTCAGAAACATACAATAATTAGATATACACCAAAATAGATAAACTTTGAAAGGAATCCCACATAAATGCTAATTCAACCACAAAAAAATACTTTTCAATTCTAGACATTCATAACAGATTTTTGTGGTCACAATTTCCTTGAATGAGATTCAAAGTGTTCAAATAAACTCAACAATTGGTTTCAAAACAGAATCTTAATACTCGGGATGTTGAAATTCTATATAATTGACCTTTAGTCATAGTATCAATTGTACTTTCTTTAAATATTAAAGTGAAATCTTATTTGCAAAATTGTGTCTTACTTCCTGGGCTAATATTGGTTACATTTTCTAAATGTCTTTGAAATTTTTGTCCCAACTGTAAAAATGTCAACAGTATATGCAACTCATTTATATCTTCCAATTTCCATTAGAATTTAATGTCAAACACAATGATTCTGCATTGATTCATTAGTACAACAACGCTTATGTTTGACAAAATATCATCACATACTGTAGAGTTCCACTAGATACTCACAACATCAATGGACTCTCCAAAACTCTCCTCTACCAATTTGGAGACAATTTTTTTCACTTTTTGGGCAGTGTCCACAGCTGACTGGGAAGGGGTACTGTCAAAACCTGAAATACACAAATTTACTCAAATTATTATAGGTAATCTCTCCCTCTCTCTCATGAAAATTATTACTCTTTCTCAAAAAAAAATTATTTCTCTACCTCTCTCTTGAAAAATCTCTCTCTCATGAAAATAAAATAAATTTAGTCTCTCTCTCTAATGAAAATCATTTCTCTCTCTCTTGAAATTTATTTTTCTCATGAAAATGAAATTATTTTTGAGGTCGGATATTTTGTTACTTCTTGTTTATGTGTACAATGTACTTTATTTGCTCACAATCCAATAATATGCTATTTGTATACATACTTACATAATCTTTATTTGCTCGTGTTACATTTTTATCTATGGATTCAACTTTTCTCAGAATTTTAAATTGAAAACCATGTAATTTATTTGCGCTAAAACTTAAATGAATTTTTTTTTATCTCTAAGTGACAGATTTATGATTTGTGAGCTAGTTAAAGGTTATGATTAGCTGATGACAATTTTAAGAGCAAATAGGAATAACACTTTAAAGACAACACATTAAAGAGTCCTCGTAGCGAGGAATTATCATAAGCACTTAGCCGCTACTGATAAACCGCCTAACCATAGAGGGATTTTCTACTGGGGGGACCTACGCCGAAGTTTTCAGACAATTAGAGTGCTTCTGACCATAAATATTCCAAGTACCTGGCAAGAATGCTTTAATATCAAATTGGGTGGGTGTTCGAGTTTGAAATCCTCCCCCAAAATATTTGTTTTAGGATTTTGCTGGGATTGAATGGGACCAGAAATCAGGGATCTTACCTGGCGTATATTTCTCTATAATACTCATGAAAATTTTTAAAGTTTCATTAAGTAGGTCATATTACAGACAAAATCAGGTACTCCTTAATGAAGTAAGAGGATAAATAAAGCTATTTAAAAATCACTATTCCTTGAAGGGGTATTTATCTTGTAGTGAAATCGACACCTTTTTATTAAAATCCAACATTTATTTAAAAATTTAAGGTGTCTCAAAGATTTTAAAAACATGTACCCTTTTTGCTGGCATTTAAGATTACAAACTGTTATCACTCCTTTGATATTTTCATATAAGTGTCTCTTTGAGTTTTAACTTCTATAAATTGACCCTGTTAAAACCATGTTATTTTTCCTTATTCGGTTTTTCAGTCTGATCACATTTCCTCAGTTGAAAATATTTATTTTTTACAGTACAATGCTTGCTAGCAACTAGGACACAAATGTGAACCCATCGCAATTATTAATGTATGTCTTCTTCCAGATTTCTTATAACCTACTTTCCACAGCCATTTCCAAGCGTTGTGAGACCCCGACCAATAATTCTCGTAACCGTGTCCTGTACTTTTCCAAAACTTCCCCATCTAAAAAAACAATGTAAAAACCATGAAATATATAATAGGGAAATAACGAACAGTATTCGAGCTAAATTTATACTGTGTATAAATGGATAGATCACTTTTTAAACAAAAACTCGATGGATATAATTGAAATCCTCTATTCATGCACTAGAATTTCAAAAAATTGTTCATTTCTAGGAATGAATGCCAGTTGCCCTATTTTCAGAAAAATTTTAATTAATATCTTCGAGATGGCCTATGATACAAAGTTTTATGAAAGAAACATATCAAATTCAATGTTGCAAAAATTTTCATTTGGTCCTGCATAACAATGGAAGGTAGGAATATTCCTTATTTTGCAAAGCAATGATTTTCTTTAATCAAACTTCATACATAATACATTGCATTAGGTGTGCTGCAGACTTATTGATTTCAAGCTTTTGACAGTTAACTCTAAACCCAATGTCGGTTTTCCCATTCTATGGTCACTGAGTTATTTATACACCGGGTTAGGGGTGGGGATGTGGGGGTGGGGATGTGGTGGGGGAGGGACCTACATGAGGTACTGCCATAACTGGAGCCCCCATTGAGGACAGGCTGTTCTAGTGACTGGTACAGTTCCTGAAGGAGAGAGTCAAACTTGGAGTTGAACTTCTTCTCTTCTGTTTCCTTGTAATGCTCAAAAGCCTCTTTGTATATATCTGAAAACATTTAAAACATGATAAGAAGCTCAAATATTCTTCAATTATCTCTTCTAACTTAAGATCAACTCATGAAATAAATTTCTTTAAAAAGTGATACATCAACACAGTTGATGATCTAGTGTTATTTCTATGCATCTTTCAGAGCCATACATATTTCATATACTTGTGAAGATCAACAATTCTTCAAACCCTTATGGCTCCTCACCTAACCCAACCCCTACACTCCCTAACTACCCTTCCCTTTCACCCATCTATTCCCCATCTATCCTCCTTTTCACCCATCTATTCCCCACCTACCCTTCCCTTTTACCCATCTATTCCCAATCTACCCTTCCCTTTCACCCATCCTTTCCCTACCTATCCTCCTTTCCATCCATCTATTCCCCACCTATCCTTCCCTTTTCACCCACCCATTCCCAGCCTACCATCTCTTTTCAACCATGCATCCCCCCACCCTTATTTGCTATCCAACATGTTCTAAAATCTCTGGATTTGTTGTGTTTAGTACCTTCTTTGCTTTTCTCCTTGGGAATGTTGTCTACTTGAACTTCAGCAGTTGTGCTGCTGCTACTGTTGTTAATTTTGTTGTTGTTGTTGTAGTTTTTCTTGTTGTCATGGTTCAGCGTTTCCACGGAAGTTGCACGAGAAACAGAAGTTGTTGTAATGGGAGCTGGGCCAATGGACTCGATTTCTGAAAAACGAGATTCAGGACATTAATAAGACAGCGAAACAAAAATACATTTTTACATATTTTTTTTAACCTTAACACCAAGTAACATGCTCCCTTTTCACAATTTTTTGGGAATGTGCATTGAAAGTTGCATTGTTAAAAGTGCTTCGTTGCATGATAGTTCATGGCTCTATTGTACTATTGCATCTTTAATTCTCTAAGACCCTGATAATGTTTTGTATTACCGGTAAGTACACACTTAAATTAGAAGATTTTCTCACAATGTTTAGGATGATACAGCAATTTTCATTTCTTTTTTTCGTTTTCTGTTTTTTTTTCTCTGTGTGAAACACAGTGACAGTTTTTGTTTAAGTTTGCAAAACTATTCAGAACCTGTTTCACAGAGTTCATTAAACACATAGATCTGATATACAGAGATTAGCCCCTCAGTATTACATGTATTACCAAATTGCAATTTCTTCTACATATGTACTAAGCCAAGAGAAAGTATCAAAAAATAGAACTCAAGCAAAAACAAAATTTTAAACATTTTTTGTTCTAAGCAATTTATCAGTGACATAGGGAGAGATAGGGGGTGGGGGTGGAGTTATAAAGTTGGGAGATATTTTATCAATATATAGCAAGGATTAAGAACTTGATATCTGTATAAGATACTCTAACATACAAACAAGACAACCATTACTATTATAACTGACCAGTGGTCATCCATTCACACTTACAACACCCATAAAACACCCTAATTAAACCTCCCAATATAGAACTGTGTGAAAGCAATAAACAGTTATTAGTCTAACATGTAACCTTGTATGTTTCTGTCACTGAACATATCAATGGACTACAAGGACACAGTTTGTACTAGGTAGACTTGATGGCTTTTACTTGTCAATGTACACAAAGGTTGACTCTCTATGATTAGGCACTCAGTGACACAACACATTGAAACACCGAATTTAGTACCTATTCTCACAGCTTATACAGTGAACTTGACACCATGAATTGAAGTTGATTCTTATCATTTTACAATCTTCTCTTTTCTTGTAATATCCACCAAAGAACATCATACATGACATTTTTGTAAATAAAGAAATGACATTTAATTTCTTTCCATATCATACTTGTAAATTCTTCCATATCATACTTGTAAATTCGACCTTATAATTATCTACAACTCTTGACACTTTTGGGAAAGTCCTTCAAACTTGGAAGATATTGAACCAACCTTGTATTTTAACCTTCCTGCGTTTTTTTGGAGAAGCACCCACAAACTTATATGAACCATTGTACTGGTTAGAATTCTGCCTGCCCTGTAACCTCTCCACAAAACTTGTTCGATTTTTCCCACAACTGTACACTTTTTTCCCTTTACTTTTCCAAACGTCAACACTGAAGTAAAACGTTTGGCTGGTCTTTTTCTCATTGTTGTTTCTATCTGTTCTCGACCACTTTGTCTGTAAATAACTTATCCATTTCGTGAAAAGAACACCAAACCAACTGAATAAAAATCCAGGACAAGCCATTAGATCCTCTTAAGTCTTTCCATTTGTGTCCCCCCAAAAATCTTGACCTGCATGCAGTACAACTTCACAATAAGTGCACAAGTCACGGCCTGAAAGTCTCCTTATTTAAAAGTCCTTAATTTCTTGTGTCTCATTATTTTCATTATGCAATTGGACAAGTAAGTCTCACAGATATTTTCTTTTTGTCCTCATACTGTTTGACAACTGTCAATTAATTAGAGGTAGAACTGAGCTTTTTCAATAATAGAGATTGCCTTAATCCATTCACCCTGAGTAGAGTTTATAAGGGTGTCTAGCACCAGAGCCTTTAGGGGGTAAAAATCATCCTTCTTAATTGGAAATCAATTGGTGTGTTGTGTTAACAAAAGACATTGCATATATATAACACTTATATATGGAATTTGTCATAGTTTCAGCTTTACATATATATATAGCTTCAAGCTCTCTCTCTCTCTCCTTTTAATCAAATCAAAGCCTGTCTATGTAAATTTTTCTGCTAGTCTATACTGTAGCTAAAATGAACTTTGAAATTTGTGCAATTTTAATTGTTTCAATTTGATAGCTTATAAATCTCTCTCTCTCTCTCTCTCTCTCTCAAAAAGACCCCCAATTCTATAGCAAGTTGTATTAAGCTAAATCTGCAAACTACACACTTTCCAAAACAAATGAAATCCACATCTAATAACAACATTCTTAAAATTTCCTTTTCAAGTTACTAGCATTAATGGGTGGGTGCTTTTAAAATTAATCCAGTACCTTTGAAGTTTCTTATCATGAGAACATTAGGTGTTTACAGTTTGAACATTGATAGCTGTACCTATGTATGTCAACTTGAGACCCTCTTATGTCAAATAGCATTCAGTTTTGATCCTAGATACACCGATTA
The DNA here is from genome assembly GCA_003671525.1 of Saccostrea glomerata. Classification (NCBI taxonomy): domain Eukaryota; kingdom Metazoa; phylum Mollusca; class Bivalvia; order Ostreida; family Ostreidae; genus Saccostrea; species Saccostrea glomerata. The sequence goes on from PRKT01000114.1 coordinate 705,888, forward strand.
ACACATTTTGGACAACTTTGTAGTACACTGACAAATTGGAATGTTTGATGTATATAGCCAGAAGTCATGACTCCTGAGTATCTTCTAAATCTTTTATGGCCTTTATCTTATAGTCACTTTCCATTACTGAAGATCAAGTTAGGGGAAAAAAATGTAAAACTCGTAAAATTGCATGATAAAAGATGAGTTAATTAATTCTTCTTGGTAGTTGATCAAAGACATTAAAAGAAAAGTGAGATTATGGACTTAGGAGAAAGCTTTAATTTTGCCTCTTTTCAAATTAAATACAATTTGTTTTTAACATTACTATTAATGAAGGAGGGTTAATTAATTGTCATGATGTGCATTAGGGGTTCCATTGTAAATTTTACTATATTTGATACTTTTTTTCTGAAAATGGTCTCAAACTTTCCCGAGTATATGCTCTGATCCTTAAATCAAATAATAAAGCTATTAAAACAGCTAGACCACATGAAAGAAGACCTACGTAAACTATTAAAGTGTCCAAAAAGAACGAACATTACATAACTGAACAGTTGACAAATTCTTTCCTTTAAAAATCTTCTATCTTGTGGGATTATATCATCATTCTTTCCTTAATCCATTAAACACCTGTAATGACTAAATACAGCGTTTTTTTTCCTTATATAACTGGTACCGATAAACGGCACCGTTCCCAACGCCAAAAAACGTTAATTTTTCCCAATTCTGTGACTAAAAATTCCCAATTCACCTGTGATGCAACAGACTTCGACAACATCGTATTTCTTGTTAAATGAAACATTGTACAAGTTGACTAATTGATCACTTCCGCTTAAATCGAAAGTAGAGAAAGTCGTAATTTGGCGGGACATGTAGGTTAGACAGCGTAGTGTCATACATTTTGACAAATTGAAAGCATGAAAATGTCAAAGCATGGGACATTGATATAAAAAACAATAAGTACTTGTTGCTTATTCTTTAAAACAAGGAGTAATAGGTAATTGATTTAGAATAAACGCAAAATACATTGCATTTGCATTAATGAGAGAAAATTCGCCTGTTTTTCTTCGATGTTATTTTTCCCAATTGAACCGGTATCGGACCCATTCCCAATTGGTGGAAAAAAATCGCTGAAATAGCTACGTAAATTTCTGAAACACACACCCCCCTCCCCCCAAGCGTCGAGATTTTGATGTGGGCGGTGTACTTCAGTTTATACTGTCATTGTATGACAGCTACAAAGGTAAACAACACCCAGAAACAACAAGACAACAAGATTAAAAGATAAATTTCTCTCAACAGGTGTGGTAGTAACGTGTTCGAATCGGCCGGCCAGGTCTGGGGTCAGGCGAAGAGTCGAGGGACATCAAGAGATATGCCACATGTATGAGACTCCATTGCATATATATTCATTACTTAAAATTGTCATAAGACCTGGTACATGCTTGACATAAGGAGTAAAATAAAAAATATTATGGCAATTTGACACAAATAATTTGCACAGATATCACTGAAAAAAGAGGTCATTGAAGATAAGAAATTGTTATCATTAATATACAATAAAATACTGTACTAATATACATGAAATGTATAAATTGTGTATCAAAAAAAAAATACAATGCAAAATTAGGGCCTCACCTTACTCTATGTAGAAAATGTTTTTTAATAAATGCATTTTTTTTTAATATTAAGTGTAAATAACACAAAGTTAACTTCATTTTTACAAAATTTTTCATGAAACTTCATTTTCTAACCACCAGATAATAAAATGACAATTGAAAGAAAAATATGCAAAGTCTGAAGTGTAAAATAAAGGTCTTTATAATTCGGATCAATTATTAATACAAAATTTCCTTTGCACGGCCTAAGTACATGATGATGTCTCCATTCCTTGATCTGAGCTTGTCAGACAAACAGCCTTTTTACTCCACCGTAGTGTTAAATCCAGTCCACTATCTGGGGTGATGTATGACCCCCAGCCAACAGGTAATGAGATGAGTAATTAGCATCATTAATTAAGACAAAGAAATAATTACCACTCTGCCGTTCTTCCATGCCTTGAGCAATAAACATCACAGCTTTCTTGTGCGTTTATTTCTCATGTTGACCATGAATTTTACACATATTGTGAAGAATGTTTAGCTAGTAGCCTGCATGGTCAAAGGTCTTACTCATTTAGTATCCATAAATAAGGGGGGGGGGGAATCAATTACTATGAATGTTGGGAGAGGGAAACAAAGCATGTCACTTAAACTTAACATTGTTATGATACTCTGCAAAAAATTTTCTATTCAAAATTATAATGAGCAATTATGCTTAACATAATATAATTTTTACAATCAAACCTATTGCTTGTCTACGAAAAAGTCCAATAATCTAAGACCTATCTTAAGTAGCTAGCTATTCACGGTAATATTTACGTTAAAGTCAGTCTGTAATATAACATAGCCTTTGTAAGTCATTAACCCTAGGTACACAGTGTACTGAGAGAGTTAAAATCCCCCGAGTTCAATGTTAGATTCAGTCAGTGACTGCTATTGATTTGTGGGTTCTCGATATTCAGTGATTAAATCATAAAACATACAGATATGTACCGTATGAAACCGATGAAAAGATATCTGCAGATATCTGATAGTTGTTTTATATCTAGCTTTATAATGACATTAAAAAAAAAACAACTCTTATTACGTGTGGTTCTACTCATAGAATGATACAAAAAATTAATGCATCATGTGAAATTTTTTCTAGGGTAACTTCAAATAAAAAAGTACGTAAGGGTTGCCCGCAACCCTGTGTCTCGCCTGCTGTCGCTGTGGTTAGTAAGAAATGATTGTCTGATAAATTATCATGCCACTATAAGTTATAGTTGCTGAGATATGGACCTCCACCATAAATTTATGCAAAGTCACTCATGCGGAAAAATGTAGGTCAAGATGACCTAATTCTGGTACAGGCGTTTGTGGTTACCCATGATGTATCCACTGACTAATTATCATATCCCTATAACTTATAGTTGCTGGAATATAGGTCTTCACCATAAATTATCATGAAAAAACTAAGTCCAACTTAAGGAAAAAATACGGAAAAATTTGAATTTTTTTTTTTCAAAATCATACTTGGGATATAAATTTTTATCCATACTGAATATTGTGTCCAAATTTCAAGAAGACTGAATAAAATTTGAGAAAGTTATTGCAGTTTATAAAACTTTGACATTTGGGTTAACCAAAAGTTGGACGCCGACGACGACGACGACGACGGAATCTATGGTCGCTATGTCTCGCTTCGCGACATTCGTCGCAGGCGAGACAAAAATAGGACTAATACTAGTAGTTCTTTTGTAACAGGGAGAAAATGCAAAAGTCAGGGGGAACTTGAAACTTGCCATGGTCCTGTGAAATCAGATGCTCTGACCTCTGAATAATTATCTTGCCACCTACAAGTAAACTTGCCTTCCTCCCACCTGTAATACCTCCACCCCCTCCCCAAAGACACACCCTCCCAGGCTAATTGCTTGCAGGTCTTTCAGTCTACGGTGGTGCTTGTAATTAAATGGCAAAGCAAATGCAATAAAAGGGGAGAAAAATTGACCAAACAAGGTTTCAAACACAGTCCCACTGAATTTTTACATGTCCTCTTGCAACCGAGATGGCTGAATTCTTTTACAGTATGACTGCACCCTACTGCAGACTTTTTAAAGAAAATGTGGGGTGAATAAGACCATAAAATGATGTCTTAATTTTCAACATTTCCTGCTCTGGTATCAAGAATCTCGCTCTCACAAAATAACAAATTAACAGCAGTGACAACTGATATTTTAATCGTTGTAAGAATCAAATGAGGCGGGATCGCGATTAGGCACTGACTTGTTCTCTTCATTTCATTGACACAATGATGAACATTTATGAGGATTTCAAATCACAAAGCCTTGGGGATCATATGAACTAAATATTTTATCAGCAGTTGATACAATTTTATGGGTGTGTACAAAAAGCTTTTAAATCTAAAATTTCATTCAATTTCAAAGCTTTATTAAGCATTGACCTAGTGAGTGCATATACATTTAGAATTCTGATATTCCACAATTAAGATTTGCAAATAAGTTACTTTGCACTCAAATATGAAAGCCAAATCCACAGGTCATCAAGCCTTATTATGTGGGATGAAGGATTTTAAGGCCCCTCTGAAATCAATTCTTTCAAATCGTCCGAGCTAATATAGCAAACTATGACCAAAGTTTGTCCAAATATAGACAAATCCAATTACATTGCTCGTATCAACATTTGAACATCCTTGACACAATATTTTTCTAGTGTACGTATTTACATTTTGCCATGCTAGGAATGCACGCAATGTCTTCCATGTCTTTTATTGCTAAAAAGGAAACTCAATAGTCGTAGCATTCAGATGCTTGTATATATCAATATAGAGCACAAGATTTACGGCTTTACAAATTTGCCGTCTTTGGATCAAACCCGAGATGAACTCTTGAACTGTCTCATAAAAGACACAAGGAAACGGAGTCGCAACACTTCAGTACCTCTCCGAGATTCCAAACATTCAAATAATTCTTATCAGGAGTAAAAAAAAAATACGGAACTGAAAATCCTCGTATGTTTCAAGCTTATCACCATTGCCTGATGAGTTCAGGGTAGCCTTATAAAGAAAACTATCAGTGCTTGTCTAATTTGATTGAAATCTCTGAAAGATCAAATATCTGGGTGTCTTCAATTTGGGAAGCATCCAAAAATTTCATGAACTCAATTTATTTTCTGATTTGAAAATCCATCGACAGCAATGAATTTTAGAGATGAAATGTTTTTCTTTGAAATTACATGACATGTAGAGTGGGACTTATCTGTTATGCTTATATATTGCATCGTCATAAAGAATTCAAAACATTTGAAAGTGAAATATGCATTTCAGAAATATTTCCTACAGAAAAATTGTATGTCATATATTTTTTTCTAACCACAGCAAAAAATAATACCCCTCTATTAGCAGATTATAGGCATGGTGTTATTATTTTTTTCCCCAGATTTCTGATAATTTATATTAAGGATAAAATATTACTTCAAAAGCCATGATGTTTTGACATTTTTCTGACAATAAACTAAACAACAGATTTATTCATGTTCAGAATGTCAAAAACATCATCGTCACATTTTCACTTATTCCAGGTGTACAGTGGTGTATGAATGTTTTTGTCTCCTTAGATCTCCACAAACAAAGTGATCCAAGTATTTATGACGATATGACCTCATTTCATATGATAATCATGTCACTTTTTTTGGCAGCTGAAACACCTTTGAATTTCTCTCCAAAGAGATTCTGATTTTTATGGCGTTTTGATGTCACCTCTACCTTTAATGAGGCGTAAAACGCTCTCCCTGATTTCATTTTGTACTTCAGTGATTTGAAAAAGTTTTCCATATGATGCAGAAAACTTTCATTTTCAAATCTGAAACTTTGATTTTACCAGAGACCAGACAAAGGCTGATCCATAATATAGTAATACTTCGGTTTTTGTGGTTTTTCAATGGTATGAACCGCCGGTTTTTGCACCATGTGTCCTACCGCTCTGACCAGACTTGAACTTAATATTAACATAACCATTCAGCAGGGGAAAAAAAGGACTTGATCGCAATGTCACTGCACCATCTTGTTACGGATCTGATCATAGCTTGTTCTATCAAATACTCTTTGTACATCTATATAAAATGTTACACCTGTCAGATAGAATAGCAGCTCATAATCCAATCAAAATTTTGAATTTTTCCTTCCAAATAGGTGGATAATGCTCTTAAAAGCTAAGAATAACCATTAATGATTTTTTTTTAAAATTCAGAATTTGAAAATTATCTGATTATAAAATTTTCCAAATTTTTAACAGGTATAAACATTAAACAACTTAATTTTTATAATAGATTCTATTCTATTCTCATTTTCAAGCAATCATTTTTCAAAATTGAATTGAAAACAGGTGCCAAATCTGCATCAATTGTTAGAGGCGTGTTACTGCATGTATGGCATTTTTCTCTTTGGCACAATAATTTCACATCTCTCAGAATTAAAATCTCCTTGTCAATCAAAGTTCAAAACAATCTGATATAAAAACAAGGTCGGTTTAATGGCCCATATAGTTTACTAAGATGGAAGAGATGTCCGATTTGCTCCAGATTTAAAACCCAATGGAATTTTGTTTATGTTATTGTATTTTGCACACACCTACCTATTTTCTTAAATCTTAATTTATTCATAATTATGGACCACCTGCCATGAAAACTTAACTTGTTTCCAAAAAATTGAATTTAAAAAATAACATGTTAGCAAAAAATGAACAGATGCTTGGAAGGTTTCTGAACAAAAAAGGAAGAATTTAAGTATGAAACCAAATAACCAGCAAGAAATTTACGTCCAGGTGTTTGTGTTTTTTTCTTTGATGTTCCTCAATGAAATTGCTCTCGACCTTATTGAATAAATTTCACAAATGATAGTCACGAGGGTGAATAATTAATGCTGTTTTATGGCTTATTTTGGAACATCTAACCCAAATATTGGTTCAGAGAATCTGCATTGATTTATTTCCACCTAATAAAATGAGATGTTTCAGATTATATGTGTGTGGCAATCTTTTCTGCTTCTTTGAAATTATACTTTCAATGATTTTTTTATGGTCATTTCCCAACATCCAATATCTTGCTGCGATTTTTCAATATCAACTAATACATGTGTACAACCAATTTAGTGAAATGAAATCTACCATTAACTTTTCAACATAGTCTTTTTCCATAAAAGGCATTTTGCTACCTTTTCCCATGGATTATAATTCAACCAACTTGGTACAAGCTAAAATGCATCTATATGGGGACTTTGATATACAGGTGTAATATCTAAAACAGGTCACTAACCAAGCCACTGAAACCCACAAAAACCGGTTTGTTAATTATACTTATGGACAATAAATAAAGAAAATAGCATCAGCTACCCTGGTCACATGTTTGAGAAAACTTCAAGGTTACTATAACAATACACTTTCCTTTCAAGCATGCAGACAAGGACACTTATAGAACATTATAATCTTTGCAGTCATATAAATCTATTCTAATTCTCATTTTGAAAAATCCTCTCTTCTGTATACTTTAATTCATTTGAAGTGTATACGCTTTAGTGGATATATTTATTATACCATGTTTTATGTACTGTAACTTTGCCGCAACTCTAGATGAGCACGAACTTTACAAGAAGTACTATCTATGTCTATTTCCTTTGAAACAATGTATCATGTTTCAGTGGTCAAAGCATGTATTTGCATACATTTCATAAGCAAAGTATCTAAAGCAAGTCATTGATGGGGGACCCCTTTTACAGATAAAAAGATTAAATTTTTGATAGAGAACAAATTTTGATGACATTTTTTTTTCCTCTCATAATTTTCCAAAGAAAATAATATCAATTTGAAAATCATTAAGAAAAATTATCAGTTTTATCTTTGCATGTTTCTTCTGTCTACGCTACAGTCTTTTGAGTGGTTTCAAAAGTCGATATATATTTACGAGCTTACATAACTATACACTTAAACAGACCTAAGCAAAATCTGATGAACGTGGTATAAAGGAGGCAAGAAATGGTCCATAAATCAAAACTTGAGGCAAATCTTTATTTTCCTCCACACCAATTCACCACTTTATAACTCACCAAATAGTCCCTCAATGAAAATTCAAATTTTATGACAGTATATAGATTTATAACCTCTTGTCTGACTTATCATACACTATCACTGCATATCAGAAAGATAATGTAGTATCTATGTGTTAATGCAACTGAATTGCCTTTTTAATGTGCACTGCATTATAGGGACAAGATAAAACTAGTTACTGTGAGCAATATGAGCTCACTAAATGATACCCCCCACCTCCCATATGGTTAAAATGGCAAAGTTTATGTTTTGCTAGATGGGAGACACACAATAAGTGTCAAATCAAAAAGTTAAAATAGGAGGTACACAATGGCACTATGTAACAAAGATTCTGTGAAAGTCATATCAAATTTTATTCAGTCTAGGAATTGTGGATACAAGATAGGTACCCCCAAAGAGTAACGGACGGACGAAACCCCTATTACTATATACCCTCCCACTTTTCAAGCGAGGGGTATAATGATGAGACTTATATTCACATTTTCAATCTGATCTACCCAACTGTATTTAGTTCCGACCACAAATTGTAGGAGGCATTTGATATCCTGAGAAACCTAGCCCTGCCATCTGTTACAATTGTTTTATTTGTGGGATCAAAAATCGATACCTGACTCATTCGACAAAATATAGGGTTCAATGATTGTAAGAAAAAAAATTCAATTCCTTGCTGTGCAAGTCAATTTGTAAGCAAAACGGCCACAAACTAACAACTACATCCGTCCCTGGTAATTGTTGGACAAATCTTATTTGCACAAAAAATTATCCATAAGATTCAAGCATTCACACCTCAATGTAATATCATAAAAGGTGTGTTATTGGAAAGATTGGCTCAGATCAATATTGTTAAAGTGTTAATTTCATAATGTCTGAAGTACAGTAATTAATAGCCCCAAGGAGAAAATTTTGTGATGATCAAAGTTAAAAGACATTTGCTAAGTCCTTGTTTTTTTTTTTATTCACACTTTATATCCTTCCAAAGTAATATACACCTGTACAACGTACTAATACTGTTTAAGTATAAATCAGAAATTTATTAAGTATTTTCTTTTCCCTTGTTTTCTTATAATAAATCATTCTTGTAATATATGCAAATTGCAAAAAATGCATTCAGCTAGTCCTTTCATTTTTTTTAACACCGCAAATTCCTCCAAGTAATTAAATACTAATATTAACTGAGATATGCAAATTTTATTGTCTAAACGTAAATGCCATAAATGAAAATGGAAAGAAAATGACAAGCATCAATTCCACACAAATCATGCAGAAAAAGCATGCAAAAAGAGAATATCTGAATTTTGCTCACAATTGGAAAGAAAATGCCTTTTTTTCTCCCCTTTGCCCTGCCTTACACAACCCTTTCAATGTCTCTCCAGTTTTCTATTGTATTCACACACAATGACAATGTCCAAATGACATTAAGGGATTGAAATAGAGTGAAATCCATATAATGCAAAGCCCCGATTATCTTCACATCCCCAATAGTCAACAGATTAAATTTCTCCCAAAACATGAAATGATGTGACAATTTTCTTTCTTTACAAAAAAAATCTGTACATTTTAACCTGCTGAACAGAATGAAATGAACCAGCAATAATTAGCTTGACTCCTCCTATGATTACATTTCAACACTTATTTTAAAACCCAGTCTGATCGATTAAAAATTAGGCTTTTCCTTTTTTTCTGTTTTTTTTTCACACTACTTGGAATCAGTCTTGAGGAAAAAATTATTATCAGTAATTATTATGCGGTGAAATAATTACATTAATTTCCAGGCATTAATTGTCAATCTTACCATTATCCAGTCCTATGAACCAGGAGGCATAGCCCTGTCCCTCCCGTTTCCCCCGAATCATCATACAATAACCAGAGCGGGTCCTCCGAAAAATCCCAGAGTACTTCACAATGAATTTTTAAATTTTCAAAAATAAACTTATCCCATACCGAGTATTAATTTCAGTTGCAATTATTAACAAAAAACACTGATATGTTTCTTCAGATAAGACAGATCACCTGAATATGACACAACACTCTATCTCCGTAAATTCAAATTCAGTAAATTTTCACAAATCTTTCAAAAATCTTTTCGTCTTCAAAAGAAGAAAAAAAAAATTAAAACAGGTCTATAGCTCTGCAACGGAATGAACAATTCAGCGTAATGATAATTCCATTCAAAAGAGAAAATAGAAATGTTCTGAAGATTTCACTCAGGTGGAATAAATATGCTTAGCATCCTAGGTAGACACCGAATGACAGATGTGCATAACTTTCTCCATATTCCACAAATTCTTCATTCCTCTGCCATTATTCAACCACCGTCTACCGCTGACAAACCATAAACTTTCTATTCAACTAATTATCCACCACGTAATCTTTCTCTCCCATCCTCTTGTTTCAAATTTTTATTTCACCTGTGTTATCTATTCCACTACTAGCTTTATTAATATCTCTCTAGTCATGATTCAATGGCAGCAGATTTTTACCTGGATGACATCACACCAGGGTTAAAGGTCACAGGTATTTAACACGCTCCTGGGGCCCCAATACAGATAGATACAAAAAAGCCCATGAGGCTGTTGGGAGATTAGGAAATGGTTGGATTATGTAAAAATACACAAGTTTATCACATCTATTACTTTCTAGAGACCATATTACTGTAAAACTGCTCAAGAATTAGTTATCATTAGATTCTTTTGGCTGTAATTAACAAATAAAGAAATTATCAAGCTGTCATAAATTTATGCCTTAAATATATACCCTGAAAATACAATAAGTTGACAGCTTTGCCAAATGAATATACTTATATACAAATTGATAAAAGTTTGAAAAGTGGTAGCTTTCTGTAATTATTATATGAAATGGAAGATTATATAGGCTTACACAAGTCAGTGGATACCATATATACATGTATTTCAATTACGGTAAAAAAATGTTTCTCCTGTATTTCATTTCATGTTATATTTCTATCATTTATAAAAAAAACATGTATACATAAAGAAACTTTTTTTCAAATTATATATAATGTTTATAAACTGATGCTTATGAAAAGAGTTATCTCTCTTTCATCTTTTCTTTCATTTTACAGATAGAGTTATCTTTTCATTAAACATCAGATTCCATTAATCAGGCATCCATGTACACTATTTTGTGCAATTTAAGCTTAGATTTACTAAATGTTTATATCAAATTACTCACAAGTTTCTCTGACAAGTTTATCAGAAAGAAAATTTTACAGGAAATTCTAACTCAATAAAACATCCAGATTGCATAGGGCAATGATTAGATTATCTGCTCTAAAGTTGTGGAGCAAGGATGGCTCAATCATCCCAAAACAGCTCTTTACCTAGATATTCTTTTGATAAATTAGTACATCAAATTTTCTTTCAATATGTGCAACCTCTGCAAAGATAATGAACAGAAACTGATGTTACATGGATCCCCACAGACCAGAACCAACTGACCGACCAACAGACAGCAGCAAAGCATTATGCTCTCCCTCCTTCAAAGGGGGCATAAAAATGTGCTCATAAAATGTCAGTTCAAAATTTTTAATTCTAGATTTTAAAAAAGTCATTATGTAAATACATTATTAATTTAATCTCTACAGGATTCAAATTTCAGGTTGCTAAGTCCCTAGATGAATTTTTTTTTTTTAGAAATAATTGTTATAAAATTTGAAGGAGAATAACAAAAAATCTTTGCTAAATCTGTTTAATCACTATGTAACAAAACTGTGTTTATCTCTGAATATTACAAACTTAGATATTATGTAACTTGCATCATGAACATCAATAATGCATGATATCAATATTGTTAAATGTACTTTCAGCTTTCAAAGGAATTATTTAAATCAATTATTTTTTTAGAAATGAATTAAAACCTTTTTTTCACGAATCCTGCTTCTCTTCAACCTGGTCACTCATCTCTATATGGGCCACGACTGCCAAACTTCTCATTTTATAACTGAATTATTTTTTAATTAAAACCATGCATGAAGTCTTCATTTCATTGAACGATTTGAAAATCCTTGTGAACCCAAAGTCAACGTCAATTCAAATTTACACAAAACTGGACATTACTTTTTCCTCTGACAGTACTTTCCACATGGTTAAGCATATCCATTTTAAAAAAAAAAGTGAAATCTTACACTATGAATTTTCTAGGGGGATAAAAAAAATGATCTGTCACATGCTTGGCACAAGACCTATAAAGAATGTGTATTTTTCACCAAAAAGTGAACAAATCAGCCGCGTGCCCATTTCATGTTGGACATGTGACTTGCAAAATTTTGTCATCATTCTCTCATTTTTCAAGATAATTTCTGTCTTTTTAAAAATTTATATAGGATGAATCATAACAGTAAATTTTCTTTCTCATAGGAGATCTATAATTATTATAGGGCTTGAAACAGCTTTAATAGAATTGAAAAGATAGCTCGCTAGGGCAATGGACGCAAAGCAGAGCATCCCTAGCTCACAAAAATGTATAAACCAAGGCAGCATTGGACATTGAACCTGTTGCAAATAAAATTACATCAATTCCATTTTGCACAATGGACAAACTAACACACACCCACCCCACACACACAGGTTTGTTACTATATCCTCTCTTTGTTGTGAGGGGATGAGAAGCATAAAATTCCACTTATGACAGAAATCACCAGAAGTCTCTGTCGAGACTGAAGCTCTACTGGTTTGTACTTATACCAAAGGAAAAGTACTTAAGCAGTTGGGAATTGAAACTTGACAACAGCAATAAATAGAATAATGATCCTTGATAAAGTCTCTTTATTTTCTAAGTGTAGTCTACTTGTGTGCCAAGTTATATTGAAATCAGACCAAAACTGTAGGAGGAGTAGCATTTTGAAAGAATTTCACAGAAATTTCTATTTTTAGTAACCACGGCAACAACGTCCATCGAAATCAAAAACCGATATACAGAATTATGTATCTTGGTGTAGTCTACTTGTGTGCCAAGTTATATTGAAATCAGACCAAAAATTGTAGGAGGAGTAGCATTTTAAAGGAATTTCACAGAATTTTTTTTTTTTAGTTATCACGGCAACAACATTCATCGAAATCAAAAACCGATACACAGAATTATGAATCTTAGTGCAGTCTACTTGTGTGCCAAGTTATATTGAAATCAGACCAAAACTGTAGGATGAGTAGCATTTTGAAAAATTGTTTACAGACAGACGGACGGACAGACAGACGGCCGGACGCATTACTATCGCATAAGCTCTTCTGGTCTCTGACCAGTAGAGCTAAAAATCAAGTCAAGAGACAAATATATTTTAATAAAGGTTTTTTATGTCAAAAGTAAACTGGATAAGATCTGACCACTGACCTTTTTCCCCATCGCTGTTGAGATTCAAGCTCTCCTCCTCTCCCCTTCCTCCATCCTCAGGGTCAGATATTCCTCCCAACCCCCGACCCCCGGCCCTCAGGGAAGACAGAAAACTGGGGTCATATCCTGTGTCACTCTCATTGTCAGCTGAAAGGAAAATTCAATACATCTGTGAACATATGCACCAGTCTCAATTTAATTTTGGAATAAAAAACTACATGTACAAATAAAGATAAATCTGGTGTAAATAAAAATGAATATGATTTTTTTTACCTGTAAGTTCTCTCTAATTAATGTTAAAGAATGAGACCCAATTTTTTTTCAATTGAATAAATTGTCTTATTTCATGAAAAATATAATGCAGACATGAAAAATATAATTTTCAGTAAAAATTATTAAGATTGAACTATAATGCATATTCTAACAGAACTTAAAAATTTAAACAAATGAAACAAAAACTCAATCAATGTATAATTTAATATATGTTACATAATTTAACTAACCCATTTTCAAACTCAAATGCCTATAACACTGTGCATACAGCAAGTACTATACTGATTTTTTTTTCATAGACATTTCAAGATTTTAATCAAGAAATTAAAACATATGATACTGTATACAGGGAAATTTTCGCCCCCGTTTTGTTTTCCCCCCTTTCGCCCTACTCTCGTTTGGGCGAATTTAAAACGGGGCAAATTCAAAGAATACAGTATAATTTCTTAAACAAAACTATGATTGGGCGAATTCAAAACGGGGCAAAATTCTTTGCAAGTGTGAAAGGGCGAAAATAAGACGGGGCGAAAATAACCCTGTATACAGTATGTGTGCTCTAACTTATAGTATTTGTAAATTGTTTACTAGAAACTTCAAACTCCTGCCTCCAGGGCCATAACACTTAGAGGAGCCCACTTTTGATCTCAGTCTCAATTTTCAACTTAAAATTCCTTTTCTAAAAGTGAGACTTGGATCAAAAGTGAGCTGGTCTAAGTTACGGTCCAATAGACTGGCTCCGGGGCAATAAAACTAAGACAGACAGCTCACCATTGATCTCAGTCTAAATTCCACTATTTATCCCTTTTGAAAAAGTGAGACTAAGATCGAAAGTAAGGTTTGTCTCATTTTTATGGCCTTAGAGCTTGGTCTTGACAGCATTCTCTGAGCATGGCATATAAATCAATCTAATTTATTTAAATCAGACTTCTTAAATCCAAACTGTATTCACTCTTACGCAGAGTGAATACGGCGTGAATCTAGGAAGTCTGATTTTAATTAGATTGGCATATTAAAAAAAATTAAAATAAAAATCAAGGAAACAATCAGTAATTGTGTAAAAAGCAATACACACTTGTCAGACTTCAACACTTATAAGTGAATCTATAGGTGAAATATAGAAAAATTCTGATATGACAATAAATTATATCTATGTATTTATAAAATCTTTGGTAGGAAGGGAGCAAACAGCAGCATATAGGTAAACAAAGAAATTTTCATTTCGACAGTGACCCATAAAAAGGTGATTCAAAGTTAAATGTGTCAAACATTGCCTGATAGCATCAAAGTATATATTTACCAAAGAGTCGCTTCCATAGGTTATATTCTGTGAGAACATCACCTGACATCGCAGCAGGTAAACACAAGAAATTAATATCATTCCACGTCAATTTCAGAAACAAGAAATATATCACTCCATGTCAATTTCACACACAAGGTCTACCCCCAAACAGCTGTTTTTAAAGGTGTGTCCATCGGGTAAAAATAAGCCTTTTGTAACCTTTTAACCCACAAAAATCAAACAATGAATGAATCCAATACTTATCAATACAAGTGTGCAGTCAAATCATTCTAAATTGTATATTTCATAACCACTGTTTACATGTGAATGATCTTGGATAAAAGAATTTTTTTCTTCCATTGATTTTCAAGTGTTCCCATTTTTTAAATCCTGTCAGGTGATCAGTAACTTTGGAATTCTCCAAGATGCGGTGAGGAGGAACCGAAACATATACATTTTCCTAATGACAGTGATTGGGATAATAATTTGCACTTCACCGTGTGTGTACCATAGAAACATGACAGGCATACATAGTCAAGAGATGTTTAACAACGATCCAAGGTCATTCTAGTAAACATCACATGCCTTAACAGTTTACATGTGGGATATATATATTCAAGGCTTCTTTTCAATTTTGAAATTCTTTGATAAAATCATTTTTTAAAGTTATAATTTAAAAAATATTAAAAGATGAAAGACTGTATAATAATTCTAATACATGTACTTAAAAAATTTCCATGTGACATTTATTAACTGTCACCTAGTAATTATACTGACATTTACCTGGTAGTCATTTTAAAATATGTAAAAATTAAAGTGAAGCTCATTCCTGAAGAGGAATCTAAACTAGGGTTATTTTTAGGACGACTGGATATCCAAGTTCAACTGTTAATTAACTATTAATTAACTAGGAAATGTGTTACATATTTTACCTATGAATCTTTTCATCTTTTGACAGTTTTTTAAATTAATCTTTGAATTAAAAAAACAACTTAAAATTTAAACAGGCCATTTATTTTTTTTTTATTTTTATTACCCATAATTTTAGGAAAGAAGACACCTTTCTTTTTTACATAATATCAGAAATTTGTCTTGCTGCACAGTCCTCTCCAATTGAAATTAAATGCAACTATGAAGTTATATCCCTTCTTATAAGAGTTGCTCCCCTTGCTACCTCTATACTTTTCTCTCTCTCTCTTTCTCTCTCTCTATACTCACTGTGATAAGCTCGTCCCCTTGCTCCTCTCTGTTTGTATAAAGACCGCACCACCTTGGCACTCCCAAATCTTTTGAATTTGCTGCTGACATTGTTGTAAAACCATTCAAAAGACTTCAGCTTCAATTCCCTGCAAGAATTAAATTATTTTTTTTTTAATCTCGGATGATTATACAATTCTTAATTAAATTTAAATACAGCAATTATTCATTTTTTTAACTTTCAATCAACACAATAGAAAACATACTTATATATATACAAATTTCATGTCCTTTAGCCAAACCCAACAATAACTGTAAAGAACCATATATTCCTACTTTGTTAAAAGATACGGTAAATTTTTCGATAAAATTAGCATCTTTCATTCCAAAACCAAAAGCCATAGAAACCAGAAACCTAACAGTCAAACAGGCTCTGCTGTAATCTAGATTTTCTGACCAACCAGATATTCTTAAGTATTAAGTATTTTACCTTCGAAATCTCCAATCATCAGATATCTCGAAGTTTTTACTCAGTCCCATCAGGTTCGAGATAACAAAGTTTGACTGTATATTTGGACATTTTTTTTATTGTGGAAAGAATATAAGTTTGTACGATGATATAAAATTGTTGGTAACATAAAAATTATGTCCTTTTAAAAATAAACATTACAGAATGTCCAAACACAACAATGGTCAAATGAGTAATGATAAGTCTCAACATTGACCTTGACCTTTGGCCAAGTGACCTCAAAATTACAATCCACAAGGGATTTAATTCACATAAAAGAAAAATTTAATATTTTGTCTTTAACCATTAACCAAATGACCCCAAAAGACCTAACTCCCAATTAACTTCTACTTGACAGTGTGCAGAGAAAACAAATTCTGTAAGTACTCAGTGTTATATATGATCATCATGTTAAATTGGGCTTGATGAACGGACAGTGACCTGGTGATATCTTAAAGCAAGGACATAAAAATAATTAGTAATTAACTGTTAGACACTAGAGCAAGAAAAATTTCGATACCAGATGATAGCTCCACCTACAATTGTTACAGCAAGGCTGAAAAAGAAAAGAAGTTATCCCCCATCCCCCACATCCATCCCAAAAGAATGGACGTAATATGTCTAGGACAACTTCACAGAATAACAAAGCACCTTAGGAGATGAGACAGCGCATACCAATCAACCAATAGCAGCTTCCATGAAATGTGTAAATGAAGCAATAGAAGCTGACTGCCGCAAGTGAACAAGCGATTGATTACGGCAAGAGAGAATTTGATTTTAAAAGGATCCAGTCTCCCATCTTTCCCCATGCATGAGCAAAAAACAGCCCCCAGTAATTTTCTGCACAGAGAAAAGAAGTTAATCATATTAAGCCAGGGAAACATATATCAAACCTCTCATGTTCCTCTACTGTGGTTCTAGACGTATACAAATGATTTACAATATAATTATGTTTTTGTGGGGAAGTTTTCTTTGAAGAAATTGTGACATGATTGCAAGTTGGCTTTTTTCCCCCTTTATTATACCCTTTGCTATCTTAAAAAGTTAAAATTAAATAAGATTTGTGTTGAAATATGCTCCTTTTCACTTGCAATTCAATATTCATATTGTTAATTTTTTTTCAAAATTATTCACAAATATTGCATTAAATGCAATTTTTCCTTTAAAAAAAAAAATATTTTTGTTGCTTCCTGTTACATAGACTTTAAAAATTCCATACAAATTTTATTATAAATCATACAATTAACCCCCCCCCCCTCTTCTAAGGGTCAATTGCTTACATTGATGATTCAAAAAAATCTTTTTTAAAACCAATTGATAAACAATTTCTATACTCCACACTCTTTTTTTATTTGAAAATTCATTTTCTGTTAATGACTAATTTTAAAAATCTCTAATCAGTACCAACCAATACCACTCACTAAATTGGTATTAATTTTATAGATCTATTCACATATTCTAATCATTAATGTTGTAGACAATACTATCAAATAATACCTTTTATTACTGAAATATAAAATTTATCAGTATAATGAAAAAGCTTCTACAGAGATAAAACTGATATTTTGTACTTTCGCATTATATGTATTACAGTAATACAATTACCAGTACTCTGTATATTAATTTTTTTTTTTGAATGATTTTTGAATATTTTGTAAATAACACAAATTTAATTATTTAGTGTAGTTTAATTTTTTTTAAAATTACCTTTCTTTGATACAGGCATGGCAGGTGTAGCCCTTTTCATTATCGTTGTAGTCGGCACAGCGTTTGCAGACATAGTGTTTGCAGGTGAGACACAGCTGCTTCCGATTGAAGATGATCCCAAACTTCTGACAGCATCGTACACAGACTTCCTCATTTAATTTCGTCTTGACTGCGATCACCTCCGTCTTCTCCTCCTCTTCTTTCAAACTTTCCTCTATTTTACTGAAATTATCACAAAAAAATGAAATTATTTATTTCTAATCTCTTGCATCTCTGACACAAGGACAAATCACGTAACTAAGAAGTAACTTTAATTCAATGAAATATTTTAGGCCTGATGGATCCAAGAATTTTTGGGGTCTGTTCCTTTATCTGTCTAAAACTTTTACCTTGTTCATAGCTTTTAAAGAAAAGAGCTTGTGAACTCTGCTTTGGGTCTGATGGTACTTTGAGAACTTGACCTTGAAGCAAGACCATTTGCAAAAAGGTCAAGGTCAAAGAAGCTTTAACGACTATATAATCCATATTTTGTAATGGAAAAAAACATTAATGGTTTATATTTGGTCCAAATGCAGAGATATGATCAAAGATACTATCCATCATGCAGGTTTTTATTTTTAGGTCTAGAAATCAAGGGCCTGGGCCTTTCCATTTGGGAAAATAGCGACATTTTCTTGAAATTGGGAAAAATATCATATTTAATATTTTTGTAAATAAATTCAAGAGTTATGACATATTTAACCATATTTGTTTGATTCGATTTTCTTGTGGGAATTTTCTTTGATGAAATTGGGAAAAACACATACTTTTTAGCATTGGGAATGGGGCCTATTACAGGCCCCTACAACCCCTAAAATAATCCCTGTCAAGACAAAGTAAAGAACATAAAAATTAGAAAAAAAAAAGTTTGGTCTATCCACCAGGGCAAAGTCATTAATATAGAAATGAAACAGAAATAGAAACACCTTTGACTAACAGCAGGGAGGGGGGGTATTAGGCCAAAATAAAATTATAGTTTGTTTAGAATTGCCGCCCACCTCAATGAAATACCCCCCGCACAAAAAATTTTTTTGGCAAAATATTGCAAATATTTTTTTACTGTTATATCGTCTTGCAATGTTTGTTACAAGTTAGTACGTTCGTCAAATAGCTTTTTAAAGTCAGGTTTGAGCTCACATTAATTTAACAACAACTATCAATACAACTCTTCCTTCATAGTATTTATGATATAGCGATTATAGGTGGTGATTTGACAAAATGAAAGCCGCTAAAACGTCAGACCAGGTTGAATAAGTGAATGTGAAAACATTCAAGCATTGAAGAGCAAAACAAAAAATTAATGGAATGAAACATTGGTACCTGGAAAGAGCTACTGTAATAGATTGCACATCGAACTTGATAGGCTAAGTCCATGATGTTGAAAGGGGAAAATTAATGAAAATCATCACTGTTCATCATGTTCATTGAGATTTTTATTTGTAATCATTTAGCTTCAATATGTAAAAAAAAAAAAAAAATATTCCCTCCCACCCTCCTGGGTCTAAAAACCTCCAGGCGGCAATTCCAAACAAACATTTTTTTAACGATGCCCTTTAGTTAGTAATTTCAGCGGTACAATCTTATTTCCTTTACATATATAGTCCAAATAAACTACTTTCTTTCAGTTCTTTATGTACCATAGTTAAACATCATGTCATGATTATTAGCAAAAAATATTATAATTTGTTAATGCTTACTGGAGTCGTTCTCTCTCTTTGTCACGTAACTCGAAGTCTTTCTGTAAAACTTGCAGGATCTTCTCGCATTCTTCATCACTGAGATGCTCCAGGTTCATGTGCTTGCTGAGGGCAGCTCGACTCATATTTTCCGAGTCTGTAGGCATCTCTTACATCTACAATATATAAATCCATAGATTAATTCACAGAACCTGTCCACATAAAAAAGCCCTCAGTTATATAACCTGATATCACATTTCATTTTCCAATCATTTTAAAACTGATGACAATATAAATCAAATTATCCAAATAAAATAAAATTGAAAAGTTCACTTGCTGCAAAGTTTTGCAAAGGGCAATAAATGAACTGAATAAATGGAAATAAAAGCTTACTATTTCAAAGTGAATACAAAGCCAAGCCAATTTTATATCACAAGTATGCACAGGTCAAAAAAAGGATATTGATTTGTTACAGAGTTATGTGACCTTAATTGAGGTGTGATTTGTTGCCTATAGGCATAGACTGCCAATTAAGTAATTAACGGATAATTGTGTGAGCAACAGTTATTACTCAACCATGTTTACTTAGCCATAATTAACAAAGTAAATGTTTTCATAAAAAAAAAATCTGACCTTATGTCAAGTTGTCTAATAGATTTGAAAAAAAAAAATTTAGGCATACAGTATTCTTTAGCTCCCTCTTGAAGTTTATACAGAGTTACAGGACTTCAAAAATACAATGAGAAAAATCAACTGATATGTTATATTTTAGAAATATCCTAAGCAGCAGAGAAGAAGCATGGAGACAAAAAAATTCTTCAATTCATAGCATTTAGTAATTTGGTAATGCGGAGAATTTCTGAAATCCAAACAGCACAGCAAATATTTGCACAAACTGCAAATATTGACAGAATATGAATATTTGCTGATGGGACTAAAACATTTCCCTGATAAATGCAAAAACCTTTTCCGTAATTAAAATTTTTCTCATAATTCATATTTAGGAAGTGAGACTGCAATAATGACAGAAAAATAAATTTTAATATTAATATATGATTGCATCCTGAAAATTATTTCTAAGCATGCAACCAAATTATCAAATAGTGCCGTATATCATTTGGTTCAGAGAACTTTAATTGCCAAATTTTAATAATTGATTAATGTTTCCAACTTACTTTAAATTCTCATATATAAAATTTTCATCTATGAGAATTGTTGAATATCCTCTATCAAAATATGGACAGAAAATAACAAATTTTCTGTACCCTAGATCAATTGGTAAAGTTTGAGGCTGACAAGACATAAGGGAAAAAATTATGCACCGAACTTTGTTCAAGGTCACTGCACATCCACTGTGGCATTCTGTGAGTGAAGTATGAGCCACATTGGACGAAGGGGAGAAAAGATATGCCCCAGATAGGATTTTTCATATAATTGTGCTATGACCTTAACCTTATAGACCTAGAAACATGGGTTAAGGTCACTGCACACCTTTACCCAAAGGCACTTTGTGAGTAAAGTATGAGCCTGATTGAGCAAAAAAAGAGGAAATATGCTCCAGACAAGAATTTTAACAGAGAGACAATATTTGACCTTGACCTAGAAATTTTGTTCAAGGTCACTGCACATCCATTGACCAGTGGCATTGTGTGAGTTAAGTATGAGCTTAACTGGACCAAGGATTTTTCATATACTGTATAAAGCAATAGAAATTAAAAAAAAATATTAATAAAGATCCGTTTTGTACATACAGATAATTGTCCTTTACAATGTTTATTTAGGGTCAATGTACATTGTAGCATTGATTGGAAAAAAAATGATAAAAGGCTATATAGCAGGAGATGTTAATTACACACAGATACTGCCGTAATTATATTTATTAATCATATTGATTTGGTTGCACAGTATAGTAATATTACCTTAACTTTTGAATAATTTTAAAAAGGGCTTTAGTGCATAGTGCATAGAAGAAAATTAGAAATATATTAATTGCAATAAGTACAAGTAGAAATTGCGAAACACAAATTTAGTGGATTTTTATCCTCCTCAAAATAGATATACCAGTATATTAATAGCAAGAAGTGATATGGCTATATCAATCAATATAAAATAATTCTTTAGTTATATTTAATTTTAGTGATCTCTGATTGAATCCTCGTTAAAAATTCTACTTAATATACAGAATTTAAAAGTCAAATATTTTATGTATATAAACATTTTTAATTTTTCTTAATCCATAAAGGACATAAAAGATCTATAAATGTATATTATTTATAAACATTAATTTTTCAGGAACATTTTACAGAATTAAATTTTCTTTTTTCTATCTCTCTTCCACCCCCCCCCCCCTTCAAAAATATACTAGTTACAAACCTTTAATAAATATTCCAAACAGGCAGATTTCCAGAACATAATTTCTGCATCAAAAACCTCATCCACGAATCTGCATCAGTTTAGCGTTTATAATGAAAGCTCTCGATCAGCAGCATAAAATGTCCATCGGAGAACGACGCTCCAACACTGTAATGGAAAACATTCAATAATTTATCAGTAAATGCATTGTGAACGGACAATCTCTTCTCGTTCTTCATGTAAATCCCTTTCCCGCCTGCTATTTCTCTTAATTCGAGACTACAACATTGTCAATGGCCTTTTATTATTGGTCGTAGCCCTCTGTATATCAGAAAAGCTAGCTCAATTTACAGATCGTATATGGAATTGTGTTGTGTTAACCATTCCAAACAAGTATAAAATCAAACTTATTGTCACCAATTCCGTTTGACCCACTGGGAAAATTAAATATAGAGTCCTTAATAAAATCTATAGTGACCACTGTTATTAAATGTCACTTCATGCATATGGTCAACAATTGACCAAACTGAGCTTATTTTTATGATTTTTATGTTTTTCTGGCCACAATGTCATTTACACTGTATAACACATTAAACACAGAATAGTCTACATTGTGACCAGGTCATCTTGTGACATATCTTGTGAAAGTTTTTGGTTTAAGCTAGAGCATACTTGCTCTGGAGTTGCAGAGTAAGGAGTTGATCCTTACATTGCAGGTTTAAATCCTTCTTAGGTGCTGTCACAGTAAAGTACTGGCATGAAAAAGATCCCTCACTGGTCAAACTCAAAGGATCTGTGTGCCAAGTATAAGTCTAAAAGACTCTTTGCAGCCCTCCACCAGCAAGTGGTGGCGTCTCCATAGAAGTGAAAAAATCTCGAGAAGGATGTTTAATGAACAAAAAAAAAAATATAACAAGGTCATATCCTGACAAGATGAAGAGGCATCCTCGGAGCCTACAGGTTTTCTCTCAGTTACACTGCATTCAACGAAAATGAAGAGGATAAGAGAGAAATGAGAGATGCATGTATTACCCAGTTGTAGAATTAGGACCCAGTCAAATCCTTCAGTCTACTAGGCAGACACAAACACTGTGAAACTTGTACAACTTACACAAATACAGTTGTTTGATTGTTTGTAGCAGATTGAACACAGATATCCCACCCACCCCTGACTATCTGATATAGATACATGAACACATAACAAATCCTTAAGGGGGCTCATTTTTACGCTCTGACAATTTTCCCTATATTCATATATACTATACCAGTATATCATTAAACATTAAGTATCAAAAATATGTTCTACTAATGCTAATATCCCAACTAGGAAAAAATACCGTACAAGTAGAATCTTAAGTGTGGATTTGATTTTGGCATTATTAGCGAGGGAGCCGAGATCACTAAAATTGTTTTTATTGATAAAAAATAATTGCATTTTATCTGTAATAGCTCTTAATTAACTAAGCATTTTAAAATTGGCAAAATTAGTTCTAGCTACAAATTAAATAACAGTTTTTAAGGAGCTAAATTTGCGTCTTAAATTTCCACTTATGCGGTTCTATATTTACTAGAAACCAGAAGTCTCTGTCGAGACTGAAGCTCTACTGGTTTTTACTTATAGCAAAGGAAGAGAAAAGAAGCAGTTGGGAACTGAAACTTTACAACAGCAATAAATAGAATAATGATCCTTGATTAAGTCTCTCTATGTTCTTAGTGTAGTATACTTGCATGCCACATTATATAATAATCAACCTAAAACTGTATTTGGGGTAGCATTTTGAAAATATTTTACAGAAATTTCTATTTTTAGTAACTAAAGCAACACCGTTTAAAGAAATCAAAAACCGATATAAGAATTATGTATCTTAGTGTAGTCTACTTGTGTGCCAAGTTATATTGAAATCAGACCAAAACTGTAGGAGGAGTAGCATTTTGAAAAAAAATTCACAGAAATTTCTATTTCTAGTAACCATGGCAACCCCGTTCATCAAAATCAAAAACCTATATACAGAATTATGTATCTTAGTGTAGTCTACTTGTGTGCCAAGTTATTTTGAAATCAGACCAAAACTGTAGGAGGAGTAGCATTTTGAAACACTTTCACAGAAATTTCTATTTTTAGTAACCACGGCAACAATGTTCATCAAAATCAAAATCCGATACTTAGAATTATGTATCTTTGTGTAGTCTACTTGTGTGCCAAGTTATATTGAAATCATACTAAAACTGTAGGAGGAGTAGCATTTTGAAAAATTGTTTACAGACAGAAGGACAGACAGACGGATGGACGACAGATGCATTACTATTGCATAAGCTCTTCTGGTCTCTGACCAGTAGAGATAAAAAAAAAACATGCCCCGCATTCCCTTCCTTAAATGGAAGAGACAACTGTTACAGGAATTTATTATCTATATCCAATTTTTTAGATTTCAATTCTAAAGAAACCATTTATTTTGACAAGATATTCTCATCAAACTCCATATACTTGAGCAAATTTTCATGCTGCATTACTCGAGTTGCACGTGAGCATTCAAGTTTGACGGATATATATATATTCAGTAATTTCTTTGAAATACAATATTGTGTGCATATCAATACACAAAAAGTACAGCAGGTATTAAAACCACTAAAAAGTAAAATCTTTTTTATCTGATCATTTAGATAACGAGCATATCTGTTTCGTTCTTCACTCTCTGTTGTCCTTCCCCACCAGGTAATGTTTAATCCGTCTACTTTTCCTTTTGTCTGATCTTGAGCCATTGATTTTTTTACCCCATTAATAGGGTATTACAATAGATTAGTCTGGGAGAGGTTCCATAATGGATACATAACTCAGGTTTTATACATACGATGCTGACATGTAAAGAAAATTAATCTCCGAACATCAGACAGGAAAAAAAAAGATATTGTTGAAAAGTCAATATTTAATCAATATTAACTTAAAGGCTTATTTTCACCTCCTACGAAAAGGTATATACAGAACATATGTGTACGCATACAGAATACAAATTGTTATAAGATGAGGAGTTTTTTACTGGATCAAAATCTAAATTTTCAGAATGTTAGATATGCACAAAATAAGCTTTCAAAAAGTAAATACTGTATCAAATATGTTATTTGAATGTTATTGAAGATTTTTTTTTCATTTTAATAATTCACAATACAGTGAATGTTCTTTTTATAAGGGCCATAGGTTGACCTTTTTTATGGGGGAAAAGTGTTATTATGAGAAACTTGGTGCCTGGAAAATAATAAAAAATCAATGCATACATGTACAAAATGTAAAGAAAACATTTTTCAACCTCTAAAGTGAAGGGAAAGAGGTCAAAAATATTTATTTTCATTAAAAGATCTTATCACAAGGAATACATATTATGAAGTATGAAACCCTTAGCACCAACTGTTCAAAAGTTATGGTCATGCAAGGTTAACATTTGGAATTTTTTTTTGTAAAAGTGGATCAAACTATAAGTTTAAGTAGTCATATTTAGGGGTAATAAAGAATGATTTTGTCACAATTAAGGAATACAACTATGAAATATGAAAGCCATAGCCCTACCCAGTTAAATGTTATGGCCAAGGTTAAAGTTTTTGCTGACAAACAGACATATGGACAGACAGGACAAAACATAAACCTTTGATTACTAGGCATTTAGCAGCAGGAGGGGTTGGGGGTCCCCCTCCCCCACACTTTTTTTTGGGGAAAAGGTAACCTCTAATGACCTTCACTCAAAAATACAACTGATCTTTAGTCTTAGAGGTTGAAAATACAGCTATACAGCTATTGACTGTTTATCACTTGCAAACACAGACAGACAGACAAAGTACATCTAACAAATTGTAAAATTGCACTGGGTTCATTTAGTGACTTACAATATTGAAAAAAAATCAGAAAAATAATATCAAAGAATTTAGCAGCCTGCAGACCATGTTTGTCATAGTTAGAACACACTACACATTTACAATCTACCAGAGAGTAAACCTAAACTCCAAGCTTACTAGAAACAAACATTCAAGGCCATTACTGAATTCCCATTAGTGTTTTTTATTTACCACATTCGATATTAGAGATGCCTAGAGGGAAACTGTAATCGAAATGATTGTATTCCAATGGCTCCATGAATAGAAACTTTATAAAAACAACAATCACACATACATCCCCATTAGACAGACATCATTCTTGTTGATTTCATTCAAGTTATTAGGAGGCTTTTTGAAAACTCAAATTTTATATCACTAAAAAATATCTCTTCTGTGATATCTCTTATTATGTTCTTGGTTGTCCTCAATGGTTTTTTTTTTTTAGAATATAAAGTTTCAATTATTTATTCTTTCAAAGGCACTGAAGTGATGCTGTAAACATAATTTTATAACAGGGGGCAAAATTACTGGAAATGATAACATCCCTTCAATCCATAGGTAGAAATCCTGTGTATTACTTAAAATTACATTGCCACTTTTTACCTTAAATGTATCTTAAGTATGCTGGGACAAATTTCCATTGAAAGTTTAAGTCCAGCTAGTTCATAGCTTAATTTACTACCATGCATAAAAAGTACTTTTACAATATCATAAATTGCTATTGATTCACATATCGGTGATACATTCACTTCTCCACTTGTGATAAGTTTGGATCATGCTCTAATTGATGTCTCTATAATAGTCAGTTAATGGTAAATATATGGTATCTTTCTATTAGATGCAGGCTTCTACAGTAATCCCAAACTATTAACTTTCATCAACTAGAAAGGGGGGATTTTAAAACATTACCATTTAGCTTAAGGGTGACTTTTTATTTGATCTGAAACATTTTATTTGTCAATTTTCAATTCGTTATTGAAAATTGGAATACATGTCTAGAAAAACCTTTAAGTTACTGATCTTGCCCTTACAATAAATAGTCCTCAGGTTTACTATACCACCACCCAATTCCCACCCCCCTCCCAAACTTATCACTTCATTTACTGATAAATTACTGATAAATCTTTGATTCATCATTAATCGTATTGTGTGGTAAAAACTTCAGATCTATATGCACATGCACTTGTCCAGCATAAATTGCAACACAAAAACATGTATTGTGTATAACCCTACTCCCTCCCCAACCAAAAAGATTTTAATAACTTGAAGCTAAAGATATTGATCAAAGTAGAAAATTTACCTTAAGAATGAGCATGCATCCTTAAATCCAGCAGCATTAATCCTTTATATGAATGTAATAATCACACACTTGCGAAAAATCCTCTATTTACCCATAAGGCTCAGTTCAAAATTACCATAAATTGGAGATAAACTATGTCTGCTCATTTGTAAGCCATTAGGAATGGAGGCCAGACGCCAGAATCATGCGAAATTTACAATTCGCTTTACAGCAATCTATGCAAGTTTCAAATTGATTTTTTGTCAACCACAAATTTTTCTTTCTTTTAATATATGAATGAAAATATTATCACTTGCGTTGCATTGTACAAGCCCAAATTAAAAACATTCAAATTTCAACCTGATTGTAAAACTTTAAATATGGTCATCACATCTTAATTTTTTTTTCATTCTTGTAAATTTCGCTTCATAATTTGCTTTCCTTTTTCTTTGGTTTTTATTATTAATTGTCCCCCGCTTTCGCGAAAGCGAGGGGACATTAAATCTCATTCGTCTGTCCGTCCGTCTAGCTGTCCGTCCGTCTGTCCGTCAGTCTGTCCGTCCGTCACAAAAACTTTAACCTTGCCCATAACTTTTGATTCAGTGGAGCTATGACTTTCATATTTCATATGTGTATTCCTTGTGACAAGACCTTTCTTTGGGTACCACCAAATTTGACCTTTTGACCTTGACCTTGGAGTTTGACCCACTTCTACACAAAAATTTCAAACTTTTACTTTGGCCCTAACTTTTGAAAGGTAGGTACTAGGACTTTCATATTTCACACATGTATTCTTTGTAGCAAGGTCTTTTATTGGATACCAACAACTTTGACCTTTTGACCTTGACCTTGGAGATTTCTGTACTTATGAAAAAACTATAACCTTGACCATAACTTTTGAATGGTAGGGCTAGGACTTTCATTCTTCATATATATATATAATTCTTGTGAGAAGACCTTTCAATGGACACCAAGACCTTTGCCCCTTAGACCTTGACCTTGGAGTTTGACCTACTTTTCAAAAACTGTGACCCTGGTCACAACTTTTGAACAGTAGATGCCAGGACTTTCATATTTCACATATGTATTCTTTGTGGCAAGACCTTTCATTTGA
This sequence comes from Saccostrea glomerata, assembly GCA_003671525.1. Classification (NCBI taxonomy): domain Eukaryota; kingdom Metazoa; phylum Mollusca; class Bivalvia; order Ostreida; family Ostreidae; genus Saccostrea; species Saccostrea glomerata. The sequence goes on from PRKT01000114.1 coordinate 734,200, forward strand.
TACCAACAACCTTGACCTTATGACCTTGACCAAGGAGATTTTTTGTACTCATGAGAAAACTTTAACCTTGACTATAATTTTTGAATGGTAAAGACTAGGGCTTTTATACTTCACATATGTAATCCTTTTGAGAAGACTTTTCATTGGATACCATGAACATTAACCTTTGACCTTTACCTTGGAGTTCAGTGATAATTTCTAAATAGATGACTTATAATAGGGCGTTCATATTAGACACAAAATGACATTAAAAAATGACATCTCATCCAAAAAGACACCGAAAGCGGGGGACCACAATTCTTTGAATTTGCTTGTTCTGTTTATTTTGTCTTCATGTATAAAATACCAGCCATCATTATAATTATAAAAATTTATCATTAATTAATGATTTCAAAAATTACATGAATACTTAGTCTAGGAATAGAAGCTTTCTGCAACCTTCCCTTCTTTTAGGTAAAATTACCAAATGCAATATTTTAGGCAAAATAATTTATTTCATCTTTTATTTTTGGAGGAAATTCTAAAAAGAAAAATTTAAAAGCATTTTTTTTACCTTTATAGAACAGCACTCTTGGCATTCAATGAATCAATATCTAAACACATATCCAAACAACATTTAAGACAACATTCAAGTTTGAAAATCTTTGATCAGAATGAAATGACTTCCTAAACAACAGACGTTTTAACCTTGTAGTTTAGTTTTTTCCCAATACACATTTCCCATTTGACATTGCTTTGAACATCAAAGACAGATTAAGGGTAAAGAAGCTCCATAAATTGCTTTGGGATTATCCCTCCAATTTTGCTTCCTTTCCATTAAAACCTTTCAATTTCTTTCACATGTCTAATCAAAGCTTACTTGATGTACTGATGGAGAAAAAATGAACTTAAGAAGCAAAAATTTTAGAACTACGATGCCTGCATGAAAATGACAGAACCTATTTTGTCATCACCAGCAATCAAACAGTTTTCCTCAAACCATTAAGTTCCCTGTGGTCTTACAATGATGTATAATCATGCAGTACAAACAACTTCAGAAGGTTTATTTTCTTTGTTTTGAAGTCAGTGATATCATAATCAATATAAACCCAATCCCTCTCACATAACAAAGTATGATGAAATATTTCATATTAACATTGAGTTTTCATATCATATCTATTGATGTTAGTTTTTATTGTGTTCAATTTGATTCTATCTTACAATTTATAAATTTATGATTTTCAATTTCTATTTTTTTTTTATTGCTATGGCTTTATTTCTTTTTTAACTTTAGACTGCACTTTTTTTCAGAATTCTTTTTCTACAACACAATCTCAAAAAGATTTCTATGACTCACCAACCCCACCCACCCCTAAACCTCTTCCCCCAAATGTGTACACACTTGCCACCAATATTCAAACTTAATAAAGGCTACGTGTTACCGCTCAAATTTCTAAAAGCTTTATTGTGTAAATGAATCAATTTTGACATCTGTAATTATAGACCTCATGTATTGATGTAACAAATTATATTAGTCTCACCTGAATTGTGAATTTACAAAAATCCAACACAATTCCAGAACTTCAAACTCAAAATGAAAATTTTCAAATGTCCTTCATTAAAATCTCCATTCACAATGTTTAGTACAAATATTGTACACTGTATCTTGTCGTTAACAATGGCTGATGCAGCTCGTTTATCATCTGCACTGCACACAGCTGTGACAGGTACTTGTTGATTGATTTTTACATTTTATTGGGATTTTATGACCAGGTGAGACAGCTAAGCTGCTGAAATTTTAGTTTACTACCAGTGGTCCAAATCTCTTATATTGAAATTTTTTTATCTGAAACTCCTCCTTCAAGGTTTCAATTTGCTGATATAATTTTATAAAATGGATTTCATATTAATTCTCAATTGTTGTAAATGTTCTTATATATTTATAAGTTTAGGAACATTTAGTGTTTGCACACACTACCCATTATATCCCATTGTTAGATGCATACAAAATCATATTTAAGCAAAATTCATCAAAATCTTTAAGTTGCAAGGAAAATACCTATAGTATTTTTTTTATAATATAAACTGTAACTTAAAAAAGACATCAAAATTGGCATTTACAAAAAACATACCTCCAAATTCGTAAAGCACCATATTATACCACCCAAGACTACATAATTGGTACATCACAGAAACAAATCAGAGTCTAATATGGTTATATATACATCCATTGCAGCTGGTAGCACTTAGCATTTATGCTGACTTGACCTTACAAGAACCTTAAAAAAAATCCTCACCTTACTTTTCCTTACACATTTATTCCACTTCATGACAGCATGGTATATATCTGTGCCAGGACAATGGTCTTAAATCCATAATAGGTCTGACTTGGAAAGGAAAAACATTTAAATACACAAAATTTAAATCGTTGATATACAGGGTCAGGTATTGAAGATTACTTTAATTGTGATAAAGTTTGAAAGGTGTTTTTTGTATACTGTAAATGTATTATATTTAGCGTGTACGATATTTGGCAGAAATTGATTTTTGAATAAGGTGGCGTAGATTTGATTTAGCGAATATCTACATTTTCTTATATTACGTGTATATGTGCAAGACAAATAGAGTTGTACTTGATTTAGCGGTTGCTGAGTTCCATCAAAGCCGCTAAAAAGAATACACAGCCAAATGTAATACGTTTACAGTACCTGTTTCATGGAACTTACACACATACTATTTGCGGGGTGACAGGCACTATACTACATGTATAGATGTAGATGTATATTTCGTACATAAAGGTCACTTAGAGTTCAAATGATGCTGTAGGAAAAAGAATTTTGGGTAGCTTAAGACTTAATTTAAAATATATTTTATTCAGTGAATTGGATTGAACAGCAGGCATTAATGCCTATGAGCGTTCTCTCCATAAGCTTAGGACTAAATCAACATTAAAAAAAATCTTAATACATAAGTGCTTTAAAAATCTTTGATATATGTGTTTTCAATTTCAACAAGAAAGCTAGGTAAATCCTTAAAAGAAATATTTACTTATGAAAACCCATTAAAATGATGATTTAAAATGATGAGTGATTTTTTTTTAAATAAAATTTTATGTGTGAAAAATGCACTTGAAATGTTTAATCATAACACATTTAAAATCATCACATCTTTGTGAAAACCTAAAGTATATGAAAAGAATACCTCATCAATCAACAGGCCTAAAGTACCAGGGAAGACCTAGCTGTCCCCTTCACCCCCACCCCCCCACATTTTCTTTTTAGAGTATGTCAAACTCTCCCAACAATTTTGTATCATTTTTTCCATAAAAAATGACAGCCCTCCCCCCCTCCCCCAACTATTACAGTCTCATCATTACATGCAGTCTCAGTATTAACCTGTAATGGAACTTTATACTTCAGAATTCTTTGACCTGAATTTTCTTCAAAATGACCTCAAAAGCACACTTTATGCCAATTATGAACCTCATATTTTCTATGTTATGGCATGGACAAGAATTTTTATCAGAATCCTAGAAAATTGAGTTTTCCCAATAATCAGTTGGTTCAGAAAAACAACATACCCTCTTCTCAAAAGCATTCTTTCAGGCTTTGTGTGAAATATGTCTTACATGTTTCCTCTTACACATATGGACCACAAACAAAGTCAAACAAATGGATGGACATGGTGATTCTTCTATGCCCCCAAATTTTGTCAGTGGAGAAGGATGGAGGGGTGAGGATCTGAGATGGAAGGTAGGGGTATAGAGATGGTAAAGGACACATGCATTTTGTTGTTCAAAAAATCAGATGAACCTGAAGGCATTTTGAGTCAATTCTTTAACTTTAAAGATATTAAACACCTTCATAACTGCAACATAAGCCAAATCTAAACAATAACCAAAACCTCTCTGATATTTAAATGACATTTTTCAAATACTATCAATTTCTATAGGCAATATACAAGAAGACCTATTAAATAATTTCAGATACACGAATGCAACCTTCAACATTACCTTTAACTTCCATCACTTAGACCTATAACTAAAGATAGGCAGTATTTGCTTTCCCTTCATTCCATGTAGAATGTACACTATAAACTACTTCAGTGTTCAAACAGCTGATTTGAACTGATTTCCTTCTTTATATAGACTTAAGCTGGTCTGGTCAACAAAGATCAGAATTTCAATACACAGATTCATTCATACATTGAACTTGTAGCTTTCAAAAGAAATTATGAACACAAAAAAATTAATGCTAAATTTGAAACATTTATTGACGCAATTACTTCAATGCATGATCCATATGTTGCAAAGTCATTGTATTACTTTGTATCGTGCCCACATACCACTGACAGCTCTCTCTTAACATTGCACAGTAATTATGATTTTTCAACATCAAGAAACTGTCCTTCACTCTTATTATAGATATACGGGCCAAAAAATTGTATCTTATTAATAAGCCATTTAATAATTGAGGAAATTTCACAAAACAAAAACACACATCAGGTAATCAAAGATTATGAATCTCACCTTAGCGAATGTTCCCTATAATAGAGAAAGATAACAAAATCTCACTCCAAATGAATGTTCTAGTTATGTAATGTCCATGCAAGTTTGATCCAAGTAACTCAGGATTATCAAAATAATCTAAAAACTTAAAATTGTTCTGTTATCCTGAAAATGCAGATGAGATGCAGACTTTGAGCAAGTTTTCTAGTGTACATCTTAGAACATCAACCCCTGAAATTTTAGTTTGGATAAAGCTTAAAGTTTTCAGTATATGGGAATGGAATGCTCTAAAAACACTTCTAAACCTATTCAATCATTGGGAAATGTAGCTCAGATCCAGCATCTGAAGCAAGAATGGTAGCTAGTGTTCAACCCTATAATATGCATGGATCACTGATCAAGACAAGCTTTACAGTTACTTTGGAATGAGACTTGCTCCTAAAACATTAACAGGGACCCCAATTCAGTCACTGAAGAGAAATCTGTATTCTAAGCATTAATTTCCTCTTGTAAACTAAAAATCTTATAGACTAAAAGTAATTCATATTATCTATTCATAGAAATACTAATGCCAGCCCGTGCAATGGAATTCATTCAAAATGTTATAGAAGAGGAGAGAGAGATAGAGGAGATAGAGAAAAAAGAAAGAGAAACCATGCAACCTTACTCACAAATATATAAAAAAAAATTTACAATACAGAATATGATATTATATACTGAATAAAAGAATGAAAATCATTATATTAGTATCATAATGAAATATATTGATAACTTTGATGCCTTCAAAGAAGAAAAACTCGTTTTAGCAGACTTTTGAGGATATAAACCTCCTTACTTTCATTTTTGATTAACTTACAATGCACTCTGACCAGAAAGCACTCGATTTTTAATCTGACTTAATTATTTTTAACTCAGACAGAGGGAGTTGTGAACTACCTACACAGTAAAGTGGTGACTTTCATCATCAAAAGAAAAAAATCAGAAAATTGTCTGGAAATTCCACTTTTGATAAATTTTTCATTTAATTTTCATTTGACTCTAAAAAACCATATTGGCAATCTTCAAAGAAAATTCTGTTGCATTTTCAAAGCATATCAATAATGCACATCCCTTGCCCCTTGGTAATGCATCTACCAAAAAATATTATTGACGTATGAAATATATTTTATTTCTCGAGAGAAGGACATGATTACCATTTCAAATCAAACAGGAAAACTGTTAGATATTTGGAAGTGGCATTAAATTGATAGTCTGGAGACATGCAATATTTTACAAACAGAAAGGAACCATTGAACCAATCATATGTAAAATATTAACATATTGAACAGGATATTTATCAAACATAGCTAGATATTTACCAGATAAAGCAGAATTTTGCAAATACGTGTATTTCATCAATTTTCTTTAAAAATTGATTGGGGCAATTTGAGATTACAATCAGTTGTTTGCATGAATGTTTGTTTTATTAATAACAAAACTTCTTCTTTGAATTCACTGATCAATGACAAAGCTTTGCTTTGACATGTGTTTCACTTGAAAAGCTTTTCATGTTTCAGTTATCTCCCTAATAATTACCTAAAAATATGTAATCATGCTTTTACAATACTTCTAGGGGAAAAAACACAACTCAGCATGACTTACCTTTGTTTACAAGAGATACAGGAAATTTACAGCATGTCAGTTTCCTAATTGGAATCCCAACACTGTACAATCCATGTCCACTCTCAATCGGATGGAACCATGCAATTCGTCCTGCTCTCTGGTCACAATGGCATCACCAGAAGTTTTGATGGACACCTAACTTCTTTATTGATCTGTTAATGGACTTGTTGGTTTTTCTTTCCGGGCTGTTAATTTCAGTTTCAGTCCAAGTCATCAAACCACGACCATCTCCATGTAATGCAAGCACTACCTGTTATGAATTCCCCATACCCTGCATTTAAAATTCCACATATAAACACCTTATAACACTAATCACTGGAGCATGGAAAAGTATAAACTGCTTATCGGGGCAAAGAAATTTATCTATGCACTCAAATTTCATTCAAATAATCAAATGTATCTATTTCATTTGAGTTTTTTTTCAATGTTGCTTCAAAGAAAGATGTACACATATACTGGCAAATTTGACCTGATAGGAGATATACTGGAAAGGCCTCAATCTTATTGTGTCTTACATGTTATTTAGATCAAGCTATTGTCAATGGCCAAATCCCTCTATAAAAGGCATTACTCCCTAGTCAAGACCTTTAAACACCACTGTTCAATACCTGCAAATTAAAAAAAGTGAGAATTAAATTCCTATCACAGCTTTAAACAGTCTCCCTTTTGTGATTGTTATCTTAAATTACTTACGGTCAACAGCTTCAGTTTATGTATATGTAGTATTTTGCAATGTGCTCTTCAATGATAGATAAAGAAACTTCAGTTCATATTGTATTTCATACCATAACATCAATAAAAGAATATTTTGAAATCACTAAGATGCAATGTGAACTGTAGTGACCTAGCTAGAAAACTAACCCTTCAGAGAATCTTTTTCTATTCAATGGTGCCATTTAATAAACCTGGTGCAAATACAGAAGGCATCAAATTCAACTATAATGTCACTAAGAACACTCTAAATTCAACATTTTGAACACCAGTAAGCTGTGAAAAATGCTCAATGTCTTTCAATTTATTCCCATGTTCTTACTTTATACATACACGTTTATTACATCTGTTCAAAGACTTTCTAATGCCTCAATTATTTGACATATGCCACTAAATGACCTTGACCTTTCAAAGGACTTTGGTAAATGTTATTGTAAATTGCTGTCAAATTGAAGTGTTGTACACAAAATATGGTTGGCATATCTTCTTAAAGACAATCATTGAAGAAATCAGTGATTGTAAACCCC
>PRKT01000114.1:741610-784336 GCA_003671525.1 Saccostrea glomerata
CCCCCCCCCCCCCCCCCCCCAATGGCCGAATTTTTCATATTTAACAAGTTTATTCCTTGTTAGGGCTGGGACAATACAACTTTTTTCTATATTGATACGTATCTGGATATTTGAGCCACAATACAATGTATATCATAATATATTAATTGGTTTATATAAAATCTTTTTTTGCATTGAAATAAACCAAATATTACTTAATTTGCTAATAAGAATAATTAATTCAAAAAAGTTGTTTATAATTTTCCAAACTTTAACCAAAGCCACAACTTTTTGGTTGGTGCTATGTGGCAACGCACTTTGAAAAAATTACACACTTTGAAAAAATTTAACAAAGTGCGTTAAATTTGGGACAAAATCAACACACTTTGAAAAACAATGCGAAATATCTTGACTTAGAGTTAAGTAATTGAGAAAATCTATTTGTAATAATTATATCTTTCAAAAACATTTTAAGTTACATGTATTTATTAACCCTCATTAAGAACAATCCAAATCACTCACTTTAACATCCTGAAGTGACCTTATCACTGAAAAGTTATCCAAAAGGTTTAATTTATTTACAATTAATGTAATACCTAAGATTTTCAAGAAAATTGACCAAGCCAAACACATTTTTTTTTCAAAGTGCGTTAATATTGTCGATATCAACGCACTTTGAAAAGAAATTTTATTTTTTCAGTGTGTTGATTTGGTGCCAAATTTAACGCACTTTGAAAAATTTTTTCAATGTGCTTAATTTTTCAAAGTGCGTTGTAACAGTGCTAGGACTTTTATTTTTCACGTGTAAAATATTTGACCATTTGACCTTGACTTTAGAGTTTGGCCCACTTTTTACAAAAATTTAACCTTGACCATAACTTATGACCATAACTTATGAGCCTAGTGCAAGCTAAGGCTTTCATATTCCACAGGTGCATTCCTTGTGCAAGACCTTCCTTTGGGTATCAAGAATTTGACATTGGATTTTAACATACATTTTAATAAATATTAACCCTCGCCATTTGGCTGCCGTATGGGGGTTTATTGTGTTTCACAAACACTTCTTCTTTCTAAATGTTCTTACACTAATCTTGCATTGTATGTGTGTGTGTGTTGTTCGTTTTTCCTTTTTCAATGATTAAGCTTGCCTCTGTGCACAACTGTTGCATCTTTGAAACTTTACTGTTGTTTTTATCCTGGCTGGCACCTGCAATTAAAATAAAATTATTATTTTTTCTTTTTTTTTTTTGGAATTCTTGAAAAAAAGACAATGTTGACATTTCCCGTCTTAAAAAAGCAAATCCAATGACGTTATCAGGTTATGCAATGAAGTTCTTATTAACATGCAGTCTGACCAGCAATGGCGATTTGATGATGAACTGATGCGCCAGCTTTACAACGATCCTCCTTGATCTCATCTAATTCAATGCTTATAGAAAATTTAAGAAAAATGTTATTCATTTAAAAAAAAATACTGCAACTTTCAACAAGTTTTTTCTGAACTTATTAACTTACATTGGGGCTTGTTGTTGTACCAGGAGGCTGGAGTTAAATTTAGCGGGTTTTTTGCAGCACCGGATGTTCTATGAATGACAATTTGGCGGGAATGTTTACGATATAGCCGAAATTTTCCCGGATTATTTTTTTTTTTTTGCCGGTGCACCCATTTATTCTGTTACGCTACAGGCACTTTTTTGCAAACATAACTTTTACTATTGAAAATCAGAGACATATAAAACCATATATACATGGTTTTATATGTCTCTGTGAAAATGTACATTGAAAGGCTGGTTGCCCTCGCTTTTTTTAGCCACAGTAAACACACAAGAAATAGGATATTTTTTTTGCCTGTCAACTTTTCAGGTAATTAATTTTTTTTTCTATAGCTGCCCCCCTTTCAAAAAGGATGCTTCGTCACTGCGCTGCAGCTGTATTGCAATATTACTTGAAAGAGGTATATATATATATAGTCAAACAATAATTACATTGTAAGCCAATCTCAGAAATTAAAACTAAAAAGAACGAAAATTGTATCACATGGGCATAGGAACCTTGGGGAGGAGGGTGTCTCCAATAATTTAGCTGATAGAATAGGATAGAAAAAAAAAATCCTAATACATGTACATTCACCCCAATCAAGGATTTTTTTCTTACTTGTCATGGAATTTTTATAGGTTTAGTGCCTCAGTAACTGCATTTTTTTTTAGCTCTGTAAAGGAAGATTTAGGGGAATATCGCCTTTTCCCTGTACGTCCATCTGTCTGTTTGTCCACAAAAACTTGATTATTACCCGTTTGATTTGATGGAGCTATATGGTTTTCACATATGCATTCTTTGTGACAGCTAGGACCTAGCTTTCTTCAAAAGAATTCTTAAATCTTGGAGATTGTCCCATTTTCGCTAGAAGGTATTAATTTTTAAACATGCCCTTAACTTTTGAATGGTTAAAATTAGACCTTCCAAATTCTTGTGACAAGACCTTTGTTGAGATACAAACAATTTTGACCTCCTGACTCTGACCTTGGAGTTTGACCTTATTTTGAAAAAAAAAAATGTACCTACCTTGGTCATAACTTATGAACAGTTGGTGCTAGGGCTTATATTTCACACGTGTATTTCTTAAAACAAGGCCTCCCACAATTAGCATTAATTTTATCTTTTAACCTTGACCTTTGAGTTCAACCTACTTTTGACAAAAAATGAAATTGTGTCATCACTTTTGAATGGTTGGTGTTTGGGCTTTCAGTATATTCATTGAGACAAGTCCTTTCTTCGGTTAACAATATTTTTTATCCTTTGACCTTGACCTTGCAAGTTTGACTTGCATTTGTCATCAGCTATCCAGAGCATCAGTTTTTCACAAACACATATCTCTCTTCTTCTTTTTTTGAGCATATTTTGTCTCTGTAAAGCAAAAAAGACTGAACTTTCCAATTTAGGCCAAGCTTAAAAAATTCTTTATTTGCAGTTGCCGACCTATAATTTTTAGACTGGGTAGGTAGGTAAGCATTCTTTTTTTTTTTTTTTTTTTGAGAAAAAATTGTTTTCAATTTTTTCTTACTAGATAACAAATAATAGAGCTTTTCATAGGCCTACTAAAAATGAATAAGTTCCACTCTTGTTATAAATCACTAATTAATAGAAACATCAAATATTTAAATTGAAACAGTTTCAACATGCTGAAAAATTGAAAGAAAAAAAATTACAAAATCGCTAAAAAAAAGTTTGGGTCAGGTGCATTTTCAGTGGGTTGGTCGGCAACTGCAAACAATCAAACTTTTATTTTAGGCCTTATTTGATTCAAGCTGTTTCATACTGACAGTATCAAAGATTCTAGGATTTTAATTTACAGGTAAATTTCGATGTATTACATGTACAACTGAATAAAACAGCTGTGTTTGTGAAACTAATTTATTTGCATGGCAGCTCATGACAAAGGTTAAAAAGTTTTCAAATGCAAGTTTAACTCCAAGGTCAAGGTCAAAGGGTCACAATTGAAAGACATTGTCACAAGGAATGCACCTGTGAGATATGAAAGCCATAGAAATCAACATTTAAAAGGTATAGCCAAGGTTAGAGTTTTTCAAAGGTGGTACAACTCCAACTTCAAAGTCAAAGGGACTAAATTATCCAATCTCAAAAAGGAAAGATCTTGTCACAAGGATTACGCCTATTTGATAGGCCTAACATCAACCATTCAAAACATATGGCCAAGTGGAAAGTTTGATGAAAACATATGGCCAAGGTGAAAGTTTGATGAAATTTTGGGAAAAGTGTGTCAAACTCAGAGGTCAAGGTAAAAAGTTATGTCACAAGGAATACATATGTGAAATATGAAATCCATAGCGCCAATGAGTGTAATGTTATGGGATAGGTATAAGATTTAAGGATCGACAGTTGTTCTAAAGCAAAAACAGTAAGCCCCCACATCTTTGATTAATTGGGAAATAAAAATAAACACAGAGAATTTTGTTTTCACATTTTTTATTTGAAAAAAATCAAAGCATAAGGACTCTTGTACATTTAATAACAACTTATAATTAAAAACAAACAAATACAGCTGATTCATAACAAAACTCAAACACACAGCATAAATGATATATAGAGTTTTGACAAACTTTATCATAACTTTTCACATTACATTTCACTAGGTGCTAAATAATGTACTGTTGTACCATGTACTGTGATTGGAAAGAGTTTTCTATCTTGGTTTCTAAAAGTAAACAATCTGCTCAACTTAAGATTAACTTACATGACATAAATTTTATTTGTCATCTTCCAAAGTTTTAAACTCTCATTTTGTATGAAAGTAATGGTATGGATGACAATTTTAAGAATCATAAAGCATTTAAGCCAATACTAAACTACCTTTCTCAATTTCTCCATTCAGGCATATATAAGCAATCATAAGAAGAAACATTTCTGTTTTGAGCAAAATTCGAAATTTTTATCACTGCAATTAAGTTGTAATGAAATTTATTCATTCAAAAAGAATTTTAGTAACTAAATGAAATTACAGCTAGTAAAAATTATGAAATAATCAACTTGTGTTTCTAGTTATATACATGTATCAGTACTTAGATTTCTGAAGCAATGAAAATTGCTTAAATTATATTGTCTCTTACAGAGACGGCAATATACATTAACCATAGTCAATCGCATCGTAAAATATCAGTATAATATACATAGCATCAAATATTAATGCAATAAAACAATTCCAAACACAGAATTAAGACTGATTCATAAACTACTACACTACAATACTGAAAACAAAAAACTAGCAACATATCACTGCAAAAAAATGTTTTTCACCACATTTTACATGGTGTTCATGCAAGTTTCTTTTTTCTAACAAATGACTACTTTGAGGAATAAATAAAGATTGATGCTCTATCATCAATATTAAAATATGCTAACTAGGACTGTTTATGAAATAAGCCTTTGGTTTATCTATTACATAGTAAAATTTACAATATAAATCTTTTGCTATTTATACAAAAGTTGAATGCTTCATTAACAATATTTACAGAAATATGACTTGTGCATGTAAAAAAAAAAAAAAATCCTAGCGGTAATTAAATACCAACTCTGGGACATTCTATTTATACTACAATGTAATTGTCATTGCAATAAAACTATGGGTTTTTATCTTCAAAAAAGTAAAGGAGAAAAAAAAACCTTGTGATCAAGTACTAATAGATATACATAAATTAAAAGTGAAAATATTAGCAACCACTCACATCATGCAGTTAAAAAAAAAACAATGGAAATTAATTTTTAAAAAATCAATACAATTTGGCTACAGCGTTGAAAAATTAAACTTAAAACAGACAAACATGTATTTCCATTTGACAATAAATTCATATGCCTAACAGATTATTAGTTTTTGTCCTTAATAACAATAATTTCATCTGTACAGTATTTTAATGTTATTGATTCTTTTCAGGCAACTGTAAACATAACGTCCAACCATTCTTTATTTATAACAAGGCTAATAGAAACATTGCAAGACCGTTCTATATATAGACTAGAAAGCATCACGGAAGTTCAGACCAAACTGGAGTCGGAATCCACGATTTCCCCGTCCGACTCCATACTATAAATATCCTCGGAGTCATCGCTAGCCTCCGGGGTATCATCCACAAGGATTTCCCCCGTGAGAGCCACTCGAGCGTAATCGTCCGTGTCTATGGAGCGACAGAAGTGTATGGCATATTTGAGCTTTTCCAGTAACACGGGTTTACAGGAATAACGAGGCATCTTGAGCAGGAAGAAACAGGTGTAGCTTTCTGGCAGGAAGTGATCCGGTGGGTTATATTTATCTAACACCTTTAAATAAAAATAAAATGCCCATTATCATTAAATTGCATTAGTGTTCTTGGTTTAGATTTCCCTTAACTGTTATTCATTTTTAACATTTGACATACAATGTACATGTTCCATGAAGATTTAGTGTTTCATTGATCAATAAGAACATTACAGGATTCTTCTTGCAGTATTTCTTGAAAAATATAGTCAAACCTCATTATCTTGAACTCAATGAGAAGATGAAAATCTTCCAAATATATATATATCCAAGATCTTTTAAAGATACTGATGTCAAAATACATCTAGAAACATAGTTTAGGACTTCCATTGACTTCAAGATGTCCATGATTTTCATGATGAAAATTTTGGTATAATCTGGCTCTCATGTTAAACTGACCTGCAGGACAAAGTCTCTCCCCCTGAAGTCTGCGATGGACCTGGGGAGGCGGGTCCTGCCCCACACGAACCTCAGGAACAGGGACCGCTCATTGTTAGAGAGCTCCTCCATCACCTCCAAGAACCAGGTCACCAGAGGGGCGTTAGCGTCCACACCCTTATAGGTAGCCACAGACTTCAGTAAGTACAGGGGTATGTCTGGACTACCACACACCTACAGTAGGGAATTTCAAATTGTAAGACTTGAGCAAAATACTGGGAAATCATCATTTTTGAGAATGGGGATATTTTTGTTGTTTTCCCGTGGTTAATAGAGTCATGATTTCACTTCCTTCACAAAATGGTGAAATTTTAAACAATTCTATTATGTTTGTCTACCGTACTTCTTCAATCAAAATATCAAAAATTTTCATTAAAATCTCAAAATTTAATCCTGTGAAAACAATCGATTTTACAGTCCATAAAAATTTAATTTCTTAAAACTCTTATTCTTGCATCTTGACAAATTTTGTCACTCATGAAATCAATGCATTTTTAATGTCAGCAAGCAAAATTTTGTTCTAAATAAATGAATCTGAATGAATGTGATTAAGGATTTCAGTTACCATGGTTTCCAGTTCCAGTCCAGTGAATCGTGACAAGAGGGGTACTGGGATGACCTTTGACATGCCCTCTCTGACCCACCTGACCTGGTCATCAAACTTATGCAATCTGTAAAGATGATTAATGGTTATAAGCAACTTCTTCCTTTGTAACCTGGATTCTAAAGACTCAAATATCCAACTCTGGATGTTAATTGTTTAGAAATCCCATAATGGCCACCCTAGGTATCGCAAATATTTCCACACTCTTTGAGTGTACTTAAGAAACCTATCAAGAGTATACAGTAAAAGGTGTTTAGTACGAACAAGGATATTGCCAATTCATGGATTTAGTGGACATCTTGGATCTCCAGCAATAAATTTAACAAATACCTTATATGGATATTACTAATTACGGATAGAGCGAAGTACAAATATGTAATTTCAGAGGTTCCAGCAATTTTGTTATAACCAAGTTTTACTGTAGCAAAGTGCAGCAATCCCTTTTTGGGGACCTAAGAGCTGTTTACAAAACTTCAACTACATACAGTCCCATTACTATAGTTACATCCCATTCAAATCCTTTACAAAGGGATATCATCATTTCAAGAAATCCTTTTTATTTTTCTTAATACCATATGGCAAGTTTTCTTGGCGGGTGTAAAAATTGGGCGTTTTGCCTGCTCAAAGGTATACCAATAAATTTGGCCTAATTTATTTTAGCGGACACAAGAGTTTCAGCTCTTCGCAGATAAACACTAATAAGAGTACTTACTATTTTAGCGATTAAAATTTTAGCGGGTAACCAAAAAAACCCAAAAAAAGCCAAAATTGCAACCACACGAAAATAACCGGGTTAACGGTATAACAAAGCACAATATCAATGCAGATTTTAACACTGAATACCGTTGATAAACATTTCTGGATCACACTTTTCTTACCTGTAATTAATGGCCTGTTTGATATACTCCACTTTATTTGCGGGAGTTATCTTGCTGTATTTGGCTGACAATTGTACCTCCTGACCGGAAGAGCTGGGGATACTGAAGGGCATCTCTACGGCCTGGAGTTTCTCATCGGTCAGATCTTTGATGCATATCAGACCTAAAATGCAAAATCAACAATACCATTCATTGACAAGCATACCAACTTTTTCATCCATTATCTACTGATACCCAACAAACTTCTTACTAAATAATTGCCCCTTGAAATCCTAAAAGCTTTGTTTTAAAAGAAATATCACAACCTAGCTTTCTCAGATTTTTTTTGTTAATTTATATGCTTTGAAATATTGACATGTAGGTGAAATTTTTTTATACTGTTACAGTACCTGGGACACAGTCCTTGTCAATCTCTGCCAGGTCAGATATACTGAGGGGCATCCCAGCCACCTGTTTCCACACAGGCTCTGCAATGTTCAGACTCAGGGGACTACCACTTCTAATGGCTATGCCAAATAACACACCTGAAATGTACAAATATAACACATAAAATGAGCTTACCTGAATGTAAATGATACAGTAACACCTTTTCACACTCTTTGTAACATTTTATCATGGCATCTATTGATTATATTTTTAAGCAATAAACACTACTTTAATTTGAATGTGGTTTCATATCAAGGTAATTTATCAGCTTCTTTCTTGTAGAGCTCAAATGTTTTATGAACAGTAATTGTCCTGAAAACTGCTATCACATAATGAAAATAACTCATACCTAAGAACTTGAATATGTTGACGTGCACTGGAGATTTGGCCATGGGATTGAAGATAAAACAGTCTCTGTTAGCCCCGGACTCTCCCCGTCCATTGGGGGTGACGATGAGGAGGGGGAGGGAGCCGTTCTGTAACTCGTCACACATCTCAGCCACAGACTCACTGTACCCCCCGCCACAGTCATCCACACTCTCCCCTATAGGTCAAAATTCAAAATTAGTCTCTGTGCATCATTGAAATTATACAGATAAAGCTCAGTTTATATAATTTTTTACAATATGTTATTAAATAATAAAAATAACTTCCATTCTTTATCAAGGCAAGACTAATCTGTTCAGTTTACACCAAGCCACACCCAGGTTTTGTGTCCATTTCATTTTCACAATTTTGTGGAAATAGAAACCTGTGACTTGTGACGATGAGTTTACACATGTATATTGATTTCATTCACAAACCTCATTATCTCAAACTCAGAGGGACCGAGAAAAGAACAGATATCAAAGGATTCAAAATATCTCAGGTAAAAATGCTTAAGAGTCAAAATCAGCAAGCATCGAGCATTGAATGGAAAGTCAAAATTTTATTTTTTCAAAAGCTTTTGGTATATGAAAGATTTTGTCCTACCTAATGCTAAAACACAATTAGAATTTTTTTTCGAACGTATGAAGGGACTGGTATCAAAGGAAATTCATTTCCTTAGCAACGGGTTCGTAAATCCTTATGAAAATCAATGATTTTTAGACATTTTTCTATGAATATGTTTTCTGAACGTGATAAGATTAAGGTATTTGGGTTACTTTATTTGTTAAAAGATGGAATTACTTTATTCTCCAAAAAAAAGAAAAACAAAATTTCTTTAGTGATATTCTTGCCATGACAACGGGAAAAGAACATGGCGTCAATGCTTATAAATTTGGAAGAAAATTACATATGTTTATCACTATATACACAAAATCTACAACCACTGCTGGAAAAATGAAAGATGTGATCTTGTTAGGGGTTATCTATACGTCATATCTATACAATAAAATTTGCAGGCAACTTTAGTAGAAAAAAGTTACAAATGGTTTAAAATGTGTGAAAATCTGGCAATAATAAGCTTTTTTTGAAGGGATGGGGTAATTTGAATACATGTACAGTGTTCATTATATTGGTCATATTGGTTCTGATCAGAGTATACTCATAATATTGCTATTGTTGATAAATAAATGCACATTCAATTTCAAAAGGAATTTTATATTCCTCACAAACGAAACTTGGAAAAGGAGGGGGGGGGGGGTAGGAATCACCTTGTTCTCCCATCCATATGTATGTAACATTTTGCCTTGTCAATAACATTTCAATGAAGTGCAACTGAAAGTTCATACTTGATATTAAGATTGCTTGTGATCTAGAGATGTGTCAAAAACTTTAACCAAGGTCATTTGAACAAGTTCAAGGTCATTGGTAGAAGAATAGTGCAATCTTTGCCCATTCTGTAACATTCTAATGAAAAGACTTGAAGTTTCATCTCGGGGATTATTTTTGAGCTGTGGGTTTGTCATGACCTTGAACAAAGTTCATTTGGACATGTTTGACCTTGACTCAAGGACATAGGTTTTTCAAGGTCATTGCAGTAAAAGTGTACTATATGAGTTTGGCACATTTACATATTTAACTTAGAATGAAGAGAAATTGGAAGTTTGTGCTCAATACAACGATTTTTCTACCTATGACTTGAGTATACATGTATGTCATTGTCATTTTTGGTATGTATATCTGTACTAGCAAAATTTTAAAAAAGGTTTTAAATCAATATTTGGACCTTTTTTGAAATAAAAAACATTTAATGAAATAGCAGGAGGGTGGGTATCATTTTATGAGCTTGCTCACAATAATTCTAGTTTATGAAAGAGTCACTATGACAGCTCACATAATTTTAAAGTAAACCATAACAATCAGGCATGTAACAGCAGGGTTGGGTTGGTTAGGGGGGATTCCCCACCCAACTTTTTTCTCAACATAACCTGATGTTAACCCACCTTGAAGGGCTATATATATATATATATATATATATATATATATATATATATATATATATATATATATATATATATATATATATATATATATATATATATATATATATATATATATATATATATATATATATATATGAATGTCTAAACTTGAACTGAACCTAAAAGATTGATTGATTGATTGTATACTGTTTAACGTCCCTCTCCAGAATATTTCACTGATATGGAGACGTCACCATTGCCGGTGAAGGGCTGCAAATTTAGGCCTATGCTCGGCACTTACGGCCTTTGAGCAGGGAGGGATCTTTATCGTGCCACACCTGCTGTGACACGGGACCTCGGTTTATACGGTCTCATCCGAAGGACCGCCCCATTTAGTCGCCTTTTACGACAAGCAAGGGGTAACTGAGGACCTATTCTAACCCGGATCCCCACGGGGCGACCCTAAAAGATATTCATTAATAACCCTAATGGGCAAATCCTTTAAATGGCATATATCAAAATTTTGGTTGTACAAATGTATTTAAATTTAAAAACATTTTAAAAACAATGTAGAAATCAGAAGAGAATGACAAATATGAATATTTCACACAAATATATATGTAATGGTTAGGGCCGTGGATATCGGCCTGGATAGCTCGGTGGGTGGAGCACCTGACTAGAGGTGCAGGGGTCCCGGGTTCGATTCCCGGTCCAGCCACGCATTTTCTCCTTTCCTGTTACAGATTTGGTGCCGTTGACCACCCCTGGAATTGCAGGTGAAAGTCCTGCCAGGGGCAATAAGAACTTGGGTTGTGTCTTCGAGGGCGAAGACCATTTAAGGAGGGAGGAATGTAATGGTTGGGGCCGTGGATATCGGCCTGGATAGCTCATTCGGTAGAGCACCTGACTAGAGATACAGGGGTCCCGGGTTCGATTCCCGGTCCAGCCATTCATTTTCTCCTTTCTTGTTACAGATATAATACCTAGAGATACAAAACATAAATTTGAGGAACGTGTCGTCAGACTTTAACCAAGTTCATCATCATCATCATTTTTATTTTACTCACACCAACATCAGTGGTACATTAGGAACAATATATAAATAAGCGCTCTTTCTTTTTTCTCACAAAAACATTTTGTCAGTTTTGAAATTAATTGATTGATCATTTAATATTGACCTTGTTTTAATTATGATACTTCAAAATGCAGAATATAAAGATATGTTTCAGATTCTTCTACTATCTAATGATTATGAATCTGCATGCTAAAAATTGATAGTTATTAGATTTACATCAATAAAAAATGCTAACAGACAAACAAAGAATGTTACTCTTGGATTGAACATTTTTTTATCCACTTTCATGAATACACTGTACAATTTATGGATCTATTTTCTGGATCCCTGAGTCTCCGGTAACACTATCCACTCACTTCCAGCATCAATGGTCTGTACTGTAATAATGTATTCTCATAATCTGAAAAAAGTGATAAAATTAAAATATAAAAATATTATTATACAGCTTTGCCGTCATATAGTTTACTTAGAACCATTTCTAGTTGAGCTTGGGGAATTATGATGAATGCAAAGCATGTTTATTGGAATCAACTAAATTCCAAGAAATCTCAATGGTTTATCATTTTATTTTAAAAACCCCCCCCCCCCCCAAGAAAAAATGGAGTTTAGATGTTCATTTCATAAATTTACATGCTTTAAATCAATTGATGCTTATCATTTGAACCTAGTTGACTTAAATTAGTTCAGTGGTACGGAGAAAATGCTAGCTGAATAAGAATTTTCTTTTATTTTATAAGTAAACACTGGATGACAACAGCTTAAAAAAGTTTTTTTTAATTAATTATTTTACTTTGGTATATATACAATTCAGTTACCACTAATCCACTACAGTACATAATACATTTGTCTGTATGACAATACTTCCAAGGTAATCCCCTTTCCTAAACTGAAATATATTAAGTACAGAGTTAACCCCCTGCCCCCTTTTCTTTTTCTTTTTTACGGACGCCACAACAAAGGTCATTCCATTTTGCAAATATTTCATAATAGTGTTGGTTTTCATAAATTCATAATTTTTCATGTAAAAAGCAGGTATTATCTTAAATAATAAATAAAGATATCTACTATTATATACAAAATTTTTATTTACCCGACCATCAATAAAGTTAAATTTATTATAGCTGGTGAGTGACTTTGGCTACATACATACCGTGAATACAACAAATTAAAATTAAACAAAATTCAAATTAAACTTTATAATTTGGGATAAAGTTATGTGACTGATAATGACCAACTTTTTCACGTTAGGCCCGTAGATACAATCTAAGTTGGGGGATTTAATTTCATTTGCTCATATCATAGTTTAATATCGGCTATATTTATTTGTGGGGGGATACCCCCCTCTTCCTGGTTCCTTAGGCCATGCATAATCTTTTCTTTTTTGTTATAAAATATTAAAGTAATGCTAACATAATTAATCAGAATTAAATTAAAATGTGCAAAAACACTTGCCAAGTGTTAGATATTTTATTGCATGGTTAATTTATGCTATACATTCTTCAGTAACTGTTGTAATGGTAAATTGTAAAAATTTCAATCACTCACCGTAATTAAGACTCATGAAAACGCCAAAACTGAGGCTCAGACTGCTCCATGTTTGTAATTTTCTGCTAGTCTTCTGTACATTGTTATTGAAAACAATGTAAGCAAACTACCGTTTATTCCTCCTATGTTAGAGAGCTACACCAAAGGGAGGTAATTTGAAGCAAAAGTTACAGAAAATTGTGGATTTAAATTGGTTATCATATATAAATGCTTTAGTTGCCTGCAGATTTTTTTCTTGATTCTTCTAGAAGAAATACTGTTGAATAAATATCTTATGTTGATAAGCTATAATGTGGTTGTAGATTTCTTATAAAGTACTTCAAATTTGCTGTTTTTTTAAAGCAAAATAAACCTCCAAAAACTAGTTATATAAATCAAAAGGTGAAGAGAATTTCAAAAATCAACGGTAGCTAAAATAGAGAATATTTATATAAATAAAATAATAATTTAAAAAGCTTTTTTTAATGACTAGTAATTAAAAAGTATTTGTTTAACCATAAATTCAAGTGTCATGATAAAGTACAAAACACGCTATCTGAAAGGCGCGTGGTTTCCATAGCAACAATGCGAAAAATTATTTTTTGCTTGCTTTTTTCTATCATACCCTTTGTTCTGAAAATTTATATATGAGTTTTAACCAAATCTGTTTCTATGCCACTTTCCACATTTTTTAACTAAATGCTCGATGCTTGCTGATTTTGACTCTTAAATATTAAAGGGTTGAATGTATGTTCCATTCTTTATGGAGTAAAGACTGCTACTGACCTACAAACTTGACCTTCCAGACTCTGTGTGGTAACATTAGACTGTCAGCTCCAAATGATGACAGTTTACTGGCCATCTGTCCAAACACGGACTTAGTGCCGTCCGGGCCAGCGTAACCTCCCTTACTACGTGCTCTCTTCACCTGAAGTCAAAGGAGAAAAGGTACTATAATCCAAAGCACATTCATATGTTATCTCAAACTACTGGTATACGTGTATATGATAATGGAAAGGGGTGAAATTGAAAATGTGACTGAACAGTAAGCATTCTTTATGGTCATTAGATATTGGTGCATAATGATAAAAATAATTGCACTGAAGAATCTGTGCATGGATCAAGTGTTCCTTTCTCTTCTTATGAAACATTCCCCTTACATATTAATTAATTGTCAATTTTCAACTACAGCATCCTCCCTTACTACCTTCACCTACAATATGGACCATCCCTAGTTTATAACGTGTACACTCCCATACCTGCAGTCTGTTAAGTTCTACCACTGGTCCATGCTGTTTGTCTCTCACCATGGTTGCCTGTACAACTTTTCTGAAGGCAGCTTCCTATTAATTCAAAATACGGCAATTTTATCACCTTCCTATCATTTATTCCTTGTAGAGAAAGCAAGCAGTCCCTTACACATAAAACAAGCTAATTCAGAGAATTTGTGTCCCCCCCCCTTAGGGAAAAAGTAAACCAGTTCGGGGGGGGGGGGGGGGGGGGGGGGGGGGGGGGGGGGGGGGGGGGGGCGGATCTCCTTGACTAAATTTGTGAATTAATATTTGTTTACATGTATACTGAAGCAAATATAGATATAAAGGTTTGATTGCTAATTCTTTATTATGTGTATTGAAGAGTCATTTTATATGGAATATTTATCACACTGTAATGATGATTTTATGAGTTTGTACAAGCCAGACCTCATAAATTTTTCATTTCACATACTATCATTTAGTAAAAAAAAACCTATTTCGAAAAAAAAAAAGTAGTTCAACAGGGATGCAAACCCGGGCCCTCTCACATGTGAAGCGAGAGACATAACCGCTTGACCACGGCGCCTCTTTAAACATACGTAAATTGTACGCAAAGATGAAGTTACATACATGTATATATTCAAGTTTGATATTGTCAAAATTTTACACAATGCATGGTGTCTAATTTAACATTCGTTAAACAGTTCTATTAGATGTAATAAGAACATAAAGTCCACCGAGAACCTGTTTTATACGTAATAACTCGCCTCATGCCCATGTGCTAAAAATAGCGACAGGTCATACAATAAATACTGATAAAACAAGCGGGGCAGGACACTTTGAGAGGGGTGAGACAGGTCCTAGGGAGTTTTGGTATAACATTTACATTGCAAGAGCTCAAAATCTTCTTAAAATATCGCCCGGAAAAGATAGTGTTTCATACAGAGAGAATGTGTAAATTTACGACCTTGATCTTTGACCTTTTGACCTCAAAATCAATAGAGGTCTTCCTTAGGCAACAGGGAGTTGTTATGTAAAATTTCATTGCAAAAGCTCAAAGGGTTCTCGAGATATTGCGCAGAAACGAAAGTGTTATAACAGACAGAATTTGCGAGTTTATGACCTTGACCTTTGACCTTTTGACCTCAAAATCGATCTGGGTCTTCTTTAGCCCATAGGGAGTTGCTATGCAAAATTTCATTGCAAAAGCTCAAAGGGTTCTCGAGATATCGTGTGGAAACAAAAGCGTTACAGACAGACAGAAAGACGGATGGACGGACAGACCCAAATTAATATCCCCCACTTTTCAAGCGGGGGACAAAAATCTAAGGGTGTTATTTATAATAAGTACTAGTATCTTATTTCCAGTGACTAAGGTAAATAGCAACAAAAAGTTATAAAGAACTCATTTAGAAGGTAATCTTTGATAAAAAGTTAATTCTATGAATCCCATAAAAAGTCACCAGATATAATTATTGAGGTAACACATCTTCCTTCCTTATTTAGATATAGAGGATCTTGGTTATAAGAAAGTAAAATTTGATGTCTTGGCGACTTCCTTGATGTCTTGGTGTTCACAATAAATACCTTGACTGAGGACACAATGACTCCTCTTAGATTGTCCAGTCCTGTGATGATGTCATTCCTGACCTCTCCTTGACTTCTGTTCTGAAGGTCAAACATGGGAATGGAGGGACAGAAGAGGTCAGAGAAGTGGTGGAGCAGCATCAGGCAGTTCCTCAGGGCGGTGATGGGAATGGTCTGTAGGTGGTTGTACTCCATGGGGATGGCGGTGGGCAGTTTACCGGCGCTGACCGCTTTGTTGGTGGACCAGGCTAAGCTGTGGGCAGAGCCACAAGCCACACGATTGATCTTCTTACCTACATGTGCATTGTTCAAATAAACACTTAGAATCAGAAAATTTCACAACAATGAAATGCATGAACTTTGCCAGTAATTCAACACCCAATAAGTTCTGTGCAGAAGTGTTTCTGCCTAGAAGTTGGTAAAAAAAAATTGCTGAAGAAGAAAGTTGTACACACCTAGCAGTGACACCACCTGGCGGGGCCTCTGGATGGCATTGGTGGTTCCATCTCCTAACTGTCCCTCATCATTATCTCCCCAAGAATACACTTCACCTATAAACATGTAAAGTGTCAGAACATTTGTGAAATCAACAATTCTTCAAATTCTGTTTACAAAGAGTTTTTTTTATTCAAAAAGGGTGTGATTTACATAACAATACATGTTTTTAGCACAACAACAATTTTCTTAATCTTGAACATATGAAATAAACTTAATAGAAACTTCACTAGTGAGTACAATTTCACAATCCACAATATAACAGTAAATAAATATTAATTTTGTAACATTTCATATCATTCAAACGGGTCTGCTATAAACAAGGATAATTGAGATGGGATAAATACAATAAATTATCATTTTTAATTACAATATCTTTATACTAGTTACCAGTATCAGTGCAGGCCACACAGTGGAGGGAACCACACGCCACATCAATGACCTTCTTAGACTGGAGAGCTGACACTCGGCGGGGGCGCCTGACGTGGTCATCAGATCCATGACCCAAACGGTGGTAATCTCCCTTACCCCTATAAAGGAGGACAAGTCATTTAAAACACAATTTCATTAAAGAAAACTTACATATGGAGCCAAATATTGAAAGAAAGGGAGAAACTTCAAATTATACAATAGGCCCATAGGCCTTATAGGTCACCTGAGCATTATTCAACAACTTTCCAGTGATTGAATTTGATCCATGTTTTAAGCCAGATGCTATAGCATTTACAATTTGGTCATCATAACTATACACTTAGCAGTTCCTTAGTTTGGTTACTTAATACCCATAGGCAGGGTAGGGGAACAAAAAATGCATTTCAACAAATCAGTAATATTCAGCAATAATGAGAAGTGCCGCTACCACACATGAACCCTGGACTCTTAGGCCTAGATCCACACATTTTACAATTTTTGGAAAGACATTCATGCTTTTCAAAAATATTTGATTAATACAAAGGAGCACATTTCAAACAATTCATTCATTTTCAGTATATAAGTACAGCCCCCACCCCAAACCCCCCTCTATGGTACAACTGACCGTGGGGCCTTGAAATTTACAATTCTTGAAGATTAGGGCCCTTGCTCATAACTATATAGGTAGTTCATCTGCTTAAAACCTAGGTGCAAAGAAGAAAATATTCAAAATTTAATGTTTTTTTCACTATACATGTATAATCAATATAGCCCCCCCCCCCAACACCAGAACCCCTGACCCTAGGGCCATAATATTCACAATTTTGGTAGAGGCACTCTTGCTCATTATAACTATGTACTTAGTTAGTTTATTTAATACCCAGGAACGAAGAAGAAGATTTTCAAGAATTCATGTATTTTCACTATATAATCAATAGAGCCTCGCCCTAACACCAGAACCCCTGACCCTGGGCCATAAAATTCACAATTTTGGTAGAGGCACTCTTGCTCATCATAACTATGTATTAAGTTAGTTTATTTAATACCCAGGAGCAAAGAAGAAGATTTTCAAAGAATTCATGTATTTTCTCTATATAAACAATAGAGCCCCGCCCTAACACAAGAACCCCTGACCCTGGGGCCATAAAATTCCCAATTTAGGTAGAGACACTCTTGCTCATCATAACTATTTACTTAATTAGTTTATTTAATACCCAGGAGCAAAGAAGACGATTTTCAAAGAATTCATGATTTTCTCTATATAATCAATAGAGCCCCGCCCTAACACCAGAACCCCTGACCCTGGGGCCATAAAATTCACAATTTTGGTAGAGGTACTCTTGCTCATCATAATTATGTACTTAATTAGTTTATTTAATACCCAGGAGCAGAGAAGAAGATTTTCAAAGAAATAATGCATTTTCACTATATACTTATTTAGCACCACCCTAGCACAAGTACCCCTGACCCCAGGGCCATGAGATTCACAGTTTTGGTAGAGGACTCAAAGCTGATTACAATCATGCAAACAGTTTGACTGCTTGATGTCCAGGAGTAAAGAAGAAGATTTTTTAAGATTGCATTAATTTTAGTGGTTTTGGCCCCACCCCCCAGGCCCCAGGAGGGCAGGGATCATGAAATTCACAATTTTTGTTCCCCTTCACCCATAGATGCTTTGTGCCAAATTTGCTTGAAATTGGTTCAGTGGTTGCAGAGAAGAAGCTGAAAATGTTCAAATGTTAACAAACGACGTACAAAACGCACGATGACGGACGAAAACGGATGGCAATAGGTCACCTGAGTTTACTCAGGTGACCTAATAAATCTTGTTATTATTTTACATGTACTGTTAACAAGATTTATTAGGTCATTTGAGTAAACTCAGGTGACCTAATAAATCTTGTTATTACTTTACATGTACTGTTAACGAGCTTTTATTTGTAGGATCTGGTGATAAATATTCGGATGATTCACCCCTCTCCTTGACTTGCAAATATTATAGCCGCAAACCACTGTGTATTTGAATACAGTATTTCTTACGTTGCGAAAATTAATTTTCAAGAATTGATTTCAAAATACCGAATGGCTAATAAAAGATTACAGGAACAATTCTAGTTGATGTACAGTATTTATATGGCTCTCTAAATGCATTTATATTTTAAACCAATGCAGTTTTTATTCACTGTTGTGATTAATTTTCCTTACCATGTAAAGACAGCTCCACTTTTAGTGAGCGCCACAGAGAACTGAGATCCACACTCCACCTTCATGACCCCTTGACCCATCAGGGTCTCGATTTTCATTGGTACTTTACAGCCATCACTTCCTCCACGACCTATTTAAAACGCAAAAATCAGCTGTTTTTAAGACACTGAAGTTTTCACCAAATAGACTACTGAATTGCAGTTGGATTCAGAAAAGAAAAGGCAATTTGAACAAATACAGACAAAATGATCACATACAAATATATCTGAATCAGATACACATGCACATACATGTACACTGTAAGTATCAAGAGTGATGAGAAATATACAGTAGGAGAATTAAGGACTTACCCAATTTCCCATAATCCCCATCTCCCCAAGACCAGACATTGTCATCGTCAGTGATACACAGAGTCTGAGCGTCCCCACTGCCACATGCCACATCAATTACACGATAGGATTTCAGGGCCTCCACCTAGGAGAAAAATAGAATATGACATCTGTTCCATGATTTTAATTTATTGAACCTATGAATATAAACATCAACTCAGCTTAACGCCCTGATATTTAAGACGGAAAAGTTTGGTACAAAACTAAACTGTTTTGAAGAATAGAATGATTATCATATCTCTGAGAATAATTTGACTCTAAAAAGTATAGAACTTAACATAGATTTTATAGTTACATCTTGATTTAAGAAGAGAGAGTTTGGTATAACACAACACAATTTAAAGTATAGATGTCTGGCACTCACAACTATAAGTGTTTGATCTGAGCATGTAAGTTTCCATCCCAACCTACCAGTTTTGGGCGGGGCTGGTCTTCGCTGTCCCCGTGCCCAAGGCGACCGTATCGCCCCTTGCCCCAGGTGTACAGCTCCCCGTTAGCTGTGATACAGGCACTGTGTGCCCCTCCTGCTGCTATATCTACCACCTCCTTCCCTCTCAGGGAATCTATCACCCGGGGTCTGTCACAGGGACTATGAAACAAATAAAGAGAGGCTTGATTTGCTTGTACTACATGTATTTTTAAACAAACTACTACAGTACTACAACTCATAGTTTTGTCAGTATTGATAAATTTCTCATTAAGATACTTTTTTAAGGATTATTGCTTGATGTGAAATCAAAAGTAGATTCATAAATACAATTCACCAAGGACAAACAATTCACATGCATTTTCAAGGTCATTATTTCTTCACACACATTAAATCTAACTTATTTTTTTTAATTTGAAGATTCATTAATATTTAGGATCTTTTTTATATTGAATGAACATAATTTAATTAACCAGATTAAAACAAATTTTTAAAACATCTTTTGACCTACTTACCTCCTGTTACCGTGACCTAGTTTCCCGTCCTCTCCCTCGCCCCAGGAGTACACCTCCCTGTCAGCAGACAGGGCCAGGCAGTGCTTCCCTTCCGAGTTCACCGCCAGCTTCTTAATAAATACATGCTGAATGGACTCCAGTTGTGTGGGGTGGGAAACAGACTCTGTCCCCCCAACCCCTAGCCTCCCACCAGCCCCATATCCTGTAGCAAAAACCTACAGAAAAAAAGACAGGAATCAAAGTCTTCTGATTATCAATGCTGTAAATACTGTGCTTTATCCATCTAAGTGTATATTCACTATCAATTTTAATGATTTTTTCCATTAGAGAGTCTTAGATCAGGATTATGAACTGCAAGTATATTTTTCTTAAAATTCAAAGCATTCTGACCTTTCCTTCAGCTGTCACTGCAAACAAGGTTTGCTCCCCTCCTACCAACTGAATGGGCCTCGTAACTGCTAGGCCCTCACAGCTGACCGGCTGCTTGACCTTGGCACCATCCACTCCCCCGAGCTGCCCCCTGTGATTATGGCCCCATCCCCAGATTTGACCACTCCCTCCCCAGGACAAAGTCCATTCCTCCGGTTTCCTGTTCAACCACAACAATAACTGTTCATCCTGTTCTTGTTTGAAAATTTCGTGATTTTCGTGAGCATTTGTATCCTCTTCTTCATCACAGGATATGTCCAGAATCTTTTTTCGGACCTCCTCCAGGAAAGAGACTGGCAGGGAGGTCCTTTGGACGATCCCCGTGGCGACACGTGCCGCCATGCAGTAGCGACGGAACCACGCCCATTTGTGTGCTTCACTGCAGCAGTTCAGCTTGTCCAGTTCAAGGTCACAGGCCAAGGCCACGAGAACCTGGAAAGATAGCCCAGCACATTGTGGTGATTATGATATACACAGTATGTTACTGGGAGACACCAGTTCTACATTCAATGTCTAGAAAATCAACTGATTTTGAGGAGATACCGTATAAGTGGAAATTTTAGCGAGACGCAAATTTAGCGATTTGTCCTTAAAAACAGGTTATTTATTTTTAGCGAGATGTTATTTTAGCGATTTTAAAATGCACATTAAAGAAGCTATTACAAATAAAATGTAATTAATTTTTAGCGATATTCAATTTTAGCGATCTCCGCACCCTCGCTAATAATGCCAAAATTAAATCCTTGCTAAAAATTCTACTTATACGGTATACTTTAAGAGATATGAAATATATCTATTTCTGTTCGATATACCCTGTACTTAAATAAATTCCATCTCCTCATCTTGAAAGCTTAAAATCTTTGCAAAAATAATTACATCTTAGATATTGGAGTTTCACACAAAATGATCTCCAGATAAATCCTGAGACATTATTATCCTCACTAATATAACTGCCCACTTGTAGACACTGTACCTTAAAGAAAGGGCTGTGTATCAAGTGCTTGCCACTCCTCACAATAGGATCCTCGTAGTCATACTGTCTCTGTAAGGCCTCAGGTAGACCTTTAACAAGGGAGGTTACCGAGGAACTGCTCAGAAGCTGTACAAGGAAAACCAATATATTGGTAATGATAATGGACTCTTATCAAGAGTATGCTATTTTTCTTCTATTTTATACTGTAAATCGTTTTAATTCCACGGTGTTAAAATTTCACAATTTCTCAAAAAGTACCAATCGCGATGGTTTTAATTTCACGATGCAAGAAATTAATTCAAAATTTCTTATAAGCAATTACTGTATAGGGGGAAAATAACTCGCGGTGTTAATATTCGCTATATTCACGGTGTTAACAAATCCGTGAATTCAAGAAACAGTGAATAAGTTTTCAATAATCTCCATGTTTTATTTGGAAAATTGAGAATAGACTACGATAGATTTATATAGGTGTACGTGCAGTCCATGGTCATTTCAGTAATTGCGAGTAGTACTGTCATTCAATTAATTTTAATTATCACGCTTTACTTTAATTCAAATCGGCAGATGATAATTTGTGCTTGTTCAAAAGCTGTTTTAATAGCCAACGCTACATGTTTCATCAATCAAAACACGTGGGCCATGGGTTTTGATTATCCGTGCGTAACTAATGTTACCATGTGTATTTGTTACCTGCATTCTCATGCATATTAGTTCATTTAGTTCTTATAGTCTACATTTTGGTTTTTAAAAATCATTCAAATATTTAACTTACTGACGAAGGAAGTGTGGAAGGATATTATTTCGTAGAACGTAGAACTACATAAAAAGTTTTATTTCCGTCCAGTGGTTTTTCGCTGCGAGTTATTGAAGATCTCGGGTGCACATGCACTCATCGTAATAGCAAAGTATAGGAAAGTCTTTTAACTTTTAGGGCATATTAATAACTGCACTTGTGTTAATTAATTATTTATAAAATCTTACAATTTTGTAATAACCTACCCTGTTGTTCGTGAAATAAAGACATAACGCTGATTAATGTCGTTTACATGTAGCTATGGTATGGATTAAATGGAGACAAGGGAAGTAACTTTTATTACATACCAAATTCCGCGAATTCAAGAAACCGCGATCGTGTCAGATGAGAGAAAACCGTGAATATTACAACCCGTGAAATTAATCCCCTATACAGTAAACGTTTCTAAAGACTAATACTGACATTCACGATGGGTTTAATTTCGCGGGAAAATGATAAATCGCGAACATAGCGAAATCAAAACCATCGTGATTATTTGCCAATCTACAGTATCATGTTTTTATACAATGCTCATTACACCTTTTGTTGCATTTTTTCAAGCTATAAAGATTTTTTTCAAGAGATGACACCATATTCCTCAGAAGCCGCATGAATATGTTATGAGATAACGGTAAAAGTATATAAAATATTACACAATTCTTATAAAGTGAAAACTGAGTTCTCTGATAATTGTGCAATCCATTTCAATGTAAATTTCCACCTTTATTTGCATTCACATTTAATATGTTCTTTACAGTGTAATCCAACAACCTGTCTCGTCTGATATAAGATTTGTCTCTCAGTATATGTTAGATTAGATGATGGACACTTACTGCTGTGGGGGATCGAGATGTCAGGTCAGGCTCCGCCGTCTCCACAGTGGGACTGGCCAGTAAGGTGTTGACATTGACGATCTGCTCCGAGGTGTCAGAGGTCATTAGCTTCCGTAATTTCTGTAAAGCCCACATTCTCTGGCTGGACCCTGTAATAAACAAAAACCAAATATGTTCCTCTACCATGAAAAACAAATAATGTCAGGACATATTTTCTTTACTTAGATATGCATGTCCTTGAGTGTGTGTTGAAAATGAACATAGATACTGTTCGAGCTCATAAATTGACTTCCTCCATCACTTCATTCTTTTTTCTCTCTGTAACCTTGACCTTTTGTTTATATCTTTGAGTCAGATTCATGACATAACTTCAGGTAAAAGATATATTTTTTATCAGTTACAAACTGTCAACGTACTTTTTCAATCAACTTCACAATTTTTTTTCCAACAATGACCTTAAACTTGACTAACACTTTTACTCTTCCATGTCAATGACTTTGACCTTGACTTAAACTTCTATGTTTCCAATGACCTTGAACTTGACTAACACTTCTGTGAAAACAAATCAACCACAAAAACCAACCCAGTGAGCTCAGCTGAGCATTGGCAGCTAGGGTTGCGGCCAGTCTGGTGACAATATTCCTGGCCAGGTTAATGTCCAGCTTAAAGTCCAGAAGACAAGTGACCAGGTCTATAGATGGACGCGACAGAACAGTTCTGTCCGAGAGCATGTCCATTGGAGCAGCAGCAGGCATGATGGGATACACGGTGAAGTACCAGCCCCAGCCGTTAACAGAACCGTCACTGACAAACTTCCATCGCAGCTCATCTCCGTCGATCCGCAGCTCCTGGGACCAATCAGACCACTCTCGTCCTGAAAGAAAAAGTAAACTGTAAATTTTCAAGAATGATAAGGATAAATTTGAAATTATCTACAAAATTGATATAATGAGATTATACTGGTAGATGTTTACACTAATTTTTTATAATTCAAGCCCTCTTTTATAAAATATAGAGGTCATTACCTGATTTAACAGCCAGAGTTCTACCAGAGCTGTCTGAGATTGTCAAGGGATCATGTCTCCTCTCTGTAGAACATCGGCGATCAAACTCCACCCTCAGGGAATCGGCTCCTACAGCACACAGGGGATATTAAAATGTTACTTAAATCACATACACTGTACTTGTACAGTCTGATAAATGATGATCTGATAGTTACTAGTAATTAACTCTATCTGCACCAAATTAATGTGCTATCCATACATTTGATTATTCTGGTGGCTTAAACAGGAATTTTTCTAGCTGTTGCCTGTGACTATTTCCTTTGCTGCTTTTTATCTGCACCATTCTGTGGTTATTTACCTGGTATTTTGACTGTCCCACTGAGTGAGGTATCATCACTGTAGAGGTGGGGTGGGGGTGATTATTTACCTGGTATTTTGATAGTGCCGCTGAGTGAGGTATCATTACTGTAGGGGATGGGGTGGGGGTGGTTATTTACCTGGTATTTTGACCGTGCCGCTAAGTGAGGTATCATCGCTGTAGGGGTGGGGACACTCCTGTACCACCGGCTGTGGTAGCCTCCCACAGACTCCATCTCATGCCACATCCTCCAACTCTGTGACACACAACTCTAACAACATCTCAGCAACCTTAAAATTAAAACAATGAATTTAATTTAAAATGATTACACAATATAAAAGAATGAAAAAAAGTGGCAGCTGCAGGAGTGATTGAAAAAGCATGAAGACCAATTACACATTGTCCAGTTCTCATTCAAAGTTCAAACAACTTCTCGCTGTAGTTTCTGGGGTTTCAAAGATAAATTAAAAAAAGTACAGCTCAAATCTATCAAAAAACTTTTTCTAAAAATTTTGTTAAGCTTGATTTAAAACTAGAACTGTCCAAACGGGACAAAATACCCCCTGCTGGGTTTTTCAGAAATCAGTTTTTCCATAATAAAGACATGTATCAAACACGAATTATGAAATTTTTCTTCCAGTGACCTTGAACTTCCCCAAATGACCTTTGGTCAAGGTCATGACACACCCTTGGGTTATGGGCAATCTTTGAGTGAAATGAGAACCTACCAAGTTTATCCATAAGAAAGATATGGACCGGACACGAATTATGAATTTTTTCTTCCAGTGACCTTAAACTTCCCCAATTGACCTTAGGTCAAGGTCATGACACACCCTTAGGTCATGGGCAATCTTAGTGTGGAGTAGAAGATTCTAATGTCCCTCTGTAAGAAAGATATGGACTGAATACAATTGCACAGACAGACGGACAGACAGCTAGGAAGACAGACAGACAGACAGACAAGGTGATTCCTATATACCCCCCCAAACTTCGTTTGCGGGGGGGGGGGGGGGGGGGGGGGATAATGAAATAAAACTGTAAGAAATTGAATTCTAGAATGAGCTGATGACCCCATCCAAATGTGACTGAAAATCAAGTGTCTAAAGTATTCAATGAAACACAATGGGAGATGTACCTGGGGATATGCCTTGGCCAGTCGAGTTAAGATGTCTGACAGACCCTCTTTAGCCATTTCTCCCATTCTAGACGCCACAGCAAGCTTCAGAAGTTCTACCAAATTACGAGCATCGTTAACAGACATTCGAGCAGTGAAGTCGTCCAGACCTGATGGAAAATTTGTTGGGCCAGCTTCCATGGTACTCATGACCTCATCTGCAGAGGTCAAGGTCTCTGCTATGATGCTTGTCTCCATGGGAACTAAAGCTGCCAGACTTTGCATGCTTGTGTATGATGAAATTTCTGAGTGTACCTAAAATTATTTGAAACAAAATTATTACATGTATTAGGAATGTTCCACAACTTTCCAACACAAATATTTTTTTAGAAATATCTCAGTCACAAGCAAAGGTATAGTTCATGTCTCAACTTGTTTGCAACGAATTTCAGATTAGGATCCTGAGATTATATATATCAAACATGCATTTTAGAACCAGTTTATGTCTAAATGGTATCTTTTTTTCATTCTATATGTGCATTGTAAAACCAGTTTATGAGTACAGCAAAACTCGGTTAGTACGAACACGGACATTGCGAATTTACGGACATAGCGAAGTCATCCTGAATCCCCAGCTATATAAATTTAATGAATTTCTTATACGGTTATAACGAATTACGGATACAGCCAAGTAATTTCTTAGGTCCCTGTGACTTCGTTATAACCGAGTTTTGCTTTAAATAGTTATTTTCATTCTATAAAAAACCTACCCCACTGACAGCCTCTGTGACTGTCTCCCCCACTGTCAGCTGTATGTCGGCGTGGTCCAGCACCTCGTCTGTCACCTCCCTGTGTAGCCCCTCCTCTCTGTCCACAGGAAGCTCGTCAGTACTGGCCGCCAGGGAACCTGTCATACCCAGGGGCTTCATTTCCGGAGAAACTGGCACAGGCTGGCCATCTGTCTCCAGGGACTTCACTATGGCATCTCTGTTTAACATGTAAATTCATTTGAGTTTAAATGCTATTATTTTGCGTAAATACTGTAAATGTATTTTATTTGGCATGTACAATATTTGACGAAATTGATTTTTAATAAAGTTAGCCTAGATTTGAATTAGTGCTTTCTGAATGAGCTTTATATAAACATATGAAGGCAAAACATTTAGTGATGTACTTGATTTAGTGGATGATGCTTTCCGCAAAAGGCGCTAAATAGAATACACGGCCAAATATAATACCTTTACAGTAATATATGTATCTTATTTTACTTTATTGAATGGATCTTAAATCTTGGGAGTCAAGCCCCCTCCTCATCCCTTCCCACTATTTACAGTCAAGCACACTTATAAAAAAGTTCCAGGGCTAGACTATTGATCTAGTTTATTGATAAATTTAATTCATGATATCCATTAAATTCACAGTATATTTTATCCAATTTAACTGTAATTCCCTTTTTTTATAATCAAGGCTATTTAAAAGATTAATTCAGACAGACCAGGAATCCATTACCTGGAATAGAGAATCTGTAGAGCGGTCAGTATGTAACCCAGGGCCTGTTGTTTACTGGTGTCTGTGTCCTGGGATAGAATGATTTTGGCCAGGGATGGTCGTACAGTTTTAGATGTTGAGCTTTGGGAGGCAGCGGTAGATACTGAGTTCTCCTCCGCATTGCTCTCATTCACACCTTTATCAATCAACAGGGAAAAAAAACATTGCAGCTTTATGTTATAAAAGAAATGCACAAGAAATTAACAAATTCCACCTTGAATGCCCCTCATTTTCTGATATGCCACCCCCCCCCCCCCTATCAGTCACCCCCCCCCCCCCCAATATCAGTCAAATCTTCATACTATTAGAAGGAATTGTAATCCTAATCCTTACCTAGGAGTGTTGCCCCAAGAGGATCCCTGGAAGTGGAGAACAGTACCGGCTCGTGGGTGGTGGGTACAGACATGTCGGTGGTGGCCCAGGCAATGCTGTGAGAGGAACCACATGCTACCTTACTGATCTTGTACCCCTCCAGCACCACCAGGGCGGGCTTTCTGTTCACTGTGGTGGTTCCATTTCCTTGCTGTCCGTGGTCATTATCTCCCCAAGCATACACCTAGACAAAAAATTCATAGTGAGAATGTTAAACAATTTCAGATCCTTCAATTATTGTATTTCAAAATATCAAAACTATTAGGGCAGTAAACTTACATCCATCTTATCCTGGTTCTTGATACAGAATGACTGAATAGTGATTAACAAGCTGTGGATGTGCATATATGTTTACTTTTCTTATGATGTAAAAGTAAACAAACTTTACATTATATATTAAATATCTCCCATAGGTCTGTGCCCTCTAGAAAAAAAAAAATGTTTCCTGCAATAGCACCTCCCATCCCTTAAGTCCCCACCCTGAGTACATTTGACTCACCTGCCCAGTGTCAGTGACGGCCAGACAGTGGAGTGCCCCCACTGCTACATGGACGATCTTCTTCCCCTTCAGTCCCTCCACAATCTGAGGCTTTCTTACATGAGCATCTGTTCCATGGCCCAATCGAAAATAGTCACCTTTGCCCCTAAAAACATGAATTGAAGCGCATCAATTTATTATTTTATAATTCCTCTTCGATTTCTTTGACCTGATAAATCTTAAGCTGCTGCAAAATTAATTTACCAGTAGGTATGATTCCTTTGAAAAACTGATTGGTAAAAGGCAATGGAATCATTTCATTCTTTATCAAGCACAGACACATGCAATTCAAAGGTCAGCCATATCTAGTACATGTATATATTCATTATGGAATAAATGCTCACCATGTCCACACTTGTCCAGACTTGGTCAGAGCCAATGAAAACTGGGCACCACACTCAATCTGACACACCTTCTGATCCCTCAGTCTCTCTTCTTCATGAGGGACATTGCATCCCTCACTCCCCCCTCGACCTAGTTTTCCAAAGTCCCCGTCCCCCCAGGAGTAGACGATGCCCTCGTCTGTGAGGGCCAGGGTTTGGGCGTCCCGACTTCCACAGGCCACCTGTACCACTCGCTGATGGGCCAAGGCTTTGACCTATATTAAAATAATGCATTCAGAATAAAGCAACTTCTTCCAAAAAAAGATCAATTTTTTAATGAAGGTGGACTACAAAACACAACAAGAGGCCCATGGGCCACAATTCTCACCTGAGTAACTTTGGCCCTTCATCTGATTTCCCCTTGCAATAGCTATTGTGGCTCCGCCCTACATGTATCCCCTGGGGCCATGATTTGAACAATTTAAAATCTACACTTCCCAAGGATGCTTCCACTTACTTGTAAGTTTCAGATTTTCTGGTCCATTGGTTTTTGAGATGATTGATTGTATGCTGTTTTAAACATCCCTCTCAAGAATTTTTCATTATCCCTCTCAAGAATTTTTCATTCATATGTAGGTGCTACCACTTGTCGATGGAGATCTCAAGTTTTGTCCTATACTCTGCACATAAGGCCATTGAGCAGTGAGGAAATGTGCCAGCACTTACTGTGACACAGGACCCTGGCTTATATGGAACCTGTCTCTACATCCCATAGTGGGATTCGTACCTGCGAGGTAGGGATGACTCCTTACTTTGCGAATCTAAAGCAGATGCTCTAACCACTGCACCATGCAGGTGACATGGTTCTTCAGAAGAAGAATTTTTAAAAAAAATTTCTAAATATTTTAATGTAAAACTCAGGGATTCCCCATTATGACCCCGTCCTAGCCCCCATGGTTCATAATTTGAACAATTTAAAATCTACACTACCCCTGGATGCTTTCACCTAAGTTTCAGCTTTTCTGGCACAGTGGTTCCTGAGAAGATGTTTTTAATGACCCACCCTATTTTTGTCTTGCCTTGACAAGATTCGATATCCCTAGTCCTTATGGGCCTAGTATGCAAAATATCCAAGCCCCTTACCAAAATATTGACCTTCTGGCAACATCTTCTGGCTTTATTGCCGCAATATTGCAGCAACATTCTGGCAATACATTGCCGCAATATTGCGGCTATATCGTTTTTCGTATGTAAATTAGTTTTGCGGCAATATTGCCAGAAAGGGGTTGCGGCAATATTGCTGCAAATCATGACCAAAATATTGATCTTCTGGCAACATCTTCCGGCATTATTGCCGCAATATTGCGGCTATATCGTTTTTCGTATGTTAATTAGTTTTGCGGCAATATTGCCAGAAAGGGGTTGCGGCAATATTGCTGCAAATCATGACCAAAATATTGATCTTCTGGCAACATCTTCCGGCATTATTGCCGCAATATTGCGGCTATATCGTTTTTCGTATGTTAATTAGTTTTGCGGCAATATTGCCAGAAAGGGGTTGCGGCAATATTGCTGCAAATCATGACCAAAATA
Organism: Saccostrea glomerata; assembly: GCA_003671525.1. NCBI lineage: Eukaryota > Metazoa > Mollusca > Bivalvia > Ostreida > Ostreidae > Saccostrea > Saccostrea glomerata. The sequence goes on from PRKT01000114.1 coordinate 771,852, forward strand.
TTGATCTTCTGGCAACATCTTCCGGCATTATTGCCGCAATATTGCGGCAATATCGTTTTTCGTATGTTAATTAGTTTTGCGGCAATATTGCCAGAAAGGGGTTGCGGCAATATTGCTGCAAATCATGACCAAAATATTGATCTTCTGGCAACATCTTCCGGCATTATTGCCGCAATATTGCGGCAATATCGTTTTTCGTATGTAAGTTAGATATAAATTGGTATTTAATAGAAATAATGATCTATCAATCTAACAATTAACAAACTGTGCTGAGGAATATAACAAACAATAGCAAGCCACAGGGTCAATAAGAAATAGCTACTTCTGCTATTCTTTGAACAGATAGAAAATTATGTTGATCATCATAATGAAAATCAAGATATGTTTGTGAAACACTATGCGCCTGGTGGCAATAAAGTTTGAAAAAGCTATTTATAGCATATGGGTCACAGTCAAGGTCACAAGGTCATTGATCTTGGTGTCATTTGAAAGAACTTAATTAGTGGAGTATGCATACTAAATATGAAGTCTCTATCTCTTATAGTTCAAAATTTATGGCAGAGGATCAAAATGGCTATTTTTAGCATATGGGTCACAGTAAAGGTCAAATTGTCATTGACCTTGGTGTTACTTGAAAGAGTTTAATTAGTGAAGGGTGCATACCAAATATGAATTCTCCATCTTTTATGACTCAAAAGTTATGTCGAAGTTTCAAAAAATCTATTTTAAGTATATGGTCACAGTCAAGGTCCCAAGGTCATTGACCTTGGTGTTATTTGAAAGAACTTAATTAATGAAGGGTGCATACTTAATACAAGTTCTCTATCTTTTATGGCTCAAGATTTATGTCCAAGGTTCAAAAAATCTATTTTAAGGATATGGGTCACAGCCAAGGTCTCAAGGTCATTGACCTTCAGGTGTCTTTTGAAAAAGCTTAATTAGTGAATTATGCATACTAAATATAAAGTCTCTATCTTTCATTAATTTTAAGTTATGATGAATATTCGAAAAAGCTATTTTTAGCATATAGGTCACAGTCAAGGTCACAAGGTCATTGACCTTGATGTCATTTGAAAGAACTTAATTAGTGGAGTAGACATACCAAATATGAAATCTTTATCTCTCATTGGTTCAAAAGTAATGGTGAAGGTTAAAGTTTACAAACAAACAGACAGGACAAAAACAATATGTACCCCCGATCTATCGAGACGGGCGCATAAAAAATGTTTATAGAAACAATATTAATATGCCACTGTGAAAATGTCCAGCAACTCTGCATTAATTTTCAAATAACATGCTTTAATTCATCTTTTCCTGCTACTCTAGGATATATAGACATACAAGTCTAGTATGCATGCATCACAAGCACTAATTGAAACACATATAATTTTTCCAATTTTATCTCCATTGAATCATTCATCTCAAAAAGAATATTGGTTTTGACTCACCAAGTCTGATGATATGGAAACAGAGTACACATTCCTATAATTCTGCTTAAATTCTTTTTTCTAGTCATTCCACACTATGCAGTCTTACTACTCATCTTGACTAATCCCACTGTACACAATTAACAACTCTAATTAACTTGATACAAGTCAGTAATGAAGCAAAACATGCTTGCCTTTGAATTCCCTCCACTTTATTTAAAAAGAGGAAGTAAATGACTGAGCATGCTCAACAAATGGCTCATGGGTAATCCTAGATGTTGCCAGAAAGTTTTTTTCTGGCAGTATTGCCAGAATGTCACCGGAAGTTGTTGCAGCTAGCGGTGATATTTCATTTTTTCTGGCAGTATTGCCAGAATGTCACCAGAAGTTGTTGCCGCTAGCGGTGATATTTCACTAACCCAAAAAGCTTGTTTCTGGTGACAAAAATGTGTTGCCGCAATGTTGCCGCAATATAGCAGCAATATTGCTGCAATAATTTTACTTTGGTAAGGGAGTTTTAACAAAAACATAACTTTAAGTCAACACTATAGCAGCACCTTAAGACCATATCCTTTTCCCCCAGGGTGATGCCTTGGACAATTTTTTATCTACAATATATTCTCATCCTTGTACTGTAGATCACTTATTTTTCGCGACACCTTATTTTCGTGAGATAGTCATTGACACCTTATAAGCGAGACAAAATTTTCGCGATTTGTGGTCATTGCTCTATATAATCTTACGGGATTCTATTATACACGAGAATGACATTTTCGCTAGCATACCCTCTCGTGTAATTACCCAAAAATAAAGTTCTCGCGAATAAAAAGTGATTTACAGTATATTGCTGATAATCTATCTAGTGGTTCTTGAGAAGAAGATTTTTTAGCAACCTTACCACTACTTTTTTGGCTCATAAAGCTAACAAATACACATACCCCGGTAATTATATTCCTTTTATTACAAAATTTGGATATAATTTTGTAAAATAAAAACGTTTACTTCATAACATTTTCCCCCCTGTAAAAACATACTATATTTAACACTGTTATTCATTTGGTACTAAAGTACAGATGTACTTAGGAGATTTAAATTTATATTTATCTCAACCCAGGAAGTAAATTACAGATCTCGTCTAAGTCTCGACTAAATTCTCTCTCCTTCATTGTACATTCCAAAGTTTGCTGAACAGAAATATACATTTAGAGGCCCATTGTGTCAAAAGTAAGTACCTGGCATGCTAGTAGCAGATATGCTAGGGCATTTTGGTTACCCAAGTCCTATTTTGTCTAAGATAATCTCAGATTTGATACAACAGAATAGATTACAAACTTTAAACCTTTATGGGAGCGTTCCTTTTAAGTGGGACTGGGGTCAGACAACTAAAATACATATATATTGTTTTCTGAAGTTAATTTTAGTTTAACTTAACAATTAAATACAATATGTAAAACTGTAACAATTTTAAAATCCTTATGCATGTAACAAACTTTTCAATGTTAATTTCAGATGGCGCTTTCCAAACCCAAAATTCCAGGCACGGCCCAACACTTTCTGGAGTGTGGTTTTGAAGACTGTGAGAGAAATTGTGAATTCTACTGCAATTCCTGCCATCAACAGATGTGTAAACAATGCAGGGATCAACATCTAAAGATTCCAGAAAACAAAAACCATGAGGTGGTCCTTTACCAGCAACGCAAAAGGCAACTTCCTGTGGAGAAATGCAAGATCCACCCCACTAAAGATATAGATATTTTCTGTGAAGAATGCAATATTCCTTTATGTTCAAAGTGTTCAACAATGCAAGATCATCGGGGGCATCAATTTATTGATTTAGAAGTTATATACACAGAGAAAATTGAAATTTGTCAAAAGGAACTCTCTAAAATCCATAATTACTTTGTTCCTACATCACAGGATTTACAGAAAGAAGTTCGGGAAGATGCCACAGAAGTTAAGCAGATCATGGACAGCATACGGACATCCATGAAGTCTGAAGCCGAGTCTCTCAAAAACATGGTGGACACAGTGCTCTCAGAAAATATGGAGGAATTAAACCAAATAGAGAAGTCATTACTGGAGAAATTACAGAGCCAAGAGAAGACATTTGATGATTATATTGCCTATCTCAGTGACCTCGTTAAAGAGTTCCAGAGTTATCTGTCCTCTACTGAGCTCTCCAACTTCACAACTCAACTTCCAGAGAACTTGAAAATAAAATCCATACCAGAGACCACAAAACCTGTCACACCAGAATTTTCTCCTGCTCAATACAGCAAAAATGATGTTGATAAATTACTGGGGAAGATAACTGTAACAAATAGAAAAGAAAAACTAAGAAGAGTAGAGCCCATGGAAATTGCTTCTTTGTCTACAGTGATCAATGAAATCTACAAGTCAACAGACAGAACAAGATAAACATGTGAAATGTGACAAGAAACAAACAATGTCTCTATCTGCCTCTGTCACCAAGGTCAGGGAGTTCAATGTACCAGGTGTTAAGAATTTACACCATGTAACACTAGATCAATCAGACAGACTCTGGATCAGTAACAATAAGTGTAATCTTTTCCAAACAGATCTACAGGGGAATGTGATACAGAAGATAAAAACCATTGGATCTGGAGGTTACCACACAGTCACACAGGACGGGGATCTGATCTTTACAGACCAATACAAGAAAGTCATCAATAGGATAACACAGGATAATAATATCTCTGAATTCATTAAAACTGGAGACTGGAGACCATATAGCATACACTCCTCCCATATCAATGGGGACTTAATACTGGTGGGGATGTGGAAGATTGGAGAGGGTAGAGTCACCAGGTACAACAAGAAAGGAAAAGAACTACAGAACATACATTGGGATAACAAAGGACAGAAACTGTATAGAATACCATACTACATAACAGAAAACATCAATGGAGATATCTGTACATCAGACTTTGGTAAAGCAGTAGTGGTGGTGAATAAATCAGGACAACACAGATTTTCCTACAAAGGTCAGAAGTCAGGGTTCAGTCCCTATGGAATATGTACTGATGTCCTCGGTCACATCCTGGTGTGTGATGATTACAGTGAGACTGTTCACCTCCTTGATCAGGACGGTCAGTTCTTGTCTCTATTACTCACACAACAACAAGGGGTAGAGTGTCCCTGTAGTGTGTGTGTGGATGATGAGAACAATCTCTATGTGGGACAACGAGACACCAACACACTGACAGTGTACAAGTATCTAAAGTGATTATAATTCCATCAGTCGTACATAATTCTAAAACTTAAATTTGTGATTTCCAGCACAGAAATGTATATTCTGAATAGTGTTCCGTCCATTGAACATTATTATACTGAACAAATTGTACATACTGTAAATTAATTTCAATGGAAAACATTGTATAAACACCTCTTAGAATTTGGAATTAAAAGATACTTGTCTATTCTTCTTTGTTTAAATGATATGAGTAAATTTTCAGTAACTATAAAGTTACAATGGAATGCGTATACTCAGTAATTAAATCATGCTTACAGTGAAGTGAATTAATTTTAATACTGGTGCTTTTAAAATATATTATCTTAAACAAGAGGCCCATGGGCCACATCGCTCACCTGTGCACTGTGGCTAGGAAAAAGTAGAAACTGGTTTGATTATTGAAAAGTTTAAATCCAAAAGTAAACCTTATTGACCAGTTATGGTTTTGCTATTCATGAGAAGATGATTCTTTTGAGAAGATGATTTTCAAAGAATTTCCTAATATATATCTATCTATATTTGGTCGGTCATTGTGGCCCCGCCCTATCCCCGGGGGTCATGATTTGAACAAATTTGAATCTACACTACCTGAGGATGCTTCCAAATAAATATGATCAATTATGGCTTTGTTATTCTTGAGAAAAAGATTTTTAAAGAATTTTCCTATATATTTCAATGTAAGACTTTGGTTGGCCATTTTGGCCCCGCCCTACCCCCGGGGTCATGATTTGAGCAAACTTGAATCAACACTACCTGAGGATTACTTCTATATCAATATGATCAATTATGGTTTTGTAATTCTTGAGAACATGATTTTTTAAAGAATTTTCCTATATATTTCTCTGTAAAACTTTGGTCGGCCATTGTGGCCCTGCCTTCCCCCGGGTGTCATGATTTGAGCACACTTGAATCTACACTACCTGAGGAAGCTGCCATATAAATATGATCAATCATGGCTTTGCATTTCTTGAGAAGAAATTTTTGAAGAATTTTTCTATATATTTCTATGTAAAAATTTCGTTGGCCATTTTGACCCCACCCTACCCCCAGGGGTCATGATTTGAACAAACTTGAATCTACACTAGCTGAGGATGTTTCCCCATTAGTTTCATCTTTTCTGGCACATGTGGTTCTTGAGTAGAAGATTTTTAAAACATATACCACCAAATATTCATTAAGGTTATCCGATCCTCAGGTTCTGAAAATCAGGCATTGAGTAATTGAAAATGCTAACAAGGATGTCTCTAAATTCTCATATTAAAATGTATTTACCCACTGTGTTTCTTTTAACTTCATCTTTCAATTTAATCATATTATATAGGGAAAATTAGTAAATCTCAAATAATTTTTCAGGAAATGCGATTTAAACTACCTACTGTATATTTTAATTGATAATTGATCAAGAAATACATTTTAAGAATAAAAATCATAGGTATCCAGGCTTTTAAAGAAAATTGCATGAATTTTACACTTACTTGGTACTTTACTTTCTCCTACTTACTTCCATAGTTTCATAATGCATAGTGTATGAAATGTTTCCTTTCAAAGAAAACATCGTAAATCACTTCTAATTTCAAGTCATGCTTATAAACATTGGTAACTAAGGCTAAATTAAAAGAAATCTGATTTTTTTTAAATATGCCAGTTTTACTTAATTTTATTAGGTACAAATGTCAACTTTTTTAATACCGTTTGTTAAAACTTTAAAGAACATTGAATCATTCATAGAGGCATAAAATGAAAATTGTTGCAAGAAAAAAATAAATTTCAAGCTTTATTTGAAGACTTTAGGAATTAAATTATAAATTAAAGAGTTATCCTTCCTGGCTGAGGATCGTATATCCTTAATTCCCAATTATCTCCCCTTGAATGAGGGCGTGGCCCTGCATTTGAACACAAGAGGCCCACGGGCCTTATAGGTCACCTGAGCATTATGCAACAACTTTCCAGTTACCGGTACAGAGTATTGAATTTGATTCATGTTTTAAGCCAGATGCTATATGGCATTCACAATTTTGAAAGGACACCATTGATCATAATACTTGGTTACTGAATACCCATACACAGGGTAGGGGAACAAAATGCACTCCAACTAATCAGTTATATTCATCAATAATCAGAAGTGTCCCCTAACACTTTGACATAAACCCCTGACACTCTTGCTCTTCATAACTATTTACTTACTTGGTTATTGAATACCCAGGGGCAGAGAAGAAGATTTTCAAAGAAATCATGTATGTTTACTATATAATCAATAGAGCCCCATCCAAACATCAGAACCCCTGACCTTGGGGGCAAAAAATTCACAATTTTGGTAGAGGCACTCTTGCTAATCATAACTATGTACTTAGTTGGTTTCTTTAATACCCAGGAGCAGAGAAGAAGATTTTCAAAGAAATAATGCATTTTCGCTATATATTTATTTAGCCCTACCCTAGCACTTAAGCCCCTGACCCTAGGGCCATGAATTTCACAATTTGGGTAGAGGACTCAATGCTCAGATTACAATCATGCAAATAGTTTGACTGCTTGATGTCCAGGAGTAAAGAAGAAGATTTTTAAAGATTGCATTAATTTTAGTGGATTTGGCCCCAAACCCTCAAGCACCAGTGGGGCAGGGATCATGAATTTCACAATTTTTGTTCCCCTTCACCCATAGATGCCTTGTGCCAAATTTGGTTGAAATTGGTTCAGTGGTTGCAGAGAAGAAGCTGAAAAGGTTCAAATGTTAACACACGACACATGATACAAGACACACGAAGGACGAGGACGGACAAAAACGGATAGCAATAGGTCACCTGAGTTTACTCAGGTGACCTAAAAATTGAATCCCCTTCACCCAAGTATACTGTAAACGTGGAAATTTTGACGATGTGCTAATTTTGACTATATTGACGATTTTTCTTTTCTCGTCAAAATTTATACTCGTCAAAACTCACATCATATATATAGCGTCACAACAGACATTGACCATCGTACAATATTACCGCTTAATTTTCTCGGCTTTCCCCAGTTAAAACTAGATAAAAGTTACTGTTAATATCTTTTGTCATTAGTTATGAAAACACAGTGATATATAATCACATTTTTTAAAACCATTAAATCTAAACAAGTGTATTAAATATTGCATGCGTAACTCAGGGTAATTATCACGCTGACCAACATGTAGTTTGTCATCTCAGACAACTGACCACTTATAATGAAAACAAATTACAAGAGGGTAATTTATTAAATCAAATCTTACAAACTTAGATAGTTTGCACAATCTTACACAATGTAGATGGTCTGTACAAAAATCAAATTTTAGTGACACCGACGCTGCTTTTTTATCCCCGTGAAATCAAAGACACATAACTCTTGATTAAATATTTCGTCAAAATTAACACTCGTCAATTTTCGAAAACAAAAAATCGTCAATTTTTCAACTCGTCAATATAACCACGTTTACAGTACATTGTAACAAGTTTGGTTGAAATTGGCCCAGGCTTTCTAGAGAAAAAGTCAAAAATGTGACAAATTTACAGATGGACAGACAGACAGATGGACGACGGAAAAATTGTGATCAGAAAAGCTCTTTAATAAATCCAATCAATAAAATATCCCAAAAGCCTTACCTGTTTGGGTTTCAGCTGTGTTGTATTGTCTCCGTGCCCCAGTCTCCCTTATTCCCCTAACCCCCAGGTGTACAGGTCCCCGTTAGACGTAATGGCAGCACTATGAGAACTCCCGCAAGCAATGTCTCTCACACGCTTTGATTTCAGGGCCTCAATCAGCCGAGGTTTATCACAGTTCCAGCGACTGAAATGTCCCAGTTTCCCATCATCCCCTTCTCCCCATGGGAAGACTTTTCTGTCAGTTGTCAAGGCCAGTGAGTGTCGTCCACCTATTTCCATTAAACGAGAACAATATGAGCATCAAAAATAATCCACATTTTTTAACAATAATCACCATTTTTTAAAATCCTTTTCATCAGCATTAGTATTAAAGTTACCTATTGAACTATATATTTTTATTATTTTTTGTCAAATGATTGACTAAAATGATGTCATTTTCTTGTTGTTACCTGAATGGACTGCCACTTTTTTGACCACATATTGACTCAGTGAGGTAATTTGTCTTGGAACAGAGACAGTCCCCGTGCTGATCCCCAGACCTAATCTCCCATTGGTGGCCTCACCACAGGCATAGACCTTTCCTTCTTGGGTCTCTATAAAGGTAGAAAAAATCTTTTGTAACTGTAACAGAACTTTAAAATTTCAAAAAATGCCTCTGACTTGCCATGTAACAATTAATTATAATTCTGTAACAAACTGTTGTGCAACCTTTTACCTGTCCTATGTGACTTGAAACGTACCACAAAATAAACTTTTGGATCCACCCACAATTTGTACACATTTCAGAGCAGACAGATTGTCATTCAAAGTTGGGAGTTTAATCTGAAAGTACACAAGACTTCTAACATAGCAGGTCTTTTTTCTTTGTTTTTGATTTATCAGTACATGTAGTATGAAAAGCTCTTGTAACCATATTCTACTGAAAACTGGAACGGAGAATTATGAATATTGTATGCAGGGTTATTTTCAACCCACTTTATTGTTGCCATTTCATAATTGCAAACACTTTTTTCTCATCTTAAATTCGCCCATTCACATTTTTGTTTAGGAAATCATACTGTATTCTTTGAATTCGCCGTTTTAATTTGCTCAACCGAGGTATGGGCAAAAAGAGCTAAAATAAATAAGGGCGAAATTCTCCCTATAAACAGTAAATTGCTCTCATTTGTTATTCTACTGACCTTTGACCCTTTAGGCCCGTCCAGCTGATCCTTGTCATTCAGTCCCCAGCAGAATACATTAGTCTGAATTTCCTTGGTTGTGGATTTCTTCTTCTTTTTTTACAGTTGAACTATTGACCTTTTCCTCTTCTTCCTCCTCTCTGTCTGAGGCCAGGAAGGAAAAGTTAGCGACGGCATCCTCCTCGTCTGAGCGTAACCTCCCCAGAATCGTCAGACCGTGAACCTTACAGTCGATGCCACTGCTGCGACATTGTTTGATGCCAATCTCAATGAAGCGAAAGTAACTGCAAAGGAAGGAGATATCAATTCATTAACAGAATAAGTAAAGTGGTTTAGTTACACAAGAATATTATGGGTTTTTTTTTATCCATTCTTGTACTCTCATTGATCTATAAAGCTCCACTGAAAACAGTTTCAAGGATTAATTAAATAGCACTTAAAAAGATAATTTTATTTCATATTTATTTTTTGTAGAAATTGAAACTCAAGACTCACGTCATTAAGGTCCTGTAAAAGTGTAACAATAGACTCAGATGATGTGATATTGACTGCACGGATTTCTCTCATGGAGTTTAGAGTATCTCCTGCACTGATCACCACCAAACTTGGCATGTAGCTGGAGTCAGATGGCTCCACTTTCATGTAGAGTCGATGTAAAAGGATGTCTGGCTGCATTTCTAGTCGGATCCAGTCCTATAACACATAGGAAACAAAACATACACCTATCTGTACATATATCTCATTTTAATCCCTAATTAGTTTCATAATCATTTGGTAAATGAATGTGAAATTTATTCAACTTTGTTGGTTTTCTTCAGTTAAAATCATTGTCTTTGACAAAACAGCGTTACAACCTCAGCATAATGCTCACTTTTCTCACACCCTTCACTCTATAACTTCTCCAAATCCTGTAGATAGCCATTGTTTCCCTAATCTAATAAGACTAATCTAATCCTTTACTTCTCAACTTGCCATGTGACCTGAACATGACCCCCTTACCTCTCACCTTGCCCTGTGACCCTGAACTCTGCCAGTAGCCATTGTTTCCATTGATAAGTCTGTGACCTTGACCTTACCCCTAACCTTGCCATAACCTTGAACTCTTCAAAGAGTTATTGAAGTCTGTGAGTCTAACCCAAACCTTCTGACCTCTCACCTTGCCCTGTGACCCTGAACTTTGCCAGTAGCCATTGTTTCCATTGATGAGTCTGTGAGCCTGGTTTTCTCGAGATGACACTGTGAAGGCCTTGACACAGGTGTGCCAGTCATCAATGGTGGATCTGGAGGACATGACCCCAAACTTCCTCCTCTGTTTACCAGCCTTCCCTGCAAAAGATGGCTCACAATCTACAGAGAAGACAATTTATAAAATTACATCAAGTTTCCAGATCCACCATTGATGACTGGCACACCTGTGTCAAGGCCATCACTGTGTCATCTCGAGAAAACCAGGCTCACAGACTCATCAATGGAAACAATGGCTACTGGCAGAGTTCAGGGTCACAGGGCAAGGTGAGAGGTTAAGGGGTAATGTTCAGGTCACATGGCAAGTTGAGAAGTAAAGGTTTAGATTAGTCTCATTAGATTAGGGAAACAATGGCTATCTACAGAATATGGGGAAGTTATAGAGTTAAGGGTGTGAGAAAAGTGAGCATTATGCTGAGGTTGTTACGCTGTTTTGTCAAAGACAGTGATTTCAACTGAAGAAAACCAGCAAAGTTGAATGAATTTCACATTCATTTACCAAATAATTCTGAAACTGATTAGGAATTAAAATGAGATATGTGTACAGATAGTTGTATGTTTTATTTCTTATGTGTTATAGCACTGGATCCGACTAGAAATGCAGCCAGACATCTTTTTACATCGACTCTACATGAAAGTGGAGCCTTATTTTTAATTCTGACTCCAGCTACATGCCAAGTTTGGTGGTGATCAGTGCAGGAGATCAATAAACTCCATGAGAGAAATCCGTGCAGTCAATATCACATCATCCGAGTCTATTGTTACACTTCTACAGGACCTTAATGACGTGAGTCTTGAGTTTCAATTTTTACAAAAAAATAAATAAATAAAATTCAACTTTTTATATTATTAAGTGTTATATAATTGACCATTGAAACTGTTTTTAATGGAGCTTTATAGGTCAATGAGAGTACAAGAATGGATAAAAGATATTTTTTGTGTAACTTAACATCTTTATTAATTCTGTGAATGTAATGACATCTCTTTACTTTGCAGTACTTTCGCTACATTGAGATTGGCATCAAGCAATGTCGCAGCAGTGGCATCGACTGTAAAGTTCATGGTCTGACGATTCTGGGGAGGTTACGCTCAGACGAGGATGATGCCGCCGCTAACTTTTCATTCCTGGCCTCAGACAGGGAGGAGGAAGAAGAGGAAAAGGTCAATAGTTCATCTGTCAAAAAGAAGAAGAAATCCACAACCAAGGAAATTCAGACTACCGGTAATGTATTCTGCTGGGGGCTGAATGACAAGGATCAGCTAGGCGGGCCTAAAGGGTCAAAGGTCAGAAAACTAATTAAATTGAGATCCCATTTTTTCAGTAGAATATGGTTAAATGAGTAAAAGCATTACTATCTGATACTGGTAGATAAGCTTAGAGTCAAAGTTTTGTAACCAGCAATATTTACTTTATATTTTTAAATAAATTTAAATTTTGAAATAAATGACGTTATAGAGAAATTGATATTTTTTCAGATCAAACTCCCCACATTAAATGACAACTTGTCTGCTCTGAGATGTGTGCAGATTGTGGGTGGATCCAAAAGTTTATTCTGTGGTAAGTTTCAAGTTGCATCAATGATGCATCTAGGGATGTACACTACCAGACTTGCTTTGGATGCTGGATCTGACCTACATTTTCTAGATGAGTGACGAGGTTAAAGTTTTTGGAGCAGGTTAAAGTTTTTGGAGCAGGTCCATTCCCAAGGAACTATAAGCCCTACCGGGACCAAATTTGCATGGATGATGCATCTAGGGATGTACA
>PRKT01000114.1:785625-830007 GCA_003671525.1 Saccostrea glomerata
CAGACTTGCTTCGGATGCTGGATCTGACCTACATTTTCATTCCCAAGTAACTATAAGCCCTAGCTAAACCAAACTTGCATGGATGATGTATCTAGGGATGTACACTACCAGACTAGCTTCGGATGCTGGATCTGACCTACATTTTCAATACCAAGTAACTATAAGCCCTAGCTAAACCAAACTTGCATGGATAATGCATCTAAGGATGGACACTATCAGACTTGCTTCGGATGCTGGATCTGACCTATATTTTCCATACAAGAGACCAGGTTTAAGTTTTGGGAACAGATCAATCCAAAAGAACTTGAAGTCCTTGATATCTGCAGTATTTACAGTTATGAATATTTGTTTACACTATACATGTTTTTCACGCTACATGCATAGAAATGTGTATATGCCATGTAAGGGGTTAAACACAACTTGCAAGAATATTGTTATTGGGATGAATACTAAATATTAAGAAAATATGATGTGAGATTTGCATTACTTTAACTAATAACATTCGTCGAGGTGAGCTTCATAATCTTTTATTACCTATGTTTTGAAATTTAAAGTTCTGCTACAGTTACAAAAGATTTTTTCTACCTTTATAGTGACCCAAGAAGGAAAGGTGTATGCTTGTGGTGAGGCCACCAATGGGAGATTAGGTCTGGGGATCAGCACAGGGACTGTCTCTGTTCCGAGACAAATCACCTCACTGAGTCAATATGTAGTCAAAAAAGTGGCTGTCCATTCAGGTAACAACAAGCAGATGTCATAACATCATACAATAAAAAAGTTGAGCATTTGACAACAAATGAAATAAATACATATTTGATAGGTAACCTTAAAATTATTACAGACGAGGTTTTTAAAAAATGGTGATTATTGTTAAAAAAAATATGGAATATTTTTGATGCTCACATTGTTCTTGTTTAATGGAAATAGGTGGACGGCACTCACTGGCCTTGACAACTGACAGAAAAGTCTTTTCCTGGGGAGAAGGGGATGATGGGAAACTGGGACATTTCAGTCGCTGGAACTGTGATAAACCTAGGCTGATTGAGGCCCTGAAATCAAAGCGTGTCAGAGACATTGCCTGTGGGAGTTCCCATAGTGCTGCCATTACGCCTAACGGGGACCTGTACACCTGGGGGTTAGGGGAATACGGGAGACTTGGGCACGGTGACAATACAACACAGCTGAAACCTAAACAGGTCAGGCTTTGGGGATATTTTATTGATTGGATTTATTAAAGAGCTTTTCTGATCACATTTTGTCCGTCGTCAATCTGTCTGTCTAGCTGTCTGTCTGTCTGTAAACTTTTCACATTTTCTACTTCTTCTCAAGAACAGCTGGGCCAATTTCAACCAAACTTGTTACAAAGTATCCTTGGGTGAAGGGGATTCAATTTTGTTCAAATGAAGGGCCACGCCCTCATTCAAGGGCAGATAATTGGGAATTAATGAAAATTTGGTGGTATGTTTTAAAGATCTTCTACTCAAGAACCACATTGCCAGAAAAGATGAAACTAATGGGGAAACATCCTCAGGTAGTGTAGATTCAAGTTTGTTCAAATCATGACCCCCGGGGGTAGGATGGGGCCAAAATGGCCAACCAAATTTTTACATAGAAATATATAGGAAAATTCTTTAAAAATCTTCTTCTCAAGAATAGCAAAGCCATGATTGATCATATTTTTATGGAAGCATCCTCAGGTAGTGTAGATTCAAGTGTGCTCAAATCATTACACCCGGGGGTAGGGAAGGGCCACAATGGCCGACCAAAGTTTTACAGAGAATTATATAGGAAAATTTTTTTAAAATCTTCTTCTCAAGAATAAAAAAACCATAATTAATCATATTGATATGGAAGCATCCTCAGGTAGTGTTGATTCAAATTTGTTCAAATCATGACCCCCAGGGGTAGGGCGGGGCCACAATGGCCCACCACAGTTTTACATAGAAATATACAGGAAAATTCTTTTAAAATCTTCTTCTCAAGAATAACAAAGCCATGATTGATTATATTTATATGGAAGCATCCTCAGGTAATGTAGATTCAAATTTGTTCAAATAATGACCCCTAGGGGTAGGGCGGGGTCACAATGGCCGACCAAATATAGATAGAGATATATTAGGAAATTCTTTGAAAATCATCTTCTCAAGAATAGCAAAACCATAACTGGTCAATAAGGTTTACTTTTGGATTTAAACTTTCCTAGCCAAAGTGCACAGGTGAGCGATGTGGCCCATGGGCCTCTTGTTTAAGATAATATATTTTAAAAGCATCAGTATTAAAATTAAATCACTTCACTAAAAGCATGAATTAATTACTGAGTATACGCATTTCAGTGTAACTGTTTATATTTACTGAAAATTTAGTCATATCATTAAAACAAAGAAGAATAGACAAGATATCTTTTAATTCCAAATCCAAAGAAGTGTTTATGCAATGTTTTCCATTGAAATTAATTTACAGTATGTACAATTTGTTCAGTATAATAATGTTCAATAGACGGAACACTATTCAGAATATACATTTCTGTGCTGGAAATCACAAATTTAAGTTTTAGAATTTATATGTACAACTGATGGAATTATAATCACTTTATATACTTGTACACTGTCAGAGTGTTGGTGCCATTTTGTCCCACATAGAGATTGTTTTCATCATCCACACACACACTACAGGGACGGCATACCCCTTGTTGTTGTGTGAGTAATAAAGACAAGAACTGTCCGTCCTGATCAAGGAGGTGAACAGTTTTACTGTGCTGATCACACACCAGGATGTGACCGAGGACATCAGTACAGATTCCATAGGGAGAGAACCCTGACTTCTGACCTTTGTAGGAGAATCTGTGTTGTCCTGATTTATTTACCACCACTACTGCCTCTTTATTATTGTCTGATACACAGATATCTCCATTGATGTTTTCTGTTATGTAGTATGGTACGCTATACAGTTGCCATCCTTTGTTATCCCTCTCTATCTTCTTTAGTTCTTTTCCTGTCTTGTTGTACCTGGTGACTTTAGCCTTAATTCCAATCTTCCACATCCCCACCAGTAAGTCCCCATTGATGTGGGAGGAGTGTATGCTGAATGGGAACCAGTCTCCAGTGTTTATAAATTCAGTGATGTTATTATCCTGTGTTATCCTATTGACGACTTTCTTGTTTTGGTCTGTAAAGATCAGATCCCCGTCCTGTGTGACTGTGTGGAAACCTCCAGATCCATTGGTTTTTATCTTCTGTATTACATTCCCCTGTAGATCTGTTTGGACAAGATTACCATACCTGTCACTGATCCAGAGTCTGTCTGATTGATCTCGTGATACATGGTGTACATTTTCAACACCTGGTACATTGAACTCCCTGACCTTGGTGACAGAGGCAGATAGAGACAATGTTTGTTTCTTGTCTGATTTCATATCTTTATCTTGTTTTGTCTGTTTACTTGTAGATTTCATTGATGTAGAGAAAGAAGGAATTTCCATGGGCTCTACTCTTCTTAGTTTTTCTTTTCTATTTGTTGCAGTTATCTTTCCCAGTAATTTATCAACATCATTTTTGCTGTATTGAGCAGGAGAAAATTCTGGTGTGACAGGTTTTGTGGTTTCTGGTATGGATTTTATTTTCAAGTTCTCGGGAAGTTGAGTTGCGAAGTTGGAGAGCTCAGTAGAGGACATGTAACTCTGGAACTCTTTAACAAGGTCACTGAGATAGGCAATATAATCATCAAATGTCTTCTCTTGGCACTGTAATTTCTCCAGTAATGACTTCTCTATTCGGTTTATTTCTTCAATATTTTCTGAGAGCACCATGTCCACCATGTTTTTGAGAGACTCGGCTTCAGCCTTCATGGATGTCCGTATGCTGTCCATGATCTGTTTAACTTCTGTGGCATCTTCCCGAACTTCTCTCTGTAAATCCTGTGATGTAGGAACAAAGTAATTATGGATTTTAGAGATTTCCTTATGACAAATTTCAAATTTCTCCGTGTAAATAGTTTCTAAATCAATAAATTGATGCCCCCGATGATCTTGCATTGTTGAACACTTTGAACATAAAGGAACATTGCATTCTTCACAGAAAATATCTATATCTTTAGTGGGGTGGATCTTGCATTTCTTCACAGGGAGTTGCCTTTTGCGTTGCTGATAAAGGACCACTTCATGGTTCTTGTTTTCTGCAATCTTTAGATGTTGGTCTCTGCATGATTTACACATCTGATGATGGCAGGAATTGCAGTAAAATTCACAATTTCTCTCACAATCTTCAAAACCACATTCCAGAAAGTGTTGAGGAGTGTCTGGAATTTTTGGTTTGGAAAGAGCCATCTAAGATTAACATTGAAAAGTTTGTTACATGCATATGGATTTTAAAATTGTAATAGTTTAACATATTGTATTTAATCGTTAAGTTAAACTAAAATCAACTTCAGAAAACAATATACAGGTGACTCTCGATAGCTCGAACTCCAATCTCTCGAAGTTCTCGATCTCTTGAAGTGAACCCCCAGCCCATTTTTTTCCTCTGTTAACTAAGCTAATTTACTCCTGATTTCTCGAACTTCTATCTCTCATATTTCTCTATCTCTCGAACCAAAACTTAGGTCTCTTTACAGATATTTCATTGAATGTTACTCTCTATCTCTCAAAGTTTTGATTGCATGTACATACACGTTTATTATGATTATATAGATTCCACAGAATCCCAGTTTGGCAAATATTGCACAAGAAATTCCTTTCTCAAGGAGTGAATACTGACTAAGAAAAATCTAGTGGACACTGGTGAAGGACCTAATCAAGCCACAGAATAGCCAAACCGACAATGGCTATTTGGGATTCATGTAATCATGAAACAAGAACAAATAATTATTGAAACTTTAGGAATTTGTTTTATTTATTCGCAAAACGATCAAACATGTAGTTGTTGATATCTAGTACATTACCTGTAAAATACAAATAAAAACGTGCAGTAACTTTATTTACATATACTTCTGGTATCTATAAAAGTAGAAATTCGACGATCGGAACTGAAAATTCCGTATTTTATTTACTTTCGATCTCTCGAACCCATGATCTCTTTAAGTTTTCTTGCGGTCCCTTGAACTTCGAGAGATCAAGAGTCACTTGTACATGTATTTTAGTTGTCTGACCCCAGTCCCAGTTAAATGGAACGCTGCCATAAAGGTGTAAAGTTTGTAATCTATTCTGTTGTATCAAATCTGAGATTATCTTAGAAAAATAGTACTTGAGTAAGCAAAATGTCCTAGCATATCTGCTAGTAGCATGCCACGTACATGTACTTACTTTTGACACAATGGGCCTCTAAATGTATATTTCTGTTCAGCAAACTTTGGAATGTACATGCAATGAAGGAGGGAGATTTTAGTCGAGACTTAGACGAGATCTGTAATTTACTTCCTGGGTGGAGATAAATATAGATTTAAATCTCCTAAGTACAAGTGTACTTTAGTACCAATTGAATAATAGTTGAATATACAGGTAGTATGTTATTACAGGGGGAAAATGTTAGGAAGTAAACATTTTTATTTTATAAAATTATATCCAAATTTTGTTATAAAAGATATATAATTACTGGGGTATGTTTATTTGTTAGCTTTATGAGCCAAAAAAGTAGTGATAAGGTTGCTAAAAAATCTTCTCAAGAACCACTAGATAGATTATCAGCAATATACTGTAAATCACTTTTTATTTGCGAGAACTTTATTTTCGGGTAATTACACGAGAGGGTATGCTAGCGAAAATGTCATTCTCGAGATTATATAGAGCAATGACCACAAATCGGGAAAATTTTGTCTCAATAGTAAAGAGTCAATGACTATCTCACGAAAATAAGGTGTCACGAAAAGTAAGTGATCTATAGTACAAGGATGAGAATATGTTGTAGATTAAAAATTGTTCAAGGCATCACCCTGGGGACAAAGGATATGGTCTCAAGGTGCCACTATAATGTTGACCAAAAGCTTTGTTTTTGTTGGATATTTTGCATACTAGGCCTCTAAGGACTAGGAATATCAAATCCTGTCAAGGCAAGACAAAAATAGGGTGGGTCATTAAAAACTTCTTCTCAGGAACCACAGGGCCAGAAAAGCTGAAACTTAGATGAAAGCATCCTGGGGTAGTGTAGATTTTAAATTGTTCAAATTATGAACCATGGGGGGAAGGACGGGGTCATAATGGGGAATCCCTGAGTTTTACATTGAATATGTAAAAAAAATCTTTTAAAAATCTTCTGATGAAGAACCATGTCGCCCGTATGGTGCAGTGTTAGAGCGTCTGCTTTAGAGTCGCAAAGTACTTAGAGTCATCCCTACCTCGCAGGTACGAATCCCACTGTAGGATGTAGAGACAGGTTCTTTGGATGAGACCGTATAAGCCAGGGTCCTGTGTCACAGTAGGTGCTGGCACATTTCCTCACTGCTCAATGGCCTTGTGTGCAGAGTATAGGACAAAACTTGAGATCTCCATCGACAAGTGGTAGCATCTACATATGAATGAAAAATTCTTGAGAAAGATCATGAAAAATTCTTGAGAGGGATGTTTAAAACAGCACACAATCAATCATCTCAAAAACCAATGGACCAGAAAATCTGAAACTTACAAGTATGTGGAAGCATCCTTAGGTAGTGTAGATTCTAAATTGTTCAAATCATGGCCCCAGGGGGTACATTTAGGGTGGGGCCACAATAGCTATTGCAAGGGGAAATCAGATGAAGGACCAAAGTTACTCAGGTGAGAATTGCGGCCCCTGGGCCTCTTGTTGCGTTTTGTAGTCCACCTTCATTGAAAAAAATCAGTCTTTTTTTTTGAAAAAGTTGCTTTATTCTGGATGCATTATTTTAATTTAGGTCAAAGCCTTGGCCCATCAGCGAGTGGTACAGGTGGCCTGTGGCAGTCGGGACGCCCAAACCCTGGCCCTCACAGACGAGGGCATCGTCTACTCCTGGGGGGATGGGGACTTTGGAAAACTGGGTCGAGGGGGGAGTGAGGGTTGTAATGTTCCCCATGAAGTAGAGAGACTGAGGGATCAGAAGGTGTGTCAGATCGAGTGTGGTGCCCAGTTCTCATTGGCTCTGACCAAGTCTGGACAAGTGTGGACATGATGAGCATTTATTCCATAATGAATATATACATGTACTAGATATGACTTACCTTTGAATTGCATGTGTCTGTGCTTGATAAAGAATGAAATGATTCTATTGCGTTTTACCAATCAGTTTGTCAGAGAAATCATACCTACTGGTAAATTAATTTTGCAGCAGCTTAAGATTAATCAGGTCACAGAAATCGAAGAGGAATGATAAAACAATACACTGATGCACTTCAATTCATTTTTTTAGGGGCAAAGGTGACTATTTTCGATTGGGTCATGGAACAGATGCTCATGTAAGGAAGCCTCAGATTGTGGAGGGACTGAAGGGGAAGAAGATCATCCATGTAGCCGTGGGGGCCCTCCACTGTCTGGCCGTCACTGACACGGGGCAGGTGAGGCATTAAATAGCAAAGGGTCCAAAAGCAGGGCAAGTGATGAGGAATTCCACTTGCACCAGAATTTGAAATCATTCGTGAACATGAAAATATCAAATTCAAGACAAGTGTGTAGCATTTGAAGCAATCCTGACACTTACTAGTTACTGATGTAAAATAGGGGACAGAAAAAGAGACATGACAATTGAACTTAGTATTTGTGAAGGGGATTCATGGGAGGGGGTTCAAAGAAAATATTCTTAGAGGTCGCTTACCTATGGTAGATAGTAAATAATTATATAATGTTAACTTGGTTCAGTTTTACAATGTATGAATTTCATCTCTAGGTGTATGCATGGGGAGATAATGACCACGGACAGCAAGGAAATGGAACCACCACAGTGAACAGAAAGCCAGCCCTGGTGGTGCTGGAGGGGTACAAGATCAGTAAGGTAGCATGTGGTTCCTCTCACAGCATTGCCTGGGCCACCACCGACATGTCTGTACCCACCACCCACGAGCCGGTTCTGTTCTCCACCTCCAGGGATCCCCTGGGGGCAACACTTCTGGGTAAGAATTAGGATTTATACAATTTATTCTTATTGTATGAAAATTTGACTGATATTTGGGGGGGTGCATAGCAGAAAATGTGGGGCATTCTAGGTGGAAATTTCTTAATTTCTTGGGTAATTCTATTTAACATTGAGCTATAATGTTTTTTCTCCTGTTGTTTAAAATTCTTTTTCAACATTAAGCTGTAATGTTTTTTACCATTACATAAAAAAGGTGTGAATGAGAGCAATGCTGAGGAGAACTCTGTCTCTACCACTGCCTCCCAAAGTTCAACATCCAAAACTGCACGTCCCATCTCTGGCCAAAATCATCCTATCCCAGGACACGGACACCAGTAAACAACAGGCCCTAGGTTATATTCTGACCGCTCTACAGATTCTCTACTCCAGGTAAAGGCATCTAGGTCTATCTGAATTTATCTCAAGTTTTAAATAGCTGTGTTTAAAAAAAAAGAAGTACAGTAAAACATGCTTATAGGTTGTGGCTTTCAAATATATTGTGAAAATGGATACCAGGAATTGTTTATCAAAAAACCATATTTTCCAGTCTTGACACTTCATTATAAGTGTGTTTAACTGTAAATATAAATGGAAGGGGGGTCAGGAAGGGGGCTTGAATTGAAGATGTAAAATGTAATT
Organism: Saccostrea glomerata; assembly: GCA_003671525.1. NCBI lineage: Eukaryota > Metazoa > Mollusca > Bivalvia > Ostreida > Ostreidae > Saccostrea > Saccostrea glomerata. Next base: position 794,314 of record PRKT01000114.1, read on the forward strand.
CACTGAAGTATATTATAATAAGACATTATTTCTGCCAAAAATAGCATTTACACTCATAAGACTTAATTTTCACTTTAAACAGAGATGCTATAGTGAAGTCCCTGGAGACAGATGGCCAGCCTGTGCCAGTTTCACCAGAAATGAAGCCCCTGGGTATGACAGGTTCCCTGGCGGCCAGCACTGATGAGCTCCCTGTGGACAGGGAGGAGAATCTACACAGGGAGGGGACGGACGAGGTGCTGGACCACACAGACATACAACTGACAGTGGGGGAGACAGTCACAGAAACTGCCAGTGGGGTAGGTTTAATATAGAGGGAAAAAATACCATTGACACAATCATAAATGCGTCTTTTACAATGTATATTTGATATGTTGATTCTTATCTCTGAAAATCCTATTAAATTGAAATTCATTGCACATATATTGATACTATTCACTTGCTTTTGACTGAAATATTTCCTGAAGTTATTGTGTTGGAAAATTATGAAATATTTACAATGATGATAATTTTGTTTTAAATATTTATAGGTGCACTCAGAAATCTCATCATACACAAGCATGCAAAGTCTGGCAGCTTTAGTGCCCATGGAAACAAGCATCATAGCAGAGACCTTGACCTCTGCAGATGAGGTCATGAGTACCATGGAAGCTGGCCCAACAAACTTTCCATCAGGTCTGGACGACTTCACTGCTCGAATGTCTGTAAACGATGCCCGTAATTTGGTAGAACTTTTGAAGCTTGCTGTGGCGTCTAGAATGGGAGAAATGGCTAAAGAGGGACTGTCAGACATCCTTACTAGACTGGCCAAGGCGTATCCTCAGGTACATCTCCCATTCTGTTTAACTGAATAAGTTAATTATGTGATTTTATGTTACATTGGACAGGGTCATCAGCTGAGGATTGAATTAATATTCCAACAATTTTCTTTCATATATCTTAAATTGAGCTTTAAAACTGCAATGTTTGAAAAAAAAATTTTTTATGGCTTTGAGCTGTTTCATGCATATTAAATATCTTTGAGAACTTGAATACTGCAGACAAATGTTAAATAGTTGAGGCTTCATGCTTTTACAATGACTACTGCAGTTAAAACCTCTTTCCATTCTTTTTTAATGTGTAATCATATTAATTAAATTCATTGTTTTCATTTTAAGGTGGCTGAGATGTTGTTGGAGCTGACTGTGTCACTGAGTTGGAGGATGTGGCGTCAGATCGAGTTTGTGAGAGGCTACCACAGCCGGTGGTACAGGAGTGTCCCCACCCCTACAGCGATGATACCTCCCTGAGTGGGACAGTCAAAATACCAGGTAAATAATTGGCACAGTGAAAATATCTGGTAAGTAAACACTGAGTGGTGCAGCCAAAATACCAGGTAAATAATCAGCACAGACAAAATAGCAGGTAGTTTAACAGGTGGCATCCCGGTATTCAAAATACCAGGTAAATAATCACAGAATGGTGCAGTTAATAGCAGAAAAGGAAATAATCACAGCAAACAGCTAGAAAAATTTTATATTAAAGCCACTAGAATAATCAAGTGTATGGATAGCACATTTATTTGTTGCAGATAGAGTTCTTTGTACAGGTCATCATTTATCTAATTGTACATATACAGTCTATGTGATTAATAGTAAGACCACATTTTGATATCCCCCATGTGTTGTAGGAGCTGATTCCCTGAGGGTGGAGTTTGATCGAAGATGTTCTACAGAGAGGAGACATGATCCCTTGACAATCTCGGATAGTTCTGGTAGAACCCTGGCTGTTAAATCAGGTAATGACCTCTACTCTTTATGCTTAAAATTTTGTACAACCATTACGGTAATTTTATCCTCCATTTACAAAATCATATACCCTCAAACCATTATTTTTTCCTCAAACCAGGAAAAATTCAGTTTTGTAGATTATTATAGGCAGATCTATGGGATTCTTAAAAATTTATAATTAACTAATAATTTTTTAGGACGAGAGTGGTCTGATTGGTCCCAGGAGCTTCGAATCGACGGAGATGAACTGCGATGGAAGTTTGTCAGTGACGGTTCCGTCAATGGCTGGGGCTGGTACTTCACCATGTATCCCATCATGCCTGCTGCTGCTCCCATGGACATGCTCTCTGATAGAATGGTCCTGTCGCGTCCTTCCATTGACCTGGTCACTTGTCTTCTGGACTTTAAACTGGACATTAACCTGGCCAGGAATATCGTCACCAGACTGGCCGCAACCCTAGCTATATAATGCTCAGCTCAGTTCACTAGGTTGGTTTCTGTGGTTGATATTTTTCTTCCACAGAAGTGTTAGTAAAATTTAAGGTTATTGATGGGAAAAAAATGTGTGAAGTTGATTGAAAAGGTACATTAATAGTGTGTTACTGAGAAAAAAAATGTATCGTTCAAATGAGACTGTGTACTGAATCTGACTCCAAGTAGTAAAGAAAAGGTCAAGGTTACAGAAAAAAAAGAATGAAGAGATGGAGGAAGTCAATTTATGAGCTCTTACAGTATCTAAGTTCATTTTCAACATGCATTTATGCATATCCCTTCTGACCTCTCACCTTGCCCTGTGACCCTGAACTTTGCCAGTAGCCATTGTTTCCATTGATGAGTCTGTGAGCCTGGTTTTCTCGAGATGACACTGTGATGGCCTTGACACAGGTGTGCCAGTCATCAATAGTGGATCTGGAGGACATGACCCGAAACTTCCACCTCTGTTTACCAGCCTTCCTCGCAAAAGATAGCTCACAATCTACAGAGAAGACAATTAATAAAATTACATCAAGTTTTGATAATACCTGTCAAGGTCTCATGACAAACTCTGCTACCTTTATTTGTTGTTAACCCTAAATTAAATTTGATTTCAATTTGACTCAAAATGCATTTCAAAGATTGTTACCTGGTTCTGATATTTTAACGAAGACATGACTGTGTTTGTGTTTCTTGATTCGGAAGCAGTTTTCACACATGTCATAACTGGGACATTTCTGACACTTGTATCTTGGGCCCACGATAGGGAACAGTTCACATTCATCACACCTAAAATGTAGGACAATTCCAATGATATTATGCAGCATTTCAAAATCAGTGGAAAAAATTGATCTTTGGCACAGAACATAACTCTGGAGTTTAATTTTAAATTTCGTTTTTTTTTTTTTTTTTTTTTTTTTAAACAGAATTTTGAAATAAAATCAAATGTTGAAAAGTTAAGATAAATGTATTTTACCCCACTCCAGGATGAGAACTTGGCACAATTTCCATTTCATCAATAACCCCTGTCCAGTGAGATTGCTGGGGAAAGTCTACTGTTAGATCTCTACCATTGGCATTGATGGCTGAAATAAATAATTTATAGTTAATCAAGTAGGAGGAATTTATTTCAAGGGGTGGGTGTTTCCAAGTCATTGTTTGTGCATAATTTTTTTTTCAAAATTCAAGGGGAAGAGGGCATGGGTGTGATTTTTTAAATCAATTTTTACTCCAACATATGAATAATGTAGGTTTCTGTTAACTATAATTTTAATTAAATAAAGACATAAAAATATGAACAAAGTATACTTGAAATAATGTTGCAACAGGCTAAATGAGCATGTCATGTCCATATAAAAGTGCTGAAATCCAAGAAAATAAAATATTACAATACCTGTAACTGTTCCAATGCAGTTATGAGACACGGACCCCCATTTGTAGGTGGACGTGACCACATTAGGTTTGACATGAACCTCGTCTCCCACTGAGATTTTCTGAGTGGACCCAGTCTCGTTTCCCATAAATCCCAGAATCTCCACATGGATATATCGGACCCAGTATGGAAGTTAAACTCCAAGGTCAAGGTCAAAGGGTCACAATTGAAAGACCTTGTCACAGCGAATACACCTGTGAGATATGAAAGCCATAGAAATCAACATTTAAAACGTACATGTATAGCCAAGGTTCGAGTTTTTCAAAGGTGGTACAACTCCAATTTCAAAGTCAAAGAGCTAAATTGTCAAATCTCAACAAGGATTACACTTATGTTATATGATAGGCCTAAGATAAACCATTCAAAACATATGGCCAAGGTGAAAGTTTGATAAAAGTTTGTCAGAGGTCAAGGTGAAAAGTTATGTCACAAGGAATACATATGTAAAATATGAAATCCATAATGCCAACCAGTGTCAAGTTATTGGAATTTAGGTGTAAGATCTAAAGACAAACAGCTGTTCTAGAGCAAAAACAGTAAGCCCCCATATCTTTGATTAATTGGTGTAAGATTTAAAGACAGACAGTTGGTCTAGAGCAAAAACAGTAAGCCCCCTATCTTTGATTAATTGGTGTAAGATTTAAAGACAGACAGCTGTTCTAGAGCAAAAACAGTAAGCCCCCTATCTTTGATTAATTGGTGTAAGATTTAAAGACAGACAGTTGGTCTAGAGCAAAAACAGTAAGCCCCCTATCTTTGATTATTTGGTGTAAGATTTAAAGACAGACAGCTGTTCTAGAGCAAAAACAGTAAGGCCCTCTATCTTTGATTAATTGGGAAATAAAAATAGACACATACAATTTTGTTTTCACATTTTTTATTTGAAAAAATCAAAGCATAAGGACTCTTGTACATTTAATAACAATATATAATTAAAAACAAATACATGATTCATAACAAAACTCAAACACACAGCATAAATGATATACAGAGTTTTGACAAACTTTATCATAAATTTTCACATTACATTTCACTAGGTGCTAAATAATGTACTGCTGTACCATGTACTGTGATTGGAAAGAGTTTTCTGTCATGGTTTCTAAATGCCACAATCTGCTCAAGATTAACTTACATGATATAAATTTTATTTTATTTGTCGTCTTTCAAAGTTTTAAAACTCTCATTTCATATGAAAGTGATGGTATAGGTGTCAATTTTAAGAATTAAAAAGCATTTAAGCTAATACTTAACTACCTTTCTCAAATTCTCCATTCAGACATATATAAGCAGTCACCCAAAGAAGAAACAATTCTGTTTTGAGCACAATTTGAAATTTCTATCACTGCAATAAAGTTGTACTGGAATTTATTCATTCAAAGAATTGTAATAACTAAATGAAATTACAGCTAGTAAAAATTATTGAATAATCAACTTGTGTTTCTAGTTATAGATACATGTATCAGTAATAAGATTTCTGAAGCAATGAAAATTGCTAAAATTACAATGTCTCTTACAGAGACGGCAAAATACATTAACCACAGTCAATCGCCTTGTAAAATATCAGTATATATACATAGCATCAAATATTAATGCAATAAAACAATTCCAAACACAGAATTAAGACTGATTTATAAACTACTACACTACAATACTGAAAACAAAAAAACTAGCAACATATCACGGCAAAAAAATGTTTTTCACCACATTTTCATGGTGTTCATGCAAGTTCTTGTTCTTAAAATTGACTACTTCAAGGAATAATGAAGATTGATGCTCTATCATCAATAAATATACTAACTAGGACTTTTTATTTGATAAGACTTTGGTTTATCTATTACTTAGAAATATTTACAATATAAATCTTTTGCTATTTATGCAAAAAAATGCAAAAGTTGAATGCTTCATTAACGATATTTACAGAAATATGACTTGTTCACGTAAAAAAAAATGCTACCGATAATTAAATACCAACACTGGGACATACTATTTATACTACAATGTAATTGTCATTGCAAATAAATAAATGTGTTTTTATCTTCCAAAAAGTCAAAGAGAAGAAAACTATGTTAGTACTAATAAATATACATAATTAAATTAAAGTGAAAATATTAGCTACCACTTGCATCACTGTTAAAAATAAAGCAATGGAATTAAAAAATTAATACAAAGAATGGAATTAAAAAATTAATACATTTTGGCCACAACTTTGAAAAATAAAACTTAAAGACATATATGTATTTCCATTTGACAATTAATTCATATGCCTAACAGATTATTAGCTGTTGTCCTTTGTAATAAAAATCTTGTCCATATTTTAATGTTAATAATTTTTTTCAGGCAACTGTAAACATAACGTCCAACTATTTTTATTTATGTAACAAGGTTAATAAAAACATTGCAAGACTGTGCTATGTAGACTAGAAAGCATCTCGGAAGTTCACACCAAACTGGAGTCGGAATCCACAATTTCCCCGTCAGACTCCATACTGTAAATATCCTCCGAGTCATCACTGGCCTCGGGAGTATCGTCGACGAGGATTTCCCCCGTGAGAGCCACCCGAGCGTAGTCGTCCGTGTCTATGGAGCGACAGAAGTGTATGGCCTATTTGAGCTTCTCCAGTAACACGGGTTTACAGGAATAACGAGGCATCTTGAGCAGGAAGAAACAGGTGTAGCTCTCTGGCAGAAAGTGATCCGGTGGGTTATATTTATCCAACACCTGTGGAAAATAAGCCAACCATAATTAAACTGTTTTATCTTCGGTTAAAATTCTCTTCAACTGGTATTCATTTACAACATTCAATATACACTGTGCACATATTATTAAGATTTACAGATCAGTTAAACATATTTATCAATAAAACATATTTGGATTCTTTTTAATGATTTCTTAAAAATATACAGTCAAATCTTATTACCACAAACTTAATGGAAAGAAGAAAATCTCTGAGATATCTGAGTATTCCCAGATATTAAAGTTTAAAAAGAATTAAGGAAACAAAGTTTGGAATTCCAACGGACTTCAAGATGTCCGTGGTATTTGAGGTATCTTTGTTTGAAATATCAAAGTTCCACTGTACATGTAATGATGTACAATTATAGATATATATTATTAGTACCATAAACTCATCTTTAGGGTAATCTAATAAAACTGACCTGCAGGACAAAGTCTCTCCCCCTGAAGTCTGCGATGGACCTGGGGAGGCGGGTCCTGCCCCATACGAACCTCAGGAACAGGGACCGCTCATTGTTAGAGAGCTCCTCCATCACCTCCCAGAACCAGTCACCAGGGGGGCGTTAGCGTCCACACCTTTATAGGTAGCCACCGACTTCAGTAAGTACAGGGGAATGTCTGGACTACCACACACCTACAATAGGTAATTTCATATAGTAAAACCTCAGCAAAATAATGTGAAATTATCATTTCGGGGAATGGGAGTATTTTTGTTGTTTTCCTTTGGTAAATAGATTCATGATTTCATGTCCTTCACAAAATGGTGAGATTTTAAACAATTGTATTATGTTTGTCTACCATATTTCTTCAATCACAAAATCCTTAAATCTCAAAATTTAACCCAATAAAAACAAGTGATTTTAGTCCATAAAAATTATATTTCTTAAAACTCTTTTTCTTGCATCTTGACAATTTTTTTCACTCATGAAATCAATGCATTTTTACTGACAGCAAGAAAAATTTTGTTCTAAATAAATGAATCTGAATGAATGTGATGAAAGATTTCAGTTACCATGGTTTCCAGTTCCAGTCCAGTGAACAGTGACAGGAGGGGTACTGGGATGACTTTTGACATGCCCTCTCTGACCCACCTGACCTGGTCATCAAATTCATGCAATCTGTAAAAAGATTTATGGGTTATAAGCAATTTGTTCTTTTGTAACCTGGATTCTTGGTCGTAGTGACTCTAATTACCATCTCTGCATGTTGTGAAGAAATCTAATATACTAAACTATAAATAAGTTTTGATGGTCAAGCATCTAGTATCACAAATATTTCCCAACACTCTCTGAGTGCACTTAAGTGACTGATCAGGAGTATAGCATAGTGCAGCAATCCCTTGTTTGGGACCTGCGAGCTGTTTACCATACTGCCACTACATACAGCAAGTTCCATTTGCTACAATTACATCCCCTTCAAATCCTCTACAAAGGGATATCACCCTTCCAAGAAATTCTCTCTTTTTTTCTTAATGTAATGAAACACAATATCAATGCAGATTTAAACTCTGAATACTGTTATCAAACATTTCTGGATCACACTTTTCTTACCTGTAATTAATAGCCTGTTTGATGTACTCCACTTTATTTGCGGGAGTTATCTTGCTGTATTTGGCTGACAATTGAACCTCCTGACCAGAAGAGCTGGGGATACTGAAGGGCATCTCTACGGCCTGGAGTTTCTCATCTGTCAGATCTTTTATGCATATCAGTCCTATAAAGCCAAATTAGCTATACTAATCAAGCATACCAACTTTTTCACCCATCACCTACTGATACCCAACAAACTTCTTACAATAAAATAAATTATAGCCCTTTGATATCTGTAGAGCTTTGTTCTATAAGAAATATCATAATTTTTTTTTCATCTTTGTTTTTTAATTATACTTGAAATATTGATTAATTCAACAATTGATGGTAGGTGAAATTATACAGTACATGTACCTGGGACACAGTCTTTGTCAATCTCTGCCAGGTCAGATATACTGAGGGGCATCCCAGCCACCTGTTTCCACACAGGCTCAGCAATGTTCAGACTAAGGGGACTCCCACTTCTGATTGCTATGCCAAATAACACACCTATAAAATATGGGCAAAACACTGATAAATAGCTTACCTTAATGTAAATGAATACAGAAACATCTTTTTTACTCTCTTTCTAATATTACATCTATTGATTACATTTTTAAACAATAACTACTTTAATTTGAATGTGGTTTCATATCCAGGTAATTGAACAATCTCAATATAAAAATAATTGGCCCAAAAACAATGCTATCACATAAAGAAAATAACTCATACCTAAGAATTTAAACATGTTGACGTGCACTGGAGATTTGGCCATGGGATTGAAGATAAAACAGTCTCTGTTTGCCCCAGACTCTCCCCGTCCGTTGGGGGTGACGATGAGGAGGGGGAGGGAGCCGTTCTGTAACTCGTCACACATCTCAGCCACAGACTCACTGTACCCCCCGCCACAGTCGTCCACACTCTCTCCTAAAGGTCAGAGGTCAAAGTTAGTCTCATTTAACTTTATACAATGTATCATTATTTATACAATATAACTTAACTGGTGGCATGCTCTGTTTTTACTCATTTCAATTATGCTCAAACCTTTATGTTTTAAACTCTCAGCTAGACCCACTCAAAAAAATTTGAAATATGTGAGGATTTGAGATATCCACCGTAAAAAAAATTGAAGAACAGGGGCTGAGACTTCCAAATCACTTTGAAATATCCATGGTATTTGAGATATCCATTTACGAGATACTAAAGTTCAACTGTACTTTTATTTAATAAAAGACGTATATATTTCCTTCATGTTGTAGTCAAGACTGATACTGACCTACAAATTTGACCTTCCAGACCCTGTGTGGTAACATCAGACTGTCGGCTCCAAATGAGGACAGTTTACTGGCCATCTGTCCAAACACGGACTTAGTGCCGTCCGGCCCAGCGTATCCTCCCTTACTACGGGCTCTCTTCACCTGAAGTCAAGCACAAGGTAGTATATAATCCAAAGTACATGTATACAGGTACATTAACTTCCTCCACTGGTTTACATGAATAGTGTAACAGAAAGTGTGAAATAAAAATTTTAACTGAACAATACCCACGAACCAATATTATGATTTTAAGGTTCCGGCCGGAACGCGAAATACCCGGAACGTCTATTATGCGACACCGGTCATCACATCCCGCAGTGTGCTCTCTGTTATTATTGACCAAATGCGATATGTAGATAGAGCTAATGCTCGGATAGAAGGGGAGGGGGGGGGCTGACATGGATTTTGCATTGCTATGGATGTTTATACTGAAGCAAAAAATCTCTGGTACCCCCCCCCCCCCCCCATTGTAATTGAAAACGCAAATAAATTTTTATTGAAAAAGTTAAACATACCAGGAACTGATCATAAGTGAATCAACCAGCACCCCTTCCACCTAAATACTAGTAGGTATTTTAACGGTTGGAAAGTGAGTTATATATATATTTTTTAAAATTAAAGTGTTTCTAACACAATAAAATTCCAGTCAGCTCCCTTAATTATATTATTTCTTAAATATTTTTTCTGAACCATGCTTTTTGTTAAAGAATATTAGTCTCTTTAATCTATACAGATCCAAATTACATTGTATTAAAAAAGAATTAAGAATTATTATTTTTCTTTAATGTTGACAGCTGTCTAATTGACACAAGATCACATGATCAAGTATTTAAAAAATTCATATGAACTGGATGATTCTATTTTAAGCTTCTAAAAAATATGTTAACATTCTTCTGTGGAGCAAGTCCTGACGTTTCAATCACAGGCACTTGTTTCATATGCAGGGCACCCCTACTTAAGCCACACCTGCTATATGTGTAACTGTGACGTGATAATAAATTGACATTACTGGACAAAAAATTAGTTCCCCGGGAATCATGGGAGAAATTGAAATTGTTTTTTTTTTTGTTTTGTTTTGTTTTTTGAAAAAAAAAGATAACGTAATACAGTATATCGGAAGTCTAAAGCAAAATTGTTATGATTATAATTAAACCGCCTGAAGCTGTTTCCAAGAGGTTATCTTGAATGGAAAACAAGAAAAATGATTAAACAGATGAATAGGTCTATTATAATTTATAATTATTAGTCTTATTTATATACATTTACATCAATACAAACTTTTACATTTGCTATTTTCAAGGATTGGCAGATTATAATGGACTTTTTCCAATCTATTTATGAAGCTAAGGGAAACTTTTTAACCTGAGTTTCCGATAACATACACCCGTCTAAAACCGAAGTATCCGACAACATCAACCGAGTTGACGATAACATGTTTTCAACTAACGAGACATTTTAAAAGACTGATTACTAACCCTTACTTTGGATTTTTAATCTCAGTCTGCTGATCTAAAGGTATCTGATTGTCCATAGAATAAATAAACTAGTTTGTTTGATAGAATAAACTAATTTTGAATTCTACAGAAGTTAAAATGTGATGACATATTCCGAAATTTTTGTAAAATAAAATTTGAAAGAGTTGTAGATCTTTTGAAAAATAGTGATTTGGTTTGTGCTTTCTGCTGCTGAAAGTATAATGGATTATCTGTCATAGATCACAAACTTTGTTTCCTGAACTACATATTTATCGTTGAAATGTGAAATTTAAAATTACCCACATTTTCTAAACATTGCTTTTCTTGAACCGAGTGTCCGATAACAACCGAGTTGCCGATAACGCGTTGAGCAGTGTGAAATAAGGCAAACCATGCTCATACTTTCCTCCCGCAATATGCATGCAGAAGGGTGCAGATAATTTAAAGACACGTGTTTTCAATTACCTGAGTTAAAAAATTGGCGGCATTACTGGGTTTTTATTTTTCCTCCATAAAAAATATAAACAAAAAAGTAACGTCAAATAAATATTCTAGAATTTCACGTACGAGGGGTTATCAAAAAGTTCGTGGACTGAGGCGATAAAATTAATACTACGTGGTCTGTGCTTTCAAATTTTTTAAGGAACATAAAACAACAAAAAATAAAGAGATTTTAGAATTTTAAGCTTCAAACGTTCATTATTTGCCAAATTATTGTAAAATAAAATTGAACTTATATGATCATCCGGCGCTGTCGTCGTTTAATTTTATGACGTCCCAAAACGTCATATTTTTCAAAGTCTGATTCTTCTACCCCATACACTTATCTTGATGAAGTTTCCTGGAGTTGAATAAGGACTTAAACCCGTCTTGTTGGTATGCATCTACACTGTCATGAAAGGCTGCTTTCAATGCATATAATATTGCATATGGATTTATACACTGGGAGAGTTTCTTGCTTGATTGTGCCAGCACAGTCTGCTTTTTGAGTTCAATATCTACCACAAATAACCAACGTCATTTTTTGACATGATTAACTTTTCATACCTTGAGTACAAATCGAAATTAACTGTTCATTCCTTTTCTCTCGGAATCTATTTTGGCATTAAAAACAAGTCCTGTGGATGCATTTTATTTCCATGTAGCCAGATTTAACATTTTCCAGGTGTATAACAGTTTTTTCAGGCGCAAAACTTTATAAATGTTGGAAAAAGAACCCCCTCCGCCCTTTTGACGTCATTTTAGAGCCCTTAATTGTTTGGACACTCCATACAAAATGTACGATAAAATCTAATAGAACTTACCGAATGATGTAAAAATTGCAAATTTTACGGACTAAAACCGTCCCTTCACAAACCTGAATTAATTGGATTTTTTGATGTCAAATGTTCATTATAAAGGAGTTTTCCTCAGTAATACCGAGGGCGAAAAAAAGTCATTTTCGAGGTTGCGCCGCCTAGACAAACCATTGCTTACAAAAACATTATTAATTTTGTTAAAAATAAAATCTATGATTTTTGGTTTCTTCTATAGATAGAAAAGATGATGATAACTAAATGTTTTAAAATTCACTACTATACCTAAAGCGGTTTTAATTTTATTGTGCCAGTCCACGAACTTTTTGATAACCCCTCGTATAATAACGTCATTTTGACGTTACCGAAACTGACACCAACACCGTGCGCAACGTCAAGTATATTTTCTCATGAACTACATTAGGTATGTATCACGAATAAGCATGAATATCTCCATTGTTACGTCATAATACCGCTCTTGACGTCAAAAAGTCAAAAAATATAGTGCACACTGTTTTGTTTTAAAAATGACAGTTGAACGGCGTAAATTTATGGCAATTTATCAGAAAAATAATGTAAATAAAAGAAATGAATTTAAATTTTTGAAGATTCATGAGATATATGAACTACAACGCTTCACGCCGGCATATTTATCATGAAGCGCTAACGCGCTTCATGAAATATGCCGGCGTGAAGCGTCATATTTCATAACCTCATGAATCTTCAAAAATTAAATTCATTTCTTAAATCAACATGTATTTACATCCGCTGAATATTTTCTCCTTTATTTCTTAAGAAAACCCATTGCGTTAATCACTGCATGAACTACAGTCGGCATGTTGCCTGTACAGATTTCTTGATCAGTGGCTGTTCCATCAATGAAACGTATGAAAAGGTTTGCATCATTAATACAATAATTAATCTCTTTGATCCTACATTTAATGATTATTTACACAGATATAAATATAAACAATAAAATGTCTTTCTTTGTTTGTTATTACTGGAATTAACGGTCGCAGCTATTGCAGAAAAAATTTACATAACCTGCTTACGCGGGTTATGTATTTTTTCTGCAACAGCTGCTTCCGTTATTTCCAGTAATAGCAAACAAAGAAAAAATTTTATTGTTTAAGTATCTTTTCTCTAACTCTTTTTCTTACTTATTACATGTAACTTTCTAACTAGGAAATATCTTATAAAACATTTACTTCGCTTTGATTGACATATCCAATTATAATTACTAGTAAATCAGTATTTTCTATCCAGTCACTGCCAATCTTTATTACTATAAGATTGACCATTGCTAAAGGTTAACGCCCATTACTTCACCGGTTTGTTCCCATCTCGCCTTAACTGTAAAATTTAGCATTCCCATTTCGCCTTAGTAAGCTCTCAGGTGAATTAAGGTGATGAAGATTAAATATATTTAACATAAAGTTTTATTTTGGTATTACATGTATTATTTCATTCACATTATTCCCATTAATTGTTAAATTCAATCTAAGAAATTTTATTATTTAAATTTTCATATCAACCTAGTAATAATATTTACAAATACTAAAATTCCCATTTCGCCTTAGTACTTTTAGACTTTTTGTTACCTGTATTTCACAGTTAAGGCGAAATGGGAACACACCACCTGCCTTAATCCGCTAATTGTTAGCTAAACGTTTTAACTCATATTATTGTTACACGCTCTTTTGATCTTGAAATGCATTGTCCATCTGTCCTCACTATCTTATAAGTATCTGTCCTTAATTAAGCAATATTCAATGACTTTGATTTATTATTTCATTGTTATCACGAAGCCTTTTTATAAACATTTATCTACATTCCATCACTTAATTCCTTATCAAGAAGAATTCATGAGATTTTAAATAACAAGACCTTTTCAAACATACTATCTTTTTTATATCGCGACCTTGACCTTCAAGTTTTACCTACTTTTCAGAAATATAACATTACTTTAAATTGGTCATAACTTTTGAAAGACAAAAAAAAGAAAGGGCTTTTATATAATACATGTGTATTATCTATGACAAAGCCTCTCTAAATATACTTTGCTTTTTTACCCCATGACCTTGAAACTTGACCTTCTTTTCAAAAAGGTTTCTTTCCGTAGAATAGTTACTCTTGATTGTAATAAGATAGGGCTGTTTTATTTGATATTTTCACTACTTGTGATGTTTCAAGAATGCAATGATTTTTGACCCCTTGACCTTTATTATATTTGACCTAATTACACATGATAGGACGTTCATATTTGATACAATATGCCAAAAATAATGGCATCTCATTCACTAAGACACCGAAAGCAGGGGACCATAATTCTTTGAATTTACTTCTTTTATTCAGGTAAGTTGAATTTTTATCTCTGATCGACTGAGCCCCACTTTCAAAAAAAAATAAAAATAATAAAAGTGCGATGCAACGTAACTGCTAAGTGTTGTAAAAAAAAATCAAATTCAAAAGAATAATTTGTCCAAAAGCTCAGAAGGTTTCTTGATATGCTGGTAGAGTTCAATTACAATGTAACTACTCGGAAATAATGAAACGCATTTCCTGAATAAAAGATCGGGCTCGATATTTACGAAATAGTAAACCCAGAATTTTTGACAACTTTGGTTCTTTCAATGTTTCTTCTGTATTCGTATATTTATTAACAACTCAAGGCAGGTAACGTATTTTTAGAGCAAATCATAAAAAAAAATGTTCGAGGATATTTCTGAAAAAATTGATTCCAGGCATTAATGTTGCACTCGTCACTTTCATTATAAAACAACCGTGCTACATGTCGCACAACATGCACGTCTTTTCCACTGTTTTCTAGAAATTCACTATTTTTCAGTGGATTGGTAAGTTTTTCTTTAATGTTTCACTGATGAAAGTTATACAGTGATTACCTTTAATTATTCTTTTCTTACATTTATGAATATTAAATGCATTATGGTATTTACCTACTTAACTATGTTAACCCAATTTACTTGACCCCCTTTTCTCCCAACAGCTCAAGAGGCTAACTACATACCGTATATACTCGCCTATAAGTCGGTCCGCCTATAAGTCGGTTGTATTTGATAAGCTTATATATCAGAGGGACTGACCTCATATAATACCATTCATTTTATAACTCGCCTATAAGTCGGACATATAGTTTTGGACCAGAGATTAACTCCCAAATATCCGACTTATAGGCGAGTATATACGGTAGATATTATTGGCAATTGACATTTGTTATGACATCCTGTCTCCTCAGCATCTATTACAAATGATATAATCCACAATGGTGCACGAAATGTTCTCGTGTATGTACATACAAGTGATAAAGGATTGTAAATTTGTCAGCATACACTTGATTTTGTTCATTTTTTAAAAAGAAACATATCTAGTACCCAATAAATTACAGATAATGCATGCATGTACATGTACATTTTTCTTTCATCAGCAATTGATGTTATCTTGATAAATAATAAATAAATGGTTCTGTTTACTTTTAATCCAGGTCAATGGGATAGTAAAATACAGCAGATTTCTGAATTTTTCGTAAACTACAGGTAAATATTTAAATGTAGAGATAAAGGCACAGAGTGGAGGACTTTTTGATTGTTATCATTTCATACCAAATGGGGGAAGGGATTTGGGAGGAGGGGGGTATGTCCTGTTACATGCATTGTACTTTCTTTGACCTTTGAATAAACTATGAAATCACTGAAGAGGTACTTGAAATTAGCTTTATCTGCATGGAACAAACTTTTTCCTTTCTTTTGAAAGGTTTTAAATGTGACAAGTCCTTTTAAATGCGACAAATATTTATTTTATATTCTTTATTGGAGACCATAGAAAAATTCTACTGCTGTAGATAAAAAACAATATACTTTTATAGGTGAATTATGATAGGACGTGGTAGGATGGGTCTGGGATGGAAAGCTAAGAAAATGGAAAGTGAAATAGCTCCAACAATTTTTTGTGAAATCACTTGTTTTCATGGAAGTATTAATTTCATTGTTTTCATGATGTTAACTGTCTCCCAAATACATGTCCTCCAACATTTGGAATATAAAGCATAAATATTGTAGCTTTGATATCATTGTATAATTAGTTCTACCTGTATAAGATATGTCGGGTCTTGAAGGGAACAAAGAGCAGTACCGGTGTAGCATATTTTGATACCGCGATATATTGAACCAAGGTTCAAAATATCTCATAATATTTTGAACCCGGGTTCACTTTTTCACTGCGATATAACAGACCCTCTGATAAAACACTGGTACATGATAAAAGTAAAGACTGATTTTGTTTTTTCACAGTATGATTAGATAGAAATGAGTTGGTCAGTGGACACCAAACTGAGGCCCCAGCAAAGACTGGATAAGAGATGGGCTAAAACAAATCTACAGGTATGTTACTTTCTTTTTTAAATTATATAATTTTAAAAATAATCTTTGATGATGATAAGAATTTTAAACTTAAGGAGGCTTGGATTTCAACAAATTAACCATCAGATGTAACATATTTTTTTTAGATATGATATCTTAAGCTGTTAACTGTCATTTGGTAAAGAAGCATTTTGTACATTTTAGTTTTAAAATTGGATCCTTTTTGTTTACCTTAATGGAGCTCTTCTTCTAAAGGAGATCAATATAGTCTGAAAATGGTCACAACCACCCAGCCCTCTTAAAAGGTGGCACCATATTGAGAAATTCAAAGGCCAAGACGAATTAAAAACAGATATTTATTTGTTAATAGTTTTATGGTAATTGTGATAAATGGGGGACAGATAGATACTAGATCAATTATATGTTGTTCCTAATCATCTGATCATACTATTTATCTTGCTTTAATTTATCAGTCTTTGGATCCTCTAAATTGTTGTACTCAGGTGACTGTTAAGGCCCTTGGGCCTCTTGTTTTATGAAAAAATAGCATTAGAGGCCCGTGGGCCACATGCTTACCCGAACATTTTCTGTTTTACATGTATATAAATATGTCAATTAAAAAAATAATTTTTCTGACTTTTTCTTTAGTTACCTAGGTACGAAGGAGAGTACATTTTGAGGCAAACGCCTACATGCGGGTAGTACCGTACTGTCTTTTGACACCATGTAGTTTTTGTCTGTTACGATAATATTGAAAGCTCTATTGATTTAAGTGATTTTTTACTGATAGTTTTCATTAGCTGAGTTAGAGTCTGTGCCACATGATAAAATTATGCTATTCTTGTAGGGTGTCTTTAACCGAGATGAGCTTAGTGCACTGTGGAATGAATTGGTCAAAGAGGGCGAGATTTCAGTCAGCCATAACGATGGACTCATCAACAGTTCAGGCGTACTGGCCAGAAAAGGTCAGAAAAATCAAAGTGTAACTCTGACATTAATTCAAAGCTTTAAAAAAGGAGTGTTTTCAGAGTATCCAAGCATTCGGGGGTAAATTACCAGTATATCTATTTGTTTACGCTTTGATTCTTTTATTGCAAAAAATGATGCCCTGTAAAATTGATGGTATAGAGGACATAGTAAAGTGTGATGTTAAAAAAGGGGAGGAGCAGTCCATTCTAAGTTTCTCTGTGTATGTGAATATAAAATTTTTTTGGCTCAAATTACTGACATTATAATTTCTGCTCATAAAAAATAAAGAAAAGAGAGTAGATTTAAGCACTGAAAATCAAAATTTTAATAAATCTCCTGAATTTAATTAGCTATACATGTATTTTCTAAAGTCAATTTCTATTTGTTTTTGGAAGTACTGTGTACAAAGTACATGTATTATGAAATTTAAATACAAAATTGATCTACTGTTATTGTGATTTAATAAACAAAATGAGGAAGAATTTAAGAGGAAAAAAATTTTTCAAATGCATTGGGACAAATAAAATTCCCAAGGACAAATTTGAAATACAGCAGAACTTCAATATCATGAACACTGATATCTTGATTATCATGGATATGCGGACATGATTTTGAAATGCCGGGGACTTTTCTTTATTTATTTTACATGTAACCTTGATATCTCAAATCAAGTCCCAATCATTTTTTCTTTATGTATTTTTACCTCGATTTCTCAAACCCTTAGATACTGTAGACATACTCTTTTCCACGGGGTCATAATTTCGCGGAATCTCAATTTCTGTTTATTCCGCAGGTAGAAAATTACGCAGATTTTTTAGATTGTCACTATATGCTTTACATTTATATTAAATACGCTTGGACAAATTTCCACGGAAAGTTTGTGACTGGGTACATAGCGTAAATTAATACCACCCGGAAAAAGGTACTTCTACAGTATTTCAAAAGTCTCAATATTTGAATCCTCTGATATACTGAAATTATGACTTGGTCCCTTGAAATGTGAGATAACGAGGTTTGACTGTACCTATTGTTTTTTAAGACTTTACATTCTTGAATATTTTATTTACAGGGGAGACCGGGAAGTATTACTGTGGCATGAAGGTTCTGTCCTGCAGCTGCTGCGATGGACACTGCGGGCCCAATAATGGCTGTAATTGTCTCCCCTGTCAGAAGTTAGACCAGGAGGAGGCCCAGCAACACAAGGAGGATCTCTCTTACCCTAAACATTCCCAGCCCATCATCAACTCCTGGACCTGGGGGGAGCAACCAGGTAATGGATTTGTGACAGAATATGTCACCTTTTCACTCAAAACTGAAATTGACATATCAATTAACACAGGATGTCCAATTCATTGACAGCTTGATGTGAAGTGAATTAAATTTCTGTGAAAATTCATTGAATAAATTCCATAAATTTATCATGACCCTTTTGTAAAAAATGTAAATATCCCAATTTCATGAAGTTCCAATTGGTATTTATTCCTTACTTTTTGTTTCCGGATGAATGAAATCTTAATTCTGTAAATACACAAGTTCATTTTTCCTTTCAGACTCTAGTCAGTTAAAGCAGTGCTTGAGGTCCATACTGTATGAGCACCAGAAGCTGTGTACCGAGGCCTCGTGCACCTCGGCCTCCATTACGAGACTCCAGCAGAGATTGGCCATTCTCCAGCGTTACTTCATCGCCCTCGGAAGACAGTCTCCCAACGAGGGCAGACAACCCTCCAAGAAAAGTCAAGCAGATCAGACTAATCTTAACAAACAAAAAAGGTAAGGGTAAAAGTTTGTTCTGAGCAAGAAATATGGGAAAGAATGGTCCTAATTAAAATCATTTTCATCATGCTCAAATCAGCATGTTATTGATTATCAAGTTTATAGAATATTGTACTTGCTGGTAATAAATAGTCAATGACATGTAAATTTTTTTTTAAAAATTTTAAAAGTATAATTTTTCCCTCAATGTTTGCATGTCTTTTTCACTTTTGATCTTGAATTTTTATTACTTTTCAAAGCTCCATGAAGCCAGCAGAGAAGGCAACAGTAGGATTAGCAAGGGTGGGGTCCAGGGCAGCTCTCAGTTTTGCCTTCGCCTTCCTGCGTAGAGCCTGGCGTTCTGGCGAAGACTCAGACTTGTGCAGTGAACTGCTACATGAATCACTGGAAGCCCTACAGTCCTTACCAGAGGCCACACTGTTTGAAGAGAGCAGGGTGTCTAGTGTGTGGTTAGAAGTGGTGGATCGAGCTTCTAGCTTTCTACAAGGGGTTGTGAGAGGGTAGGTTTTTTAGGTTGCCGTCAGTAAGGATGATTGAGCAGTTGAGATGACACAGTTTTTTTTTTTTCTTATTAAAAAAAAAAAGAAAGTTTTATCATGTTTATTAAATTTAAATTGAATACTTTTAACCAAATTGATTTTAATTTTGCTGTCAAAATTTCTCAATATGGTTTCATAAACTGATAAAAAATAAATTTACAGGGTGATTGCAGAAAAGCAGAAATTTAAACATCATTATAAGCTTTAGGGTTCTGAGTCTGAATTTTGTATTTGACACAGGACCTCTATTCAGTCGACAAGCTCGGGTAAGATACCTGTCCAGGACCAGCAGACAGCTCTGTCTCTTCTGCTCGAGCTGTCCGTACAGAGAGGCTCGCTCAGTCACGTTCTCAGCTCAGTGCTGCTCCTGCTCAACCTCTGGAACAACAGCTGTCAGGAATCTGACAACCGGATCAGCAGCGGATTGAACTGTGCTCCTCTCATCCGACTCCTGGAGAGATTCCAAGCCATCAAAGGCTCAAAATCCAGAGTCTATTGGGAACAGAGGAAACTAGAAGAGGTGGGATGTTTCCCTTTATCATCTACTGTAGTTTCATCAATTTTCGTTGGCATCAATTTTCGTGGATTTTGTAAAACAGACATTTTCGAGGATACGTAATTTCGTGGACAAAGGCATTGCCTATACAAATGAATGTCATATTTCGTAATTCAATGAACATATGAATTCGTGGATCTGCACAACAACGAAATCCACGAAAATTAGTGCTCAACGAATATTGATGAAACCACAGTATTATTTTCTTTACAAGTATACTAGCTACTAGCTATATACTTAATTTTGTTTTTAGTGCTTTTTAACTATATTTCAATACTGTTTTTGAAAATGAATAATACATTTACATCTGTAAGTCTTGCAGTTCTATTTTAAAATGCAACCAACTCCCTCAACTTTTTCTGAAGTATAAGTCAAAGCTATATTATAAGCATTTATCAATCCTACAATTTTTTTCCTAAACTTCATATATTCAGCTACTACATGTTCACTTTTATAAATACTTAAGCTGCTGGGAGATATTTATGACAGACACATTGATTTGATTCTTCAGTCTGAGGTACAAATAGCCAGTCCCACTGAGATTTTTCTGAATTACCTGACCTACCCTGAGGACCCTAACACCTTAATAGATCTCCGCATGTCAGCGGTGGTCATCATGTCCCACCTAGACCGATTAACGGGCCCCTATCTCAGTCCCTTCAGTGCTCAGAAGGTAAGATAAAAAATCTCTCTACCTCCTGTACATTATCATCAAAGACTCATACTTAATTTAAAAAAAAATCTATCCTGGCAGGTACACGTAATTAAAACAAAAATACAACTACTGTATACCAATTGTTATTCCTGACATCTTTTGTTGGCAATTTCTCAGTTTGAAGTCATTTCACAATAATGAATTTTCACAATTTAGAAAACATTCTCTATAAATACACAGCAAAATAAATGGTTTGCAGTGATGAATATTCACGAGTCAGACAAGGTTGCGAAATTTTCAGATATTTTTCATGCACAAATAAAAATTGGTTTACAATATTGATGATTGACATCTGTGATATAAGAAATTCTGTGTCTTTTACAGGCTATGAAACAAGGCAGTTCACAAGAAGTTCTTGGACTAGGCTGGCTGGCCTGGGCAGCAGAGGGTGGGGCTATAGGACCGTTTCTGATGGACTTCTTTGCCGACATTGGGGGTGTACAACAGATAGCTTGTTCTGAGAGGTGCTGCCTGATCTTGTCAAAGGCTGGCAAAGTCTATATGCTGTACTACACAAGCCTGTCACCAGTATGTTTGTCAGAATATCTTAGAATTCAATCAGAAAAGAAATAAGTAAAATTGATTTGATGGCTTTATTGGTGTATTTTATTTTAGTTTAAAAAACTAATTTTATTATTTGCGGATTTAGCCTTAGTCACATGTACAATTGTACATGCAGATATGCTTTTAGTTGAATCTGCAGATGTTAAGGTACATTGATACTCTGATACGAGGGATAATTCTTAACAAAATGTCTATTATTTCTTTATAAATTTGCCAGTTTGAAGCGTCTTTTTGTCCAATTTTGTCCCGCAAGCTATGTTATAGTTGTGTGCATTTTACTTAAAAAATACATTTCTTTTGGAAAATCATAAAGGTTCAAGCAACATTTAATATGAGTGAGCAAAGGGTTTATGAACCTTAATTGGAAAAAAAAAAGATTTTACAAGTTTTGGGAAAACTGTAGAATATTAGAATAAGTCAGCACTTATGTTATTGTACATTCACATGATACTTACATTTCGACATCACTGTTATATAATTTTCAGACCCTGCAGCAGTTGAATGGTTTCGGAGACAGAGAGGTCATTAAGATAGCAGCTCACCCTGATGGGAAACACTACATGGGACTGACCAGTGATGGGGAGGTGTTCTCCTGGGGCAATGGGGACGGAGGGAAACTGGGTCATGGGGACTACATGTAAGTGTAAAATTTAATGTATATATTTAAAAATGTTGATAGAGGGGATGTTATTCAAATAATCACAGAAAAATGTTTAAACTGTTCAAGTAAAGATCTGAATGTATAGGAAGCTTTTCTTTAAATTGTAAAAATTATTAGTGCTGACTTCCATTCTTTGTTTGCACTGAATCTTTGGATAATGGAAACTGAATTAACTGAGGTCATACTCAATTGAAATCAAGTTTGAGGTTAGCAGTAGGAATAAGGGTAAAGACCATTAGTACAGAATAAAAATAAAATGTGGTATGTATTTTTTTAGATTAAAAAGTTTATTTGATGATTGAAATGGATTAAAAATTTTTTCTGACTTCAGACATCGTGAGGAGCCTGCACTTATTACCACTCTCTCGGGAAAGCAGGTGACCAAAATCTGCTGTGGGAGCTCATACAGTGTTGCCATGACAGCGAATGGAGAGGTCTACTCCTGGGGGAAGGGAAATTTTGGTCGTCTGGGGCATGGAAGCAGTGAGGATCAAACCACACCTATTCTTCTCAAATTCTTCAAGGGGCATCGCATCCTCGATATTGCATGTGGGAGTGGAGACGCTCAAACTCTTGCTGTTACGGACTCAGGTTTCTTTTTTGTTGTTGATCTTCACTTATCTTGTGCACCTGTAAATTGCTCCCATTGCCGGAGACTGATTTTGACCAACAAAAGTTGGTAGAAATTTCATGTTTGTTCTGCTCACGAATTGTATTGTTTCAATATACTTTTTGAGCTTGATTACTGTTCGTCATCTCCATATATCATTCATATTATAATTACTGGTATATGTAAACATGATAAATAATAATTACTTGTACATTTTCACAATTTATTGGTGACCTATTTATTTTTTGTAGTTTATGAATGAAACTTGTCGAATGATCATTTCATTTTACAAAAATGAAGGTTATTTTTATTATTTGTTGAATTTTATGTAAAGGAGCTGTCTATTCTTGGGGAGATGGTGACTATGGAAAGCTGGGCAGAGGGGGAAATGATGGCTGTAAGACCCCCAAGGTCATCGAGAAGCTGATGGGACAGGACGTGGTCAGGGTTTATTGTGGCACCCAGTGCAGTCTGGCCCTGACCAAGTCAGGGGCTGTGTATTCCTGGTGAGTCCAATATTGAACTAGGGATTCAAGAAGATTTCTTCTTTGGTTATTTGTCTATGTGTGTGTCTGTGCTTTAGCTATGTGCATCAGTGATTATAGCTAAATCTTAAGGCAGTTTTTGATATTATTAGTTTTGTTAGTAACTTTTCCTTTTAACTAGACAATATGGCTGGAAAACCTAATTATATTAAAAAAGTCACATTTTGTGTAACACAAAATGGAATAATCTGATTAATATTTATTGGTCAAGTTTGTCAGAGTTTTGGCTTAAAATTATGAATGTTAACAGAATTAGAAAATGACATTGTTTTGAAATTCTATTTGAATTTTAGGGGTAAGGGAGATAACTTCAGACTTGGACAAGGAACAGAGGATCACGTTAGGCATCCCAAACAGATAGAGGCTCTCTCTGCTAAAAAGGTCAAGGACATTGCCATTGGATCCCTCCACTGTATGGCTGTCACAGAGGATGGGGAGCTGTATGGGTGGGGCCGTAATGAACAGGGACAGCTAGGGAACCCCTCCATCAGTAACTTCACCGAGCCCACCCTCATTTCTGGAATCGAGGGGAAGAACATCATAGGAGTAGCCTGTGGCCCAAATCAGGTGAGAAAGATTGTGGCAAAGCTACATACATTTTTAAAGTAAAAATTTATTTATTTTATTTATTAATTCGAAACAATTCTTGGATTTCACATTTTCTTGATTGATGATAAAGCATATTGAATATTATAGCTATGACTGACGAGCCTTAGATTGTATTTTCATCTGATCAGCTATGAAATATTTCTTATGTTCATTCATTTAAAGAACAACAATCTTTAGCAGTGCAAGAGTTATGAGACACTGCCAATTTAGCTTTTGAGTACTTTTCACCCACTTTCCTTCCTCCAATACATCTGGCATCAAAATTGGCCTGAACAAATATGAGAAAGCTATGTGTATATTTTGCAGACATTTGCCTGGACCAGTGGAGGACAGTGGATTGTGGGTAGTAGAGTGCCATTTATTGTGGATGTGTGTAAGAGTACTTTTGAACAGCTGGATGAACTGCTGGCTGAGGTCTGTGTGGGAATGGATGGAGAGTCCGACTGGCCGCCCCCACAGGACAAAGAGTGCCTGGCTGTAGCAGGGCTCAACCTCCTTAATCTTCAGGTAGAATAAGCTATGAGAGGTTTAGGATCACTATTCAAAATTGGTGGGCTGGTGGTCAGGGGGTGGGGAGGGTAAATAGTTTTGGAATTTAGTGTGGCTGACATGAACATCAGGAATAACAAATATTGTGTTTTAGTCTTACACTTGCTAACATATGCTAAGAAATAAGATTTGGTGTATTGTTCTATGCATTACATGAAATACCCCCTTGCAATTCATAAAACTTGTTTCATGTGATTTCGTCTTTTTTATGCTTTGTAAGACAAAACAAATTGTGAATGATAAATTCCATCTGAATTGTTTTGTTAAGTCGTTGCACCACCATTTCAGTTTTATGCCACCATATGTCAGTCTGAGAGCACCGATCTCCTGGGTCTGGGTCCAGGGAGTCCCCTAGTGACCAGTCTGAAGCAGAGAGTAGTCTCCCTTGCCAGTAACGTGGGCGTCATTAATACCGTCCAGCTAGCAGCCCAGAATGCCCTTCAGAGTGGCTGGTCCATCCTGCTGCCCACTGCGGAGGAACGGGCAAGAACATTATCAACTCTGTTGTCTACTGAAGGTAAGGTTTTGTTTAACATTTATTTTAGAATAAGATTTTCTTTGGTACATGAATTTAAAGATAATTTGGATTAACATCAGTCCCTGCACATATGAATACACATGTACATTTATACACAGATCTCTTGTATTTCAAGTTTGAAAAACAAAACTGTTCTGAAAAAAACCCCCATATATTCAGACCACTGTGTACTTTAGATAATAGATTAACCTACCGGTACATGAATGTAAGGGATGCAATTATTGGATTATACATGTATTTCAAGGTACAATGGTAAGTGGTATTATTGAAATAGTTGAGTTGTTATTTTGTCAGTGGTCAGTCATGATGCCAGTATTATGAGTCCCGGACAGAGATTTATGACCGACCTACTGGTCAGCAGTCTGATGGCTGATGGTGGCCTGGAGTCTGCTCTGGAGGCGGCCATTAAAAACGAGATCACAGAGATTGAAGGCAAAAAGGTGAGTCCTTTACTGCAGCTTATAAGTACTGGTAAGTGTATGCACATGTTCTGAGTACTGTAGATTCCTTGAAAACTACAAAAGAAATTAATTCTCATGTAATTTCATGAGAAGCACCAGTAGCAAAATAAATAACTTTTATATTCATGGGCTGAAATCTGTGTAAAATCTCTTGATCCACTAGTCTTTTAAATTATCGTTCTTGGGATTAGACATCTAAGAGCTCTTTCAGGATATTAAGTAACCACATAAAATAAGGAATTTACAGCACTGGATGACTTGAGATGTAGTTTAATAATACTGATTTCAAAATACTGATATGAAAATAACACTTCAATTTTATGATATGATGTATGACAAAGTGCCTATTTACCTGCTTGCAAACACCCTTGTTAATTTTATTTTTTTTTTTGCTAGGAAAGGGAAGAAACACACGAGTTGCTGACCTGTGAGAAATCAGGAGACATTGAGGCAGAACCTCTTGATCCCTACCCCAGGGAAAGTGATGAAAACGGGGCAACCATTCCTCTCCTCCAGTTGATTCAACAGCTGCTAAGGTATACTCTCATGTGAATGTGAATAGATGAGGAAATCTTTGTAATAAAATTTTTACTATAAAGAGTCAAAGGGAACTTATGCAGTGAAATGATTTTCATTGAAACTTAGTCGTGTATCATTGGATGTTTACATGTCTTTGAACCTTTAAGTTTAAATGGTTACTATTAATGCATAATTAAAACCTGGGCAATCTAAATATTTTTATTGCAAAATATCATATATATGAATATGTGTTGAAAAATACAGTAAAAAAACCTATATTTTCATAAATATCATCTTTTCCTACAACATGTGCTAATTAGAAGGCATCTCTAATCATCTACTACTTAGATATGTATTAATCAAAGAGACGTTGTAATAAACCTGTCTATTTCTAATACAGGAATTCTGCCTCCTACTCTCTGTCCCACCTGGAGGACATTTCTAAGGACCACTTTCTGAAGACGGAGGAATGGGACCTCTGTGAGACCTCCCCCTCCCTGGACCTCCTCCTCCAAGTTCAGAGGTTACTGGTATCCCGAATATTCCCCCTGGACGGGGAGGGGCCATTACTGACCACCGGGACAGAAAAAGGTGAGGAAGCAGCCAAACAGTAAAGATAGTCGCAGAAATGTTTTTAATAATGCTTTACACTATCAGGAAAGAAGATTAAACATACCCACGATGTTTTAATTTCCCTATTAATTTGAAGGATAATCTTCTTTTATTGATCAAGTATCTCTACAATTTTGAGACCTTGCTGTTTATTTGAATCGCCCCATTTTAAATCTGCCCACTTGTGATAAGGGCAAAAAAGGGAAAAAATAAAACATAGGAAAATTTCCCTTTGTATAGTTATAATTGCATATATACTTTGAATCTCTTAGAGAGGCTTATTAAAATTTTTTCTGTGGCTGCTACATGAAAAAGACTCATTTGAAAAAAAAAAATAATCAAAGGCACATTGTTGAAACACTTAAGTAAATTCAAGAAACATTGAACTTTGAATGTTTATCATTACAGAGTTACAGTTTCTAGGGGCAGGGTCACTGCTGAGGAAGTACATCCTGCTCCTGTGTAACCACGTCTCTGTGATCCTCCCCCAGGCCACCAGCCTGGCCTGTATCAGCAGTAAACACTTCTCCGTGGTCTCCAGGGTCCTCACAAAGGATGTCACAGGTCAGTCATTTATAGAAAGGTCAAGGTCAACAGTTTACTGAATCTGTAGGTGTTTTAGATATTATAGCAGATTGTAGTTTTGACTTTGGAGGTTAAAGAATACTTGGTGCTTATTGAATGTATTGGTTCATAGAAAAGTCAAGTGAGACTTGATGGAGATAAGCCTCTAAAACACCACATATTATGCCTCTCTTTGTCACACTAACCCCCCACCCCACCACCACCCACCCCCTCTAAATCCTCCAGTGTTAATAGATAATCTTTAAAAAGATTAAGTGGATTGTATGTGCAAAATATGATGTGCATTTCAGATCCTTGGAACATGTTTCTAGTGAAAGTTTTGGTTAAGATGCAGATTACTTCCTTTTTGAAGATTATAAGTGTCATTCTGCTTTATTAACAGACAATTAAGTCAATCTCTATTTGTTATCACCTAAATATATTTTTTATCAATTTTGTAAAACTGTATTTAACATAGCAGGCATGTCTGAGATTTAATAAGTCATACAGTGCACTCAGATTATTGGGATCCATTAATCATGATGACAGAGAACGAGGTTTCTCCATAACCAGCGTAAATAAGTTTCCCCTGATACATCTGTATCCAGACCCTGTCCCCCACCTGTAAAGGGTGGACCACAAGATTGGAGGCTGAAAGGTAATGTTCAAAGTCAGGGTTGTCCATCTGTGCCATTGCTCCTGTCTTAACAGAACTGTTAATCACAAATTGTGTTCTGATTCTGTTAAATCGTTGAGACACTGCAGTACTAAAAATGAGGTACAGTCCAGCCTTTGGGGCAGTAAAAACCCCAGTCATGGGGTTGTATCCCCCTCCCACCTGGTATATGACTTGCTGGAATATGATTGTCTCTGAAGGTGCAAAGGACCGCTTATCAAAGTACCCCACTCCAGCTGTGAAAGCAACTCCTGGAAGATAAATACAGCACAGATGAATACAATTTTTGAACATATAAAAGAGGACACATTTGAAATTAAAAAAGATATAAATAAAAACAATATATATGTCGTGTAAATGTTGTCAAAGAGAATTTATCTTTAAACCATTAAGACAAGAGACCCAAAGGTCATATGTTACCTTTTTCTAGTCAAAAGGTGTATTTTGAAACAGAAATGACGATTTGATGTATTTGCCACTGGTCATCCGCGAGTATTCTTGTTTGCTTTGTGCACCTTTTAAAAAGAAAGTGTTTTCTTACGTGTATGAAGATTGGAAAGAATGTTGCTTAATTTTGCTGTATTGTTCTGCAGCGAATGTGTTAAATGATGTATTGTCATATTCTGTTGCTCTTCTTGCCTTTTCTGCTGTTTCTTTAGCTGAGAAAGTGTGTGGTTAAACATGGTCATGTTGCTGTGTACATCCAACAGAGAAAGTGATAAATATCGGTCCCGGAGTTCCAGGTCTGTGACTGTGGCAGACATGTTCTTAATCATTTTTTCTTCACTGTCTCTGACCATCTGCTCAATTTCAAAGGCTAAGATGTTCTCTAATCTTTTCATATCTTCCCCAGTGGACATATTTTGTTGTATCATTGTGAAAGAGGAGTTTAAAATTTTGACTTCTTTTTTCAAATTAATGTTTTCTTGCTGTAAAAAGGTAGATGTTGAATTCAGACTATCCAGTTGTTTTTGAAAGCTGTCATGGACTTGTAATGAAGTGGAAGAAGAATTTAAAATGTCCACTCTGTCTTTTAACAGTTTGTTTTCACTAATTACTGCCTTCAGGGAATCCTCTAAGATCATTATCTTTGTCTCGGCTGCATGTAACTTTGTCCTCAAAGTTTGGTTCCATTGCTTTATCATGTGAACTTCTCTCTCGAAGGTTGTCAGCTTTAGTTGAAGGAGTTGATTTTCTTGATTCACTGAGTTTAACTCTTTTATCACCAAATCCAGAATGGTTTCCAGATGAAGAAGTCGTTGATGGTCACTAGAGTCCGGCTGTCCACTAGAGATGGACGGTGTGGCATTGGTTTGTGATCCATGGAATAACAAAGCATTAGCATACAGAAATCCATACAGCAAAAACAGGGCACAATTAATCCAGGTCATTCTCAGGACTTGTGTTAACACAGCTTCTAAAACAATTTTTATCAATCATTTTGTCAGATAAAGAGATATCTGTTTTTATCGTAATGTTTTTATCAACAATATTAGGACAGTAAAACTTAAGCAAATAGAATGTGAAGAATGATGAAGTTTAAGAAGATACTGGGTTATTTTCACCCCATCTTATTTTCGCCTTTTCACTCTTGCAAACAATTTTGCCCCGTTTTAAATTCGCCCAGTCCTAGTTTTGTTTAAGAAATTATACTGTATTCTTTGAATTCGCCCCGTTTTAAATTTGCCCAAATGAGGGTAGGTTGAAAGGGGTGAAAATTTCCCTGTTTACAGTAATTGGAAAAAAATTGTGTTGATATAAAATGAAAAAATTGAATCAAGATTGGCTATTTCTAGCATTTGATTTATGATGGGCATAAATACCTTGTACAGTTGAATTTGTCTAAAGAACTATATGCGGTATATTGCATATCTTTGCACCCACAAAAGTCAAATTTTTAAAAATTCTTGAAAAGTGCTGAATTCTGTAAATTGTATGAGAATTATAAATTAACAGAATATATTATAGTTTTAAAGTACTTTATTGACATTTTTTTGTTTTTTTGATGTCACAAACTAGTCCGATTTTATTTCAATTTGTAGAAAGAGGACAAAATGTACAAAATTTCAACACTTTTAGCTAAAAAATTTATAGAGGGCAAGTTTGCTCCGGAACAATATTTACATGTTTTATTGATATTATCATTCTACACATATCAAAATATTGAGTCTGATCAGGCCTGTGCTTGGTGACTTTTACTCAAAATATCGATGTAATGTATACATTTTTTGTAGAAATCATGGAAATTTTAAATTTACATCATTTTCGTGACGTCATTTCAAACATATGATGTCATTGCATATGAAAATATTCAGTGCTTTGAATATTTCTCCGTCAAAATTTGATTTGGGGGGTAAATAATAAACATTTATTATATACCTAATGTGTATCACCCAATTTTATGTTGAATTTGCGCTATCAAGTGACTTCGTGATTTGATTTTCCGGATCACCAACATGTTGTTTTCTGAATCCATATCACCACTCTCTGAAACTGATGACGTAGTACGCAGAAATATGACGTTATTTTTCTTGCGCGTTTAAAAGTCCCTTGTTATTATGCTTTGTTTTATGGATAAATGTTATGCAATTTATATCTAAAGTTTTCTTTTGCTATATTTTGCTAGTTATGAGGGGGTGTATAATAAATTTATCATTATAACTGTTACAGTAACTTGATCCGAAGAGCCGTATCACGTCTCATTGACAGGCGCGGATCATCAGATCAAACTCGACGCTTCGCGTCTCATTAGATCTGATGATCCACACCTGTCAACTCGATGTGATACGACCCTTCGGATCAAGTTACTGTTATAATAATATACCAGGTATATTTATTGACTGAGTTCAAACGGCAACATGCGTTTTGTTGGACCCAAGAACCAAACTGTCTGCCTGAGGCCGTTAGGCCGAAGGCAGACAGTTTGGTTCGAAGGTCGACAAAACACATTTTGCCCGAGAACTCCGTCAATAAATGTTTTGTTATACATTTCATTTTAATTTTTTTTTCTACATACATGTATTTTAAACTGTATTCCATGATGTAACCTTAGATTCGTCACTGTTTAACATCAACGAATGAAAATGAGATTAAGTTCTGCCCATTCTGTGACGTAAGCGGTCCAACATCTCATCGACCGGTCCAACATCTCACTCAGCGGTCCAACATCGATTTTTTTATGCCTGCTCAGCAAAACATAAGATATGTTGGACTATTTTTTCGTACAGATTTGTATAGGAACAATTTTTTAAAGGTATAACAATGGTTATTACCGCATAAAGTCCTTTACTAATTCCTGTGTGTGCAAACATTGGAATTGTCTCTAAAACTTCCTTATAAATTCTATCATGTCCTATATTTAGAAAGAACAGTGACTATCTGACAGATCAAAAATATTGTATTTCATGATTTTTGCCCTTCAAGACATTTGAAGTCTGTGTGCATTTATTTTTCCCTGTATTAACATGCAGTTGTTACTGTAAACAGGGTTATTTTGGCCCCATGTTATTTTCACACTGTTACACTTACAAACAATTTTGTGCATTTTATATTTGTCTGTTTATGGTTCTTTTTGAGAAATTGTTCTCTGTTCTTTGAATTTACACCATTTGAAATTTACCATATTGAAAATAGGCAAAAATAAAGCAGGGGCAAAAATTTTCCCTTTAGCACCAGCTCTGCTTGACCAAAAGTGACCAAAATGTGGCCCACTAGGCACTCTCATGCGATTGCTCAACTTTACCCAAGCAAGTAATATTTAAAGAAATAACAGAATATTGAATTAAGCAAGTATTTAATGAGTATATATAAGAATACAGCCAATCTATGTTGATCCACTGATCATGACCACAGAAAAGGTATTCTCTAGCGCGTAAGCAAACACGTTACTCCCATAATCCGCTTCTGTCCAGACCTGGTCCCCGGCTTTTAACCAGTAGGCAACAAGGTTGGAGGCTGACTGCTAGACCTGCAGTTTAGTCGTATAATTAAACCAGGCCATTATTTTAGCTTTTAGCGAACCGTTGATCATGATTTTGGTCCTAAATTGTTGACAATTGTCTGCGACTATGGTAGAGAAAATGATATAGAGGCCGGCCTTTGGAGCAGTGAAAACGCCCGTTCTGGGGTTGTATCCCCCTCCCACCTGGTATATGATTTCTGGGAATATTACCTTTGCTCCAGGTGGAAATGTTGTGTTTTGTCCACAACATTTAATGCCAGCTGTAAAAGCTACATTGTAATGATAACCTAAAAAAAAAGAACAATCTTTGTAAATTTTGCAGATTCTTTCAAGTTTTTACAATGATAAAGATCTGAAAAAACCTCTGTTATGTATACATACAGTGATACTGGAAACCAACTATTATTCATGTCATCTTTTGTTCACAATTTGTCTGTTTGAAAACAATACGGAATGATTAATTTTCGCAACTGAGGAAATATTCTCTATGAATATGAAGCAAAATAATGCGAGGCGATTAATATTCGCAAGTTAAACTAAGTCAAGAAATTTGTGAATATTTCTCGCACGGTAATAAATGTTGGTTTACCATACCTGCTGGTGCAGCTCTGTTGATGTGGGGTTGCATATAAGACTGTGTGACATCCTGCAGAGTTTCTGTTGCTCTGCCTGTGTCAGTTGTTCCTGAAGTATGGAGCTTAGCTGTGGAGCCATTTGATTTTTATGCCCCGCCATGAATATGGCCGGGGCATATAGTGTTTGTCATGTCCGTCTTCCGTCCTTCTGTCTTCCGTCACACTTTGTGTTTAGCTCTGTTCAAAGCTAAGTTTCAAAGAAACTATCCAAGATATTTTCATCAAACTTCAGATGCTGATAGATATTGATGAGAGCTATGCAACTGCATCAACATTTTTGACCTTGACCTTTCCTTTGACCTTGACCTCACTTTTCTGAAATAAGTGTTAAGCTCAGTTTTAAGCATACCATTCAAAATGGTGTTATCAAACTTCACATGTTGATACAAACTTGCACGGATGATGCATCTCAGGATGAACACTACCAGGCTTGCTGAGGATGCTGGATCTGACCTACATTTTCCAGATGAGTAACCAGGTTAAAGTTTTTGGAGCAGGTCCATTCCTGAGGAACTATTAAACCCTACTTAGACAAATTTGCATGGATGATACATCTAAGGATGGACACTACCAGACTTGCTTCGGATGCTGGATCTGACCTACATTTTCCAGATGAGTGACCAGGTTAAAGTTTTTGTAACACTTACTTGTTACTTCATTCCCAAGTAACTATAAGCCCTACTTGAACCAAACTTGCATGGATGATGCATCTAGGGATGGACACTACCAGACTTGCTTTGGATGCTGGATCAGACCTATATTTTCATTCCCAAGTATCTATAAGCCCTACCTGAACCAAGCTTGCATGGATGATGCGTGTAGGGATGGACACTACAAGACTTGCTTCAGATGCTGGATCTGACTTATATTTTCAATCTCAAGTAACTATAAGCCCTACCTGATTCAAACTTGCATGGATGATGTGTCTAGGGATGGACACTACCAGACTTGCTTCGGATGCTGGATCTGACCTATATTTTCCAAACAAGCAATTCAGCTGCATCACTATGCAAGATATTCTGATCAAATTTTACACATATTCAAATTTTTATGTTGCTTACTAATATATCTTGGCGGGGCATTCATGTCCTATGGACATATTTCTAGTTTAAATCTGAAAGTGAAAGTGATAAATTTTGCTGTTTGACTTCTAGATCCTTCATGACAGCAGACACACCGTGTATATCCCAACATGTGGGGTGTATGCTATGTTGTGCGCGGGGTGTATGCTTCCGAAGCGAGAGACAGGCCGTCAATGTAGGTTCTTTGTCCATTTTCTCAACTTACGGATATTTTTCGCCAGAAAGCATATGCCTACGGAAGAAAGCATTATCTAAGGAGTATATGAATACCTATGAATCCACTGGACAGTTTCTAGTTTTATCAAACACCTCAACACAATTCCGAGGATCGGAGCAAGATTGACACTACACTGTGTTTATGATCAAATATCAGAACAAAGCTTTGCTTTATCATCACTTTTATATTATTGTCAAATACGTGTTTACTATATAAACATTTGTTCAAATTGTCTGTTAATAAAACAGTTCGTATATAAAGATGTTAAAGAAAAATCAATGTTGTGTCCGGGGTGTATGCAACATGTTGTACGCGGGGTGTATACCCCTCTCTTTACTTTATAGTATCATTGCCTGAAATATCATTTAAAAAATCTTAACAATTGACTTTTGTGAAAGTTATATTTATTTTTTAAAATTATTCACCAGTTTTGTAATAGCACAACTTTGGACAGGTTCATGAATTCGATTTACTGAAAAAAAAATGATACACGTTCATCGTACTTTTGGCTTTGCACGCACATGGAAGTAAATGTACAGGGTGCTTTGTTTAACTGTATAATGTGATAACCAACAATTCATCCCTTCAATTTAAAGATACTTTATTCAGGTCATTCCTTAATAAATGCTTCACACATGCATCATTTTGAACATTTAACCTTTTTCTCATAATTTGTGTTTAACCTTTTTAACATTTTTAAATGATACTGCATACGGAGTGTATATATCTCAGTTGATTCGATACGCAAGAGCATACTCTACGTATGAACAATTTCTAAAACGAAGTACATTATTGACAAGCAAGTTGATGAAACAAGAATATCAGCAGTCTCGTTTAAAGTCATCATTTCCTAAGTTCTATGGTCGATACAATAACCTTGTCAGCAAATACAATTTATCATTGAGTCAAATGCTGCCTGACGTATTTCATACCAATTTTTAATCTATTATTTATACAATGAATTGACGAAGGATTTTCCCGTTATTTCACGACCATGACAATGAGCACACGGCGGGTGTGACCGGTCAGCAGGGAATGCTCACTCCTCCATGGCACCTGATCACATCTCAGATGTTTCGGAGGTCCGTGTTTGCTCTGCTCTTGTTTTGCATTGCTTTATGGACTGTGAGATTGAAAACTGTTCATTATCTCCACATCTCTTTTATTGAAAATATTTAGCTTTTTGTAATGTCATAAACACCGCAAAAAATGTTTTCCTTCATGTAGTATTTATATGCTGTGTGCTTTGCCCCCAGGAGCTCACATTTGGCAATAAACTATTTGTTTTATATTGAGGCATTGTATTGTACTGAGTATATATTTTCTAGGAATGGGCCCGAGGAGGGTGTGTTTGTGTCTTAGGTTATTTGGGGGGAGGGGGGGGGGTAACTATACTGCATGTATATAAGATAATAAATTAGAGGAGGGGTGAACATTAATTGAAATTAATTACCCGTCAATGTAAAATTGTAATTGTACTCAAAACAGTTTTTTTTTTCAATTGTGCATGCCCTCAGAAAATTGTCGTCCCTTATTACAAATGTGCATTTTTTTAGCTGGCTTTACATGTTTATTGTGATTTGTAAAATATGAAATCTTTTCTTATAAAAAAAAAATGAGTCCACATTTTTCAAAAATTGAAAGAAAAATTAATTTAATATATCATACAAACACGTAGTATCACCCTCCTTTTTGTTCCAGACACAAATTTTCACTACAGAAAATGTTCATTGAAAGTCAATTTGCCCCCCCCCTTTTTTTTGTTGCAGCATAGTCAAACAATGATTATGTAGTATGTTTAAGTAAAAAAAGGAGAATTGTTTCTGAAAATAGATGGGACCTTCGACCCCATCTGAAATAGGAGTTCTGAGTTTCGATAAGCCCCCCCCCCCCCCCCTTT
>PRKT01000114.1:830466-877939 GCA_003671525.1 Saccostrea glomerata
GGGGGGGGGGGGGGGGGCAGGGCCCCCTTTGGAGAGATTTTATATTTTATGATTACGTAGATTTAGACCATTGCGCCCTTTACAATGTAGCATAAATCAGATAAAAATCCTCCTTGCTCATCTAGGACATAGTTTGTATTTAATTTTTTTTATTCTTTTGTTTTTTTAAAAATTTAGTTAATTTGTTTTATACTTCAGTAAGTTTATTGACTTTTCTTTTAGGTTCGGCATTAGTATTAAGGTCCTTTATCAACACTATCTGTCGCTTATAAACCTGTCTAAATAATATTTCCATAGATACTTCGCACTTACAATCCTAAGAATACGATGGGGTATACACCCCGCGCACAACTTGTTGCATACACCCCGGACACAACATTGATTTTTCGTCAAATCTTTAAATACGAACTGTTTTATTAACAGACAATTTGTTCAAACGTTTATATAATAAACATGTATTTAACAATAATATAAAAGTGATGGTAAAGCAAAGCTTTGTTCTGATATTTGATCATAAACACAGTGTAGCGTCAATCTTGCTCCGATCCTCGGAATTGTATTGAGGTGTTTGATAAAACTAGAAGGTGTCCAGTGTTTTCATAGGGAATCATATACTCCTTAGATAATGCTTTCTTCCGTAGGCATATGCTTTCTGGCGAAAAATATCCGTAAGTTGAGAAAATGGACAAAGAACCTACATTGACGGCCTGTCTCTCGCTTCGGAAGCATACACCCCGCGCACAACATAGCATACACCCCGCATGTTGGGATATACACGGTGAGACATATTGTTCATCATTTCTTGTTTGCCATCTTTGATTCTTTGGGTTAATTTCTCAGTTAAAGTGCTTTCTTAATCTTGATGCATCCAGACTTGAGTGTTTGAAGCTAGAATTCAGACTCAACATTTGGTCCCTCATGAAGGCATTTTTTTTTCAGTAAGAAAATGGATGTGGAATTTAGGTTCATTAGTTTATCCCTGAGTTTGGTGTCTTGTGATGAGGAAGGCAAAGTGGTACTCAAATGGCGAAGTTCAACGCTCATCATTTTGTTTTCTCTTTTGCACAGCTCTAAGTGACTTCTCCAGGGAAGTAATCTTGGTTTGGACAGTTTGATTCCATTGTTGTAACTTCTGAATCTTCTGGTCATGGATTTTTTCTTGGAGTTCAGCCATTTTCTGCCTTTGCTGAAGCTGTTGATTTACCTGTTTGAGGACTGTCAACTCTTTTATTACTGACTTTAAAGTTATTTCGAGCTGAAGAAGTCGTTGATGAACCTTAGAATCCACTTGTTCACTAGAGGTTACTGTGGGAATGGTTTCTTGTCCATGGATGAAGCTCAGACATAGGAAAAGAAATCCTAAACTGCTTGAAATAGTTTGGTACATTCTGATGATTTCTTTTAACTTAATAAACTATTTGGCTTATATACCATATGTATGCCTTGTTATCTGTAACCAAATATAGACTGACTGTTTTCATTGATATCAATCGCTCAGGAAAATGACTGGAAATAAAGGTTCATATGAGGTCAGAAAAGTGCATGATTTCATTGTATTGAAATTTCTGGGTCATCTTGACAAACTACAAACAAGATGGAAGGGTTAGATTTTACATATGTGTGGGTTGTCGTGTCCATCATAGCATGATGAATCTCTTGTAAAATTATAGTGTCCCCTTGACTGCATCATCAGGTCCTACATATTGTATTTTAAATAAAGATTGATTAAAAGTTCAATGGTACTGAATTGCAACTCTGGACTTGTCCTTTTCAGACTGTCTTGAAACAGAATAGGAGAATCATGTGAATGTGAACAAATATTAATTATCAACCGTTTGTGTAAATTGACATTGTTTATAAAGCATTGCTTGTTTATACTCAACATTGCATCATGCCCTTAGAATTACATCATATTCTTTGAATAGATAGATACAGTACAGGCCTCGAGTTTTCCGCGAAAAACAAGGGGCCCCCTGGACCGCAAGTCCACGCTTTAGCGTGGACCTCGAACCTTGTCGGCGTCTTTGAAGTCAGCGTTTCTGTGCACCGTGTAACACGGTGTGTCACAGTTCTGATGATAAATATTTTAAACATTTTCTTTTCATTTCAATAAAATTAAACCAACTTTCTTTTGAAATATTTGTTGTACTTTTCCATAAATTAATATTAGTAATTTATTGCATACAGATTTTTTAATTAATAAGATGCCTTAAAATTTAATTACAACGTACTCGTGTCCAGCAAAAAAAAATGTACAATCACGTTTCAAGTGAAATCCTTATTATATAAGTCATAAAAAGTTCAATAGATATTATTATATAACACTAAGAGGAAACACACTTTCATAAATGAATTACTTGATTGTCTCTACTTTCGATTTGATTTTAACCGTGTTCATTTAAATTGTTGATACAAGATCGTTTTTCCCTACGTATGCATTCATACGTAGTACACATCAGATGCATGATTATACAAAGTGAATAAATTATTTTGTAAGAATTTACATATACATGTATATGTACTGTGTCTAGAATAATTTTTTTAAAAAATCATATCAGACTTGCACATTAATTCTGCTTTTTGATACAGATAACGATACTCGGCGAATCGATCATTGGACAGGTTCAGATAAGGATTATTGCAATAAGACTAACACTAAAAATCTGTAATTATGTAAAATAAGGAGATAAATATTAAATGCGGTAAACTCGAAAATCTACTGAACAAGCAGAGATGATAACCTGATAAATTTCATTAATTAAAAAAGTGATCAACTTAGTAAACACGCTAAATACAAAAATCACAGCCGAATTTTCGGCAAATGAAATGTACTAACTGTTAAGAATATTACTTCATTCTGAAATATATCGTGTGTTAAATGAAAAGAGAAAAAAAACGGTTTGAGAAAACATATAGATATTTAGCGATTTTTAAAAATGGTCCCCCCTCCCTTCTAGAAAGCGATACGAATCAGCTGGTTAAAACTTTATCAGAAGTCTGCAAATTTATGTTGTGTTTTTTAAAATCTTAATCTACGGGATACATGCTTATTTTTGTCTGAAAAAGGATAATATAACAAAGTACATGTAAGTTTATAATCATTGTAGTAGTGAAACCTGGAAGATGAATTTCGCATGATATCAGTTGAGTGTGTTACATGTATACACTTGCTGTGGTCAGAGCTAAAGAATTTGAAAGGTGTGATAAACATACGGCGCCCCTTGCCCACCGGCAGAGACCCAATATATTTTTTAAACAGATGCGACTCGGAACTGACCATAAGATTGTTTCAAATCACAAGAGAAATTCTTTCCACGTAAACAGACTTTCAAGGTCACCTAGCGTCATGGGATTTTGATTGGCAGGTGATGCACGAGAATTTTGTGCATACAGCATATACAGAGAACGAATTGATTGCATTAAATGGGTTGAATATGAACAAAAATTGTGGCAATTAAAAAGATTTATAGAATGATTAATTGTGACCTTCGTAACTTAAAGAAAACGAAGAATTAAAAAAAAAAAATACACTCTGTTAAAAGGGGGTTGTATGAGTCTCTCTCTCTCTCTCTCTCTCTCTCTCTCTGGAATTGCTTTTTATATACTTTACAAGAAAAGAAAAACTTATTAGAATAAAGAAAATCTTTTTAAAATAATTACTTAGACTGGAAGGATTTTAAAAACATAACGTAGTGAATACTACTCTATGAAAATAATGTTTGCTGTTACGAGAAATGCGCTTTGAAATTATTGCATTAATTTCGTGTTTCTGCAAACGATTTTCGCATCCACATTCAGAATGATTCAAGATGAACAAAATAAATGTATTTTAATAAGGAATATACATAATAATGCTTGGATCGTA
This sequence comes from Saccostrea glomerata, assembly GCA_003671525.1. Lineage (NCBI taxonomy): Eukaryota > Metazoa > Mollusca > Bivalvia > Ostreida > Ostreidae > Saccostrea > Saccostrea glomerata. The sequence goes on from PRKT01000114.1 coordinate 834,332, forward strand.
CATTAGTACTGTACATGTTAAAACCATGAACATAAATACAGCTCGGATTTTATACTATACAGTGTTATGTGTCACAAATGCAGATCGACGCCATTTCGTCTTCCTTTGTTACATGAACACATGAGATTAAATTATTCATTTAAAATAAAATTCATAATTTTGTAACGTGGATGAATAATTTTACTAAAATATAAATTTCTAGACACACAGTTAATTCAAATGAAAATCATTCAATTTTTTTTTACCGCTATCTAATCTCAATATCATGCGTGCCATTCAGAGTCCAATATCTGGTAGAATAAAAACGATTATTATATATATACATAAACCAAAGTTATAAATTGTCATCAAAATTTATTCTTAAATTTTTATCAGAAACAAACGATTTTATGTGTAATACTATTTACACGGTGCAGCTTGGAGGAGAATTTTCTGGACACGCAGTGCGACACGGAGCGGAATTTACTGGACACGGTGCGACACGGAGGACATTAGCTGAGTTTTTCTAGACACGGTGTGGCACGGTGTGCCTACCTGTATATTTCAAATCCACACACACCGTGCTACACCGTGTACACGGTGTAACACAGAGCGTTTCACACAGTGTTTTTTCCACCCAGCGTTGCGGGAAACTCGTGGCCTGTACTGTAAGAACAAAGTTAAGGAACACAACACGTCATATCACTTTATCAAACAAATGTTAACTTTTTGTATCTAGTGAAAAAATTCCCCCCCCCCCCCCCCCCCCCCCAATTGAACTGAAAGACAATGGGCATTGTAAATATTACCAAGAAAAACTTGAAATCAAAGGCACTCAAGACATGTGGTTTGTGAAAATATAGTTGAAATATAATTCAAAAGATCACCAAAAATGGTGCTAGAAGCTGTAGCAAAACAACAAGCACCAGGGCATGACAGCAAATAGAATAAATTAATGAAAGATATAGTGAAATCCATTTAATCCAACATAAACTTGGAGACAACTTTTATTTCAGAAGACATAGTGTAAAAAATTATAAAGGTCAGAATTTACAGTGAAATGAGTTGTACAGGTGCCAGTATAGACAGTTTTTACGGTAAAGAGAACACAATTGGAACATACATGATAGTGTTATTGTTATGATGCTCTCATCTTGCTCCAACAGAAATTGGAGTCACAGAAGTTCATCCTTTTATACTAATATGAGATACTGACTAGAACTTTTGAGTACAATTCTTAAATCATTGAGTGAACAAAGACTTGATGCCCTGTTCAGGTCATATTGGATAGTCACAATAAAAAAAAATCAGGTCATATTGGATATTCACAATAAAAAAAAAAATCAGGTCATATTGGATATTCACAATTAAAAAAAAAAATTATGGCTTTGTTTTTTTAATCAAATTTTTTTTTCTTCGTATTCAGGTGTCCTGCTACCTGAGATGGTGACCTCCATGGTGTTACTACAGCTGAAGGCCCCGGGGGTCATTCAGTCCTCCCGGTCAGTGCCTGTACTGGAGGAAATACTGGACATACTGGACACCTACAACAAACTGGCCCCAGGGCTGGACCGTGACGACAAGGAGGATCTAGCCTGGCCAGGGGTGTGGAGTAAGTTGACCTTTGAATGACCTGTGATGAAAAATTATATTGAAAAGTATTTTAAGTAATTTGAAAGGATAACAGTATCATCTGATACCCTAGCTGATCTTATCTTTTACCTTAAACCAGGTGAAGAGTGAAAGATGTTTTTCACTCATAACTTGGGTAACATGTAAAAGACGAGTTCACCTGTTGGTATCGGATACAATGGAAAATATGCTTCATACAAGATGTAGATATATACAGCTGTACAGCTGAAATGTATCAGAAACGAGAATAATGATCAATTTCAGTAACTGCTTTTTCCTGTCTGTTCAGGTTACACTTTGGAGAAATACACACAGAAATCAAACGAGGACATAAATATCATTCGTCAGCCTGACCTTGAGAACCAGAACAAAGATGGGGGATTATGGGTAGTGATCCATGGCAAAGTTTATGACATACAAGAGTTTAAAGCCCAGGCTCCATGTGGAAGTGAGAAACTGCTCCAATCTGCAGGTAATTTTGTTCTTTCCAAATGATAGAAGGTTAAATCTTGCTTTAAAAAAATGTTCAAATACAGTTGAACCTCGTTATACCAACCACTGATGTCTTGAATACCTTATATAATAATATGTGTAAGTGATTTGTTTTTATTTTCACATCTTAATTTTAAGGAATCTTGATTAGCTTGGTCCTTTTGAGTTTGAGATAATGAGGGTTGACTGTACATGTATTTTGAAAGTACATACAAAAAAAGAATTAAATAAAGTTGAGACATTAATTAAAATATATTTGCAGCCAAAGATGCCACAGAAGCTTTTGAGTTGGAGCATCATTCAGATGAAGCCAGAGAACTGATGAAGTCATTCTATGTGGGACAGTACCTTGATGTAAGCGAAAATAAAAGGGGGAAAACATATTTATGAATAGCATTAATTTTGCCGCAATAATTTCTCAAAAGGGGTGTATTTAAATTTTTTTTTAGATCAATGTGATGAAAAAAGTAAAAACTGCTATCCTAAATATTTCCTGAATTTCGCATATTATGAAACAGAGATGCTTAAACTGGTAGTACATGTATTTCACAGTGCAAGACAATGCTCTACTTTAAAAAGGCATATATATACTTCTCTGATTAATAACCAAGGTTTATTTTCATCAACAGCCAAAGAAGGACATTGTGCAGACTTCTGACACAAGCACTGCCTCTTCCCCACTGGTAGACACGCAGCGAACCCTGGGGGTACTGCTCGGCCTCCAGGCAGCGTACCAGGCCAGGGGAACCCCCCAGTCAGCAGAAGAAGAGGAGTATCATGACTGGCTAAAATCAGAATTCTTTGCTGGGGGACTACAAGTCTTACAACCCAAAAATCAGTTTGAGGAGGAAAAAGGAGAAAGCAGAGGTTCTGCTTCAGGGGGAACAACTCCTGGTAAGAACAGTTTGAGGAGTTATAATTCCTTTGATATGCAAACTATTTCATAGACATAATTGTAAAGTTTTTGTACAAATATTTATTCACACTTTCAAAAATCACAGGAGCCACACCCACTTCTGAGGTCAGACATGTGCCTGGCCTATCAGAGAAGGAGAAGCTGTTTGACAGACAGGCGTCACAGGCCGATACATCCCGCCCCTTCCTGGCATCCTTAGCAGAAGGCCGTGTCCAAGACACTGCGGTTAAAACATTCCTATCTGTGATGGAGAAGTATCAGAAACATCATCATTTGTTTGCATTAGAATTTCCCCTTGATCACCCCCTGGAGGAGGTCAGCAGGTGTGTGGCAAAACTTGTTATGCCCAATTTAAAAAATGGGAGTAGGGAGTGTATAGTTATGGGGTGTTAAACCTTACATCATTCTGTTTGTATGGCTGTTACATTTGGGGGTAGCTATACCTTATCTGCAACTCGTCCTAAACCACAGAATGCAATTTAATTTTTAGTAATTTTTTCAATTACATAATGTCATTGTGCATCTCCTATATTACTGTACATCTAAGACATATGCTTGGTACATGTATTTCCCATAGCAAAACATAGACATTTTCATTCTTGATTAAGTGCACACGGGTATATTGGGTAAAAGCTACAGACAGATCTTTGATTGTAAACTTGAAGATAAGTACACAGTATATGACAACATTAAACTTTCCTTTTCAGGATCCTCTTGGCAGTTCTTCTAAAGCACCATGACTTAGGACATGCAGCTATAGCAATAATTGAACAAGAAGAACACACCAAACATTCCATACCAAAGTCAATTTCTGAACTCTTCAAAGTAGTCAGCAAAACAAAACGAAGTCTCATTCAGGTATAGGGGATTGATTGAAATGTCTGTTTCCATTTGACCTTAAGTATTAGTACATGTATTTATGAAGTTAATAATTGAAATAGGACTGAAATTTTGTATTCATTATTAAATTGAAAGTTGCTTTGGATTTCTAAACAGCTATTCTATGAATATATGTTGATTATTTTTATCAACAAAAGTTTTGCAATATGTCATCAATAAAAACATAATATTTGAATGAAATATAATTATATCCCCGGTATATATGTAAATCATTTTCATTCAAAATGATATAAGATAAAAATATTTAAAAATGCTTAACTCTAGATTCACCAAGAACAAGGGAGGTCCTACAAAGAAGTATGTGCCCCTGTGATAGAGAGATGCAGGTTTCTCTTCAATGAGTTGAGGCCTGCCATTGGTAATGAAGTCAACGCCATGAGCCGATCCTGTCTGCTGAAAAGTATTCCCCGATGGAAACAGGTGTCCTTAAAAATGATGGAAGACAAGAGAAGGTCCAAAAGAACCAAGGGTAGTTTTGATTTTTTTGGGGGGGAGGGGGGGGGGGGGGGGGGGGTAGGGGGATGTGTCATATTTTGGTAGTTTAAATGTTACTTCATAATTGTCACCAAAAGGATTTATTGTAGCTGTTTGTTAAACATGAAACAAAGATTTATGCAAATAAAGATTGCCTTGAAAGTTCATTCTTTTCTGTGTCAAAGAGTTTTAAACTTGCAATTTCAGTGTTTATTTTGGATTATAGTAGATTTTATTCTTACAGTTATTATTTCTTTCTTTCTTTTTAGCACAGAACTCCTTAACAAGACCTATTATCCAAAAAATCTTAAAATAGGAAAATTGCTCTTAGATTTACATGTAAGAAATAGAATAGAGATTTAATATTCATTGTCAATTTCCTGTAGTGGCCTGTGATTTTGGGGTGGAGTTTGTGACAGGAGGGGAGGAGCCAGTTGATGTCAAAGTGGAGAATGAAGTGGTGTCACCAGGGGCAGAAAGTGGAGAGAGAACTGACAAAGAGGAGAAAGTGCCAGTTGTGGAGGACGTCATAGAAACAAGCAAGCCTTCGGGGGAGGATGAATTTGAGGTCATGGTTTATCCAAAAGGAGGCGCTCCTAAAAAGGTGGATGAACCAGAAGGGGGAGCCACTGTGGTGGATCACAAGGTCAAAGTTCACAGAACTAAAAGGGTGTGTAGCTATTCTTTTTTGAAAGGTTTTTATGCTTCAAAGTCAGCTTGGATATTAATGGAAAATTTTATTTGTAATGCAACCTGTTTGATATTTATTGAAGATAATGATGTGTTTTACAGCAAGATTCCTGGAAAGATATAGCCAGTACTGTAACCAGTGCCCAGAAGTTCCGCTGGCTGAGACAAAGAATGACTGGACATATAACAGACATGCCGCTGTTAAACAAGATCATAGAGTTTGTGTTGTATGAACATCCTATTGATATTGAAAAACTCAGACGCTCCCTGCACCATCAGGTAACTGTTGTATGAAATAATTTTACTTTTTAAGTAGTAAGAAAACAAGTTCTAAAAAAATTGTTTGAAATCTGAGTAGTCTTATAGCTTACTTTAATTTATAATACTTAATTTAAAAAAATCTTTTTAACTTTAAACTTTAAAAAAAAGCAGAAAATTATTATCATATGTGTGAATAAACATACATGCATAAAACTAAACTACTACCGTATTTGGGGGAATACAATACGCACTTTTTTCCTGAAATAAATTTCTGTGAGAAAGGGATGCGTATTTTACATCACAATGGGATTTTGATAAGTTTTTCTTTCAGGTGAAACATGGCTATCATGCGTACATACCGTAGTATTACCTAGAGACATATGCAATTTCTTTTGTTAATTGCCTTATTTTAAACTTCGGAAAGTTATTGTTGGAAAGTATTCTTCTTAAAAATGTCACTTTCATAATCTTTTGATACCAAAATAACATGAAAAAGTAAAAAGGAATTTGAGCTGCATGTTGATTGTCTCCGTGGAGGCCGCCATTACTGATGTTATTTTTAGACGTTCACGCATGTCTATGTCACGTGCTTCCGTAATGATAGTGCACATGCACCTTATCTGCCAGACAAAGTAATAAATCATTTTTTAATGAAATACAATAAAAAAATATTTAATTTTAGGTTTAAAATAATTAACTCAATGATGATCTGCAACAATATTAACACCCCTCCATACGTCCCAATGAAAGGAAGCCAATCTTGTGACACACGTGCACTGGTCAAATGATAATTACCTATCAACACCCCTCGGGGCAATTAATTGTCTACCGACTCCAAAGCAATGTTTTTACAGTTAGAGCACTGATTATTTACTGTCATGTTAATTGCTTTGATTATTTTCTTTGTTAAAAATTGGGGGTCGGTTTATGACCTTTCGTATGTGTGAGCATGTGTTGATTACGGCACTTTAAACAATTAAACACTTGTTAAATGTAATTTTACCTTATACTTATCGGCCTCTTGTTTAAATAATTGAGAGTTGACAAATGAAATATAAATTATGCTAAAACTTTTAATAAAAATGGTATCATTTAGAAAATAAGATATCCGCTAAGATTCAGAAGAGGAAAATCGTAGTCTTCTTTAAGAAATAAATACTTTGATGTTTCAATTTCGTTTCCTGTTAAAATATTGTAATATAATTTTCAGCATGATTATCTAGAACCAAAATTAAATATCACAACTGATAAAACTTTCGACAATATCTCTTGCTTTGTTGAAATAAAATTATTTCATCTAAGAATATAGCGAGGCATAATTTCAAAATCATCGTAACTATTCTTTAAAAAAATCTGTTAATACTTTAACGCAACATTGGAATGCCAGGATTAAGAGAAAGTTATAAAGTGTGTATTTTGAAAAAAAGTTGGTTCAGTAAATTTTTGACACTTAATCCTCACGCCGATTTTCGTAACAAATTACCCCGATTTTCAAAGTTCAGAACATCTCTTGGTTAATTTTTCTGTTGCGTATAATACATCCGAACTGCGTTTTTTTCCCCATTTTCAGACTCAAAAAGGGGGATGCGTATTTTACATCAATGCGTATTATACTCGGCCAAATACGGTAAATTAAAATTACTAAAACTAAATTACTTGAAGTTGTGCTGATATTTAGGCTTTAGTAGATTTATCAGGCTTTGGTTGTGTCCTTTTTAAGGTGGAGAGGGCTCAGATGCGACTGAGTGGGATCCAGACCATGCTGTCCCTGGTACACCGGGACTATCTGTTGTCCTCCTGTAAATACGCCATACTGTGTGGGTGGCAGGGCCTGCTGACGATTGGACAGCGAGTCTGGTAAGAAATGGTCCAAAGGCTCTGTAGCAGATAAACCTGATCCTATATTGTATAACACAGATTTCTGGTTTGAATTATTATACTGAGGTTTGAATACAAATTTCTGCTTCTCTTTGCTTCATCTATTTTGTGAACTGATATATATAAGAAACCATTGAGAAGACTTGAAAAAATTGAAAGGAATGCAAATCATTTTGATAAAATATATACAGTAAAAGTCAGAACAAACACGGATATTGTGAATTAAAAGATATAGCAAAGTTATCTTGGATTTCCCAGCTATATAATTTAACAAATTTCTTATATGGATATAATAAATTAAGGATATAGCAAAGTCATTTCATAGGTCCCAGGGACTTTGGTATAACGAGTTTTACTGTACTCTTTTTTAGCTGATTAAAAATTTACATATTCTATGTGACTGGCCTTGAAAAAATTATTGAAGTGAAAGTCAAAAAAAATATTTCTAGATAGATATATATGGTGACACATCATTAAAATTCTGTAACATTTTTCAGCCCCCCTGTTCCCCACTGTCTCTCAGGGGTCCAGTTAATACCCCCCTGTGACAGAATCCTCCTTGAGATGACATACTCTGACCTCTACAAATGGGCCATCAAAGAATTAAGGGCAGCAGTCATCCAAGCCGACATGAAGTTCAAATCAAGGGGGATAAATCCTGCTATTCCTCCAGTTGACACCAGCAAGGTACAGATTAATCTGTAGTAAATCTTCCAGGTCACATGTACATGGTGCGTGTAGTAAATTTTATTCAATATCTAGGAATATTCTTACTTTTCTGAAATTTTCACCGATTTTTTTAGCAGTTTTTTTGTCAAGTTTTAAATATTACACTGAAAAAAATGTCATCGATAATTTAATAAAATGATAAGGCTGGTGATTGAAAGCTTTGCTAGCACTTGATGTTAAATCTGTAAAATAATATGTATTTAGGAGAGACTAAGTTTAGGAGCACTCCCCCAGTCCCGCTTTATTTTGGCCATGTTGGGAATCCTGGTGTCCGAGCACCAGTCAAGTAGCCTCAGTTTACTGCTCAACTCCGGGGTACTGGGACTGTCACAGACGTTGATGAGACTCGTAGGTAAGGGACACAGAAATTAAGACATGACTCATCAATGTAATGGAGAAATACATGTAGTATATTCTGAAACATTTTACAGCCAAAATCATTTAGACAAAGGACTACATGTATAATGAAGGAAAATGATTACTTGTAATTCTCTGTGAATAAATTATGAGAGGTTCTCCAGCCAATATATTTGAGACTATTATATTACAGAGAAGAACATTAAAAAAGATGTTAAAAAACAAAGCAAACTATTTTGACCCTTTTTAATTAATTTAAGGTTTATCAATGATAGAATCTCATACATTAAAACAAATCCTGTTTGTGGCCCATGTATAACTACACCTCCTTGTGAAAAAGCTTCTTTCCTTTTTATAAGGGCCTGACCCTGACAGAGTTCTGCAGGATAACATGGTGTCCATGTGTGCTGTGTTAGAGGAACAGAAACATAAAAAGCAGTCAGCTCCTGTCCCCATCTCAGGCCCCGAACTGGCAGCCATGATGAAAATCGGGACTCGGGTCATGAGGGGCGTGGACTGGAAATGGGGGGATCAGGTAAGGTTAAACAGTGAAAGGTCAGAGGTTTTAGGTCAAAGGACAATGAATTCTTATTCAGGAAATAGAAATAAAGATATGAATTTATGGCTATTTTTAGGATGGTCCACCCCCCAGTCTGGGCCGAGTGATTGGGGAGTTGGGGGATGACGGGTGGATCCGAATTCACTGGGATACGGGGAGCACGAATAGTTACAGGATGGGTAAGGAGGGGAAATACGACCTTAAGCTGGCTGAACCTCCAGAAATGCCAGATAATGATGATAATGAAGACGAGGAACTGGAAACAGGTAAAATCTGTATTTCACAAAGATTGCTCCACGTAACTTTGTAAACATCCTTGTTTATTGCACTTAGGAAAAAAGATTAGTTATTTTAATATATTTATATTATTTACTATAAAATCAGCATTATTTAATTTGTTTGAAACAATTGTCACAATATTGAATCAGTCCTCGTTACATTATTTCTTTTATAACTTGCTTATTAAGGACTGTGAAAAATCATCTACTTTTCACGATTGATGTACATTATAAATGAAGAAGGAAAGTAGGTAGTACAACTGTACTGCATACACTTTTAAATCCTTATTCTATTGTTAGTATATAAATGCTTGCTTAGTCTAATTCAACAACAGCCATACACTCCGAAATTTACAGTAAGTTAGTCGTGTTTATTTTCTATTAGTTAATAGTCTTTTTCTTTTGCTCTATGCAGACCCTGTGAAGGCCGAGAGCAGGCATCCAACAGCTGTAATACGACGATCAACTCTTTATCTATTGCGTAATCTTTCACTGTCCTGTGGAATATATGCAGAACAAGCTCAGAAAGAGGCGGTCAGTTCACTGTGTGGACTCATGAGGAAAATCCTGGATGCTGGATGCAATTATGGAATTAGTATGACTGTGTAGAATTATGTCTTTTAAGAGATAGTGCCTTTAAAAAATGTGTTACACTAATAAAAGTCATCTAGATCTTGCTAAACAATAGTGGTGTTAAAACAGGAAAAGTACTATATCACATTTTGCTATGTATTTTTTGTTGATTGCTCTTCACTGCTTAAACAAGAACTTGCTGCTGTGTGTATTTTCATATAAAGCACATTCAGAAAACGGTATTTAAATAGAAATTTAACTTGTTGAAAAGTCAATTTCTGCAAAATATGGTCCATGTGAAATAAAATATACATTAACAGTATTCAATGCATTAGTCATAACAGTGATTGGAATGATTATTTTTTCAGATTCCAGCTACATCCCCACACAGATAGCTAGTGAACAGCACTACAGCTGGTGCACGCTGGGTTTTATTCGGTCAATCGCGACAAGTCCAGTCATCTGTGAATCTCTCAGTTCACAGAAGTGGATCGATCTGTTACTAAAAATACTGGAGGATGAAAAGCCTTCCCAACCCACCAAAAATATCATCAAGCAGGTCAGACTTAATTATTATCATGAAATTAACAAGGATAAAATATTAATTGCTGCATATTGAAAGTTTTTACTTTCAATATTCTGCATTTTAAAAATTTTGTAATGACATGTATTCAGAATAATTCCGGAAAAGAATATAAACATGTAACTGATAAAATAAAATAAAAAAAACATTGACATCTGTATAAAACTCGATTAAGTCTGCATGGTTTTATCAATTTTGTGATCCAAAGGTTAGCCAGATGTCAATGTAGGAAACCTTGGAAAAAGAAAACACTGAACATCTCAAAATTCATTAATTTTGACTTCATTTACAATGTACATTGTATACATGTATTTTAGATTCTGATTCTGAGGTTTTTGGAGTCGGTACTGCCCCACTGGAGTAAAACTACAGATGAAACCCGAGTGAAGACAATCGTACAGAGACTGTTTAATCTCCTGGGCAAAGTCATCATGGGATGTTCTGCTGATCCTACCCTTTTCTCTCAGAGTAAGACCAGTTACAAAATATGCTGTTAGCCAACTATTATTCATGTGCAAGAGGTTTCTGTGGGTTTCATGATCTTCTTTTACTCAGGAATTTTTATCATCATGAATCCATTTCTTTTTAAATTGTTTTTACAAAACCAGTCTTGAAAATTAATCTTCACAGTAAGATAGACTTCAAACTTGCAAATTGTGAATAAAAGTAGTCACAAATAATACTTGCTTTACAGCATTCAAAACCTTGTAGCTGTCACAACAGATCTTCAAATTTCTGTAATCTTATTGGATAGCTGAAAATTTCTTTAACATGATTGACCATAATGTAAAATCACATATTTTCGTGGGGTTAAATTTTCGTGGTTTGAGGAAAACTCTTAGTTCATGGGAATTTGATTTCGTGAATGAAGAATTGTTGAGTAGTTATGTATGTAACATTTTACATTTCCTGGTGGACATGAATTTGTGGGTCTCTTCATACCTTGAAAACAACGAAAATTAAACCCCCAATATGTGATTTTACAGTATTTATTTTCCTCTAGATGACATTCTGAGGAAGGGCCACAAGCCCTGCGTGTCGGTCTCTCTGACCGCCTCCTACACCAGTACGGTGGGGGAGGAGTTAGTGTGTCTGATACGCACCCTCCACGTCAGCGAGTGCTGGAACCCCCACATCAACACCTACATCACCGATCAGCTGGTTAACATAGGAGACATGATGGTGGAAAAAGTCTGTCCATCACAGGTACAGGAGCTTTTCTGATTGGCTAAGTTTTAAACTTACTGTCTTTTTAAATTACTTTGTGTTGTAAGCTGGTTACTATGGGTTTTTAGCCATTCCTGGATTATTTTACATTCCCTTTTCCATTTCTCAAAGTATAAAAATTCAATGAAACTATTCAAATATGGGAAATACAGGTAAAGGATTTTTTTAAATGCATGTTCACTCCAGGATTTGTTAGAATAACTCAAGTAAATTTTTTTTATCATTTAACTTATAATGTTATCCATGGCTAAAAAATGTACCATTGTATTTTTTAGGAGCTTTTGTCTGAGGACACTGTGTTAGTGGATCGTTTGCCCATTGTTCTGGCTTGCCTTGCTGTGATTGGTGGAATCGATAACAGAGCAAGGTTAGGTGGTAGGGTGGAACATGAAGAGTATGGCAGTGGTACTATCGCTAAGATCACTTCAAAGGGAAAAATCCATATACAGTTCAAAGATGGCAGTTTGCGAGCCTGTAGATTGTCTGAAATAGTTGTGGTAAGGAAATGGCTTTTATTCTTATGACATGATGAATTCTTAATCACATGTTGAGATTTTTCTTCATTGAAAAAATTCAATTTATTAAGGTCCATTGACCTTGTGATAGGGGAAATAACTCTCTAATTGGGATTATGTTAAGAGAGACAACTCTCACTAGATTTAATGACAATTATTTTTAAATTTTCAAATTTGTCAAATTCAGAATAGCAAGGTATGCTGATATTGTTAGCATGGTAATTATTATATAATATTTCTTCTGGAAAATCATAAGGATTATCACCAAGGCAAAATTTTAAATGAGTAAATTGTAGATGAACATAGTAGTGTGCTTGTTATTTACAGGCTGGGAATCAGGATTTCTGTGTGAGTAAGCTGGAGATGACACCAGATGTCATCAAAATGTGGTCAGCCATTGTTGGTTACACAGCAACAGGACTGAAGATGGAGAAGGATTTCCCCAAAGACAGACCCCTGGCCTCCAGCACTGCTAGTATTGAATCAGAACGGACCTGTAAGTTATTTATAGAACAAGATCTAGATCACAAATAACCTCTGGTAAAGGTGATGTAAGTAGTAGAGGAATAAAGATATGGATAGACTTCTATTCTAAAATAGAGCAACATATTGGGGAGGGGGGGGGTAAGTAGGGCATCATTTAGTACAGTATGATACATTACATTTCATATGTGTATTATTGTATTTGCCATAATTATTCAGACTGCCCGCCAAAAATTTTATGTACTTTGCAGAAAGTATAATTGTATAAATCCATTGTATTTTGAAATTACTATATGTACAATTATGATACAATTCTGCAGCAGAATTTTAAATATTGTATTTCTCTTGCGTGTGTATAGCAGCCAGTGGTGTAGATGTGAGAGAACTCCGAAAACAACAACTAAAACTAGGACTGCTCCGAGCCTCCAGAGTCCTGTTGTCTTGTCAGTCCCATCTCCGACAGATCCTGAGTGGAATTTCAGTGGTGGATCAAGGATTATCAGAGGTGGAAGCTGGGGTGGAAGAGATCAGCGATGAGGATCCAGAGAGTGAATCATCGTCTTCCAACACAATATTACAGCAGCTAATGAGTGTGGCCACCCAGCCTTCTCCCATCAAAGCTGTCTTCTCTAGAGATGAACTGGAGGTGAGATGATGTCGGCCATTCATCAAAACAACAAAAAAGAGATTTTTGTTTCAGAAAATTATATGTGATCAGTTTTAAATATGGGTTAAAAGCAGTCAAAATAAATTTTGAAAGCAATCTATAAAAAAACATGTACTAATCTTGTAGGTTGTACATTTATATATTTATGAGAAAGGATGGTAAGCATCATTCAGATTCAGTGAAGTAAACTATAACTTGTGCACAACTAGGTGTTTAGAAAGAAGTTCTAATGTATAATATTTTCTTTATTTCCCAGGGTGCTGCCTTGGCAGTAGCTCAGTATTTGACTGCCACAAGCCAGCTGGAAATTGATGATTCTGAATCGTCCGATTCTGAGAGTGAGAATGAGCAGGCTCCTCCCATTAGACCTCCTGTTGAGGTGCCCAATAACACAAACCGGCCTCACAAACCCAGGAAAGCCAGAAACCAGGAACCTCAGCCAGAGGTCAGCCCCGTGGTGACACAACTCATGGAAATGGGATTTACCAAGAAAAACGTCAAACTGGCGATGAAGGCTATTGGTGAGTGATTTTATCGGTATCTAATTGAATGAAGGCTATTGGTCCATATTTCTTTTAGTTACAGAACCTAGTTGAATTTGAACGATGGAAGCTTTTAATGCATTCAGATTGTACAGTACCTTCTGGTAGTTTCAGACATGATCTTTCAAGTATGGTATAAGATCATCATCATTTTGTTGACATTAAGTATAAATTTTATGGGAAATTTCATGAATAATTTTTGAAAATATGTTTTTAGGGGGCTCATCCTTGGTGTCTAACCCTGACCAGCCCAGTATCGAGGCCCTGGTAGGGTGGCTGATTGAACACCCCCAGATTAACGTCCATGACATGGAGGACAGCGATAGCGACTCAGAGGAGTACTCCACGGATTCAGATGCCACATCCGAGGATCTGGAGGAGGAGAACTCATTTGACATTAACACAGAGGTTGTGACATATGGGGTAAGTTATTATTAAAATGCCCTAGATGAGATACTGTATATTGGTCTCTATTTTTGCCCCTTCTTATTTTGCCCTTTCACATAAACTAGTATGTTCCATTCTAAATTCTTCCAGATTCAAATGCATTTTAGAAATAATGCTGTCAAAATTGAATTCACTCAGTTTTAAATGTGCTAACTTGGGTCAAGGACAAAGGTGCAAAAATAAGGTGTAGGGGGGGGGGGGGGGGGGGGGGGGGGGGGGCAAGAAAATTCCCTGTTTACAGTATGAATTCAGAAATTCAATTTGTATGCCAATAATCTGCATTTAGTTTATGCATGGGATTGAAATTTAGAATTTATTGTATCAATCAGTAAGGAGTATGAAAAATCAAGACTTGGAAATGTCTTGCACTAGAAGAATCTCTCAGATATTTATTTAATGATAATTTCAGAACCTGAATAACGAAGCAGCAGTATTGGTTCCACCGGCGGCTCCCACACAACAGACGTACAAGAAACGAGCCGACTTCCTGAGTAACGACGAGTATGCCATGTACGTCAGGGACACCATCCAACCCAACATGAGTGTCAGGTGCTGTCGCACTTACGAAGAGGTTCATGAGGGGGACATTGGTAAAGTTGTCAAGGTAAAGAAAAAAAAAGACTCAATATATGTGAAATTTTTGGGCATCCTCCATGAATTTTTAAATATGTACTAGGGATTCAAATCCGCATTTCCTTTTGTAAATATGCATAAATACACAAAATTTAAAAGTCCTCACAAACCTGTAAAATTTAAGCAATTCATTAAAATTGGCCCCGAAGAAATTCTCTGATGATTCAACAGTATTTGCAAAAAGCGGCCACTATGAAATTTTTGAAATTATGTAAAAAACTTCTCCGTTTGTAATTTTGATAGTTTTAAAAAATGCTTATTTCCTTTTAGCTTGACAGAGATGGTCTCCATGACTTGAACATCCAGGCTGACTGGCAGAGGAAAGGTGGGACATACTGGGTCCGATATATCCATGTGGAGATTCTAGGATTCATGGGAAACGAGACCGGGTCCACTCAGAAAATCTCAGTGGGGGACAAGGTCCACGTCAAACCTAATGTGGTCACACCCACCTACAAGTGGGGGTCTGTGTCCCATAACTGCATTGGAACAGTTACAGGTATTGTATTGAATGGCAGGATTTCAGTTTATAGGGCAAGTCTCTGCAGTTTCATACGTATATGTTGTCTGTAGCAATATTTTCCTGTTTCAGATAGACTGACTTCATTTAGGCCTAGTACCTTTGTACAGCTCTGACTCAATAGAGTATTATATGTATATCAGTAAAAATTAACAGGTCACATACATCTGCCTCTTCCTTTGAGTTTTCAATTCTTTTTTTTTTAAAAACATTGTGGTTTACTTTCACTTTTAAATATATAAATTTCCCCTTGAATTTTTAAAATTTTACTGCAAATATTGTGAAATTATTTGACCTTTAAATATATAACAGTGATTTGGAATTACCAACCATGATTTAGAAATGCCTGCCCCATGAGATAAGGTCGAGGACTTGTGATTGATTGAATTTCATTTTGTGTGTTTATTTTAGCCATCAATGCCAATGGTAGAGATCTAACAGTAGACTTTCCACAGCAATCTCACTGGACAGGGGTTATTGATGAAATGGAAATTGTGCCAAGCTCTCATCCAGGAGTGGGGTATAATACATTTATCTTACTTTTCAAATTCTTCAGTTCTTTTTAAAAATAGGGGTTATGAAGATTAAATTTCAGATCTTGCAAGTAATGTTTCTATGCCTAAAGATGAATTTGTACTACTGATTTTGAAATACCATACTGGATAAGTTGATTGGAATTGTCTTTTATAGATGTGATGAATGTGAACTGTTCCCCATAGTGGGCCCCAGGTACAAGTGTCAGAAATGTCCCAGTTATGACATGTGTGAAAACTGCTTCCGAATCAAGAAACACAAACACAGTCATGTCTTCATCAAAATATCTGAACCAGGTAAGAATCTTTGAATGTATTTTGAGTCAAATTTGAGCTCAATGTTAATTTCCAAATCAGATAAGCAGCAAATTAAGAGGGCAGATTTTTATACGCCCGTCTTAAGACGGGACATATTATGTTATAGGCTTCATGTCCGTCCGTCTGTCTGTCCGTCCGTCTGTCCATTCGTGTCCAGCTCATAACTTCAATACTATTAGGCCTAGGATTATCAAACTTTGTCGACTGATACTTCTTGGGTAGACGGTGTGTCGCGCACAAAAAGTAGGTCGCTCTGACCTTTAATAAAGATGCTATGGCCAAAAATGGAAAAATCCTGTCCGGCTCATAACTAGAAAACTATTAGACCTAGAGCTATCAAACTTGGCAAAAGTATACATCTTAGGTAGAAGGTGTGTCGCGACCTATTTCAAGGTCACTGTGACCTTTAATTTTAGCGAAATTTAAAAAAAAAACTAAGTTTTTTAAATTTTAAATTTCATAACCCTAGAAATATAAAAAATAGAGTTGTATCCTTATTAAAAAGTATTAAATCAAGTAAAAACTTATTTTTTTCATCATATACTTTACAGGAATCTTAAACAAATTTCAATGTTAATGAGAGGAATTCAGTTTGTCCCATGGGCATAATTACCAAGCACTGTTCAAGAAGAATTTTGATAGCAGAAAGTTGCATGTCAAAATAGAGAGAAATTAATGAAATTAGTGTGAGGAGGTAACTAGTAGAGCATTGGTGTTATCAATATCCCTTGGGTATTGGGCAAATGGACAGCCAGCCTAGCTGTTAAGGGATTAAAAATAGCTCTTGTTGGCTAGCCTAAGTTTTAAAATGAATTTGATGAAAAGTAATTAAAACTTATTTGATAATGCATAATAAACCAATAATCTGATATTATATAATATTATTTAATTAAAAACTAATTTTATGGGGTGGGGTTGAATCAGCATGCCTACTTGTCCATATGAATTAAATATAAAACCTGTCTGGCATTAAATCTAAAAAGAAATCATGAAGTATTTTATATGTTTTAAAAGTGTTTTAGGATAAAAAGTGCAGATCCATTAATATTTAGGGAGTAATGAGTAGACGAGCATCCTGTCAAAGATTAATTAATGAGTTCAATGTAGGAAGGCTATCTGATCAAGTGCTGCCTTATCCGTATCCTTTGGGGATTAGACAGAAGAACTGCTGGTCAGTTTATAGCATATGTCATTTGATGGCCAGCCTTTCTTTTCAAAATTAATTTGGCATAGATTAAGTTGTTAAGACTAATTTGATATTGTTTATTATGATGGCCGGCATTTGACAAAGTCTAACACAAACAGTATAGAAATCTATCAGTTATCTAATATTTGTTATAATTATGCCTACAGCACAGGGGATGGATAAAGAAATATTTTTTTTAAAAATGGAAAAATCATGGAAATCTTAGAATCAAGGTTGACGGTGATTTTCTTGCACTCTTAACTGTTAAAGATAATTGTGTAATTTTTTGACGGGCGTATCATGCTGTGGCGTGGCACTTTATTGTCATGAAAGCAGGTTGCAAGTTGGATCAAAACTTAATGTCCTTTTCTGAATTGTCTTTTCTATAGATTGTGAGCCGTCTTTTGCTGGTAAGGCGGGCAAACAGAGGAGAAAGTTTGGTGTCATGTCCTCCAGATCCACTATTGATGACTGGCACACCTGTGTCAAGGCCATCACTGTGTCATCTCGAGAAAACCAGGCTCACAGACTCATCAATGGAAACAATGGCTACTGGCAGAGTTCAGGGTCACAGGGCAAGGTGAGAGGTCAGAAGGTTTGGGTTAGACTCACAGACGTCAATAACTCTTTGAAGAGTTCAAGGTCATGGCAAGGTTAGGGGTAAGGTCAAGGTCACAGATTTATCAATGGAAACAATGGCTTTGACAATGATTTCAGCTGAAGAAAATCAGCAAAGTTGAATGAATTTCGCATTCATTTACCATATAATTCTGAAACTAATTAGGGATTTAAATGAGATATATGTACAGATAGGTGTATGTTTTGTTTCCTATGTGTTATAGCACTGGATCCGACTAGAAATGCAGCCAGACATCCTTTTACATCGACTCTACATGAAAGTGGAGCCTTCTGACTCCAGCTACATGCCAAGTTTGGTGGTGATCAGTGCAGGAGATACATTAAACTCCATGAGAGAAATCCGTGCAGTCAATATCACATCATCCGAGTCTATTGTTACACTTCTACAGGACCTTAATGATGTAAGTCTGGGTTTCAATTTTGATCTCAAAACTAAATAAAATTCAAGGGTATGTACAACATTCCAAACCATTTATTTTTAAGTGTTAATTAATTGACCCATGAGACTGTTTTCAGTGGAGCTTTATAGATCAATGAGAGTACAGAATGGATAAAAAACATAATATTTTTGTGTAACTAAACCACTTTACTTATTCTGTTAATGTTATGATATCTCCTTCCTTTGCAGTACTTTCGCTTCATTGAGATTGGCATCAAACAGTGTCGCAGCAGTGGCATTGACTGCAAAGTTCATGGTCTGACGATTCTGGGGAGGTTACACTCAGACGAGGATGATGCCGCAGCTAATTTTTCTTTCCTGGCCTCAGACAGGGAGGAGGAAGAAGAGGAAAAGGTCAATAGTTCATCTGTCAAAAAGAAGAAGAAATCCACAACCAAGGAAATTCAGACTAATGTATTCTGCTGGGGGCTGAATGACAAGGATCAGCTAGGCGGGCCTAAAGGGTCAAAGGTCAGTAAACTAATTACATAGTGATCCCAGTTTTTCTGTAGAATATGGTTAAATGAGTAAAGAGCATTTCTAGCTGGTACTGGTAGATAAGCTAGTCAGATTTTTGTAACCAGCACTATCTACTTTATATTCTTAAATAAATGACATGTTATGTTATACAGAAATTAATATTTTTTTTAGATTAAACTCCCCACATTAAATGACAACTTGTCTGCTTTGAGATGTGTGCAGATTGTAGGTGGATCCAAAAGTTTATTCTGTGGTAAGTTTCAAGTCAAGTTTCAAGATAAAAGGTTGCACAACATTTTTTTACAGAATGATAAGTAATTGTTGCATGTCAAGTTGGAGGCATTTTTTTGAAACTTTAAGTTCTGTTACTGTAACAAGGGATTTTTTTTTCTACCTTCATAGTTACCCAAGAAGGAAAGGTATATGCCTGTGGTGAGGCCACCAATGGGAGATTAGGTCTAGGGATCAGCACAGGGACTGTCTCTGTTCCGAGACAAATCACCTCACTGAGTCAATATGTGGTCAAAAAAGTGGCAGTCCATTCAGGTAACAACTAGCAGATGCTATTGTATCATTCACAAAAATGTCAAGTAAATCATTTGACAACAAATAGAATAATAAATATTTCTGTAGGTAATCTAAAAACTAATGCTGAATATAAAGCTATAAATGTGATAATTTTTGTTCAAAGCTTTGCAGTATTCTTGAGACTGATATTGTACCTGTTTATTTGAAATAGGTGGACGGCACTCACTAGCCTTAACAACTGACGGAAAAGTCTTCTCTTGGGGAGAAGGGGATGATGGGAAACTGGGACATTTCAGTCGCTGGAACTGTGATAAGCCTCGACTGATTGAGGCCCTGAAATCAAAGCGTGTGAGAGACATTGCCTGTGGGAGTTCCCATAGTGCTGCCATTACGTCTAACGGGGACCTGTACACCTGGGGGTTAGGGGAATACGGGAGACTTGGGCACGGAGACAATACTACACAGCTGAAACCTAAACAAGTCAGGATTTGGGAATATTTTATTGATGGGATTAATCAAAACAAGTTAAAAATTTTTAATGCATTTTGTAGTCCATCTTCAGGAAAAAAATCAATCTTTTTTTTGAAGAAATTGCTTTATTTTCAATGCTTTATTTTAATTTAGGTCAAGGCCTTGGCCCATCAGAGAGTGGTTCAGGTGGCATGTGGGAGTCGGGACGCCCAGACCCTGGCCCTAACAGATGAGGGCTTTGTCTACTCCTGGGGGGACGGGGACTTTGGAAAACTGGGTCGAGGAGGGAGTGAGGGTTGTAATGTTCCCCATGAAGTAGAAAGACTGAGAGATCAGAAGGTGTCTCAGATTGAGTGTGGTGCCCAGTTCTCACTGGCTCTGACCAAGTCTGGGCAAGTGTGGACATGGTGAGCATTTGTTCCATAATGAATATATACTGGAGATGCATTACCTTTGAATTTCATGTGTCTGTGCTTGATAAAGAATTAAATGATTCAATTGCCCTTTACCAATCAGTTTGTCAAAGGAATCATACCTACTGGTAAATACATGTAGTAATAAACTGATGCATTTGAATTTCTGATCTTAGGGGCAAAGGCGACTATTTTCGACTGGGTCATGGAACAGATGCTCATGTAAGAAAGCCGCAGATTGTGGAGGGACTGAAGGGGAAGAAAATCGTCCATGTAGCCGTAGGGGCCCTCCACTGTCTGGCTGTCACTGACACAGGGCAGGTGAGGCATTTAGTAACAAAAGGTGGTGGGCCTAATGGAATATATGTCAAAGAAGAGGGAGTTATTTTAAAATTCCATATTCCATTGTATTGCATTCCACTGACACACACAGGACAAGTATTTACAAATGTACTCAGTACCAGGAATGGGGGCTCCAGGGATGGGGTGATGGTTTTGCAGGAAACATTTTTTGTTCAGAGGTCACAGACTTATGGCAGATATTTAATATAAGATGTAAACTTGGTATGGTTTTACAATGTAAGATGAGTGAACATACATCCACAGCTTATCACTTGTTTAAGTACACCAACCATTCAAGATGCATGATTAGAGGGGTGGAAGTTTACTGCCCTACTAGTTTTTTAAAACATTTGAAAATACTTGTAGATTGAAGGATTTGAAATTTTGAAATTTTCTCACTATGAATTTTATGTCTAGGTGTATGCATGGGGAGATAATGACCATGGACAGCAAGGAAATGGAACCACCACGGTCAACAGAAAGCCTGCCCTGGTGGTGCTGGAGGGGTACAAGATCAGTAAGGTAGCATGTGGTTCCTCTCACAGCATTGCCTGGGCCACCACCGACATGTCTGTACCCACCACCCACGAGCCAGTACTGTTCTCCACCTCCAGGGATCCCCTGGGGGCAACACTTCTGGGTAAGGATTAGTGTAATTATATTCTTATTAAATAAAGATCTAAAGACTTTTTTAGGGGTGGGGTGTGAAGAAGAAATGTGGATTGTCCTAGGTGGACTTGCTAATTTCTTTTGCCCTTTTTTTCTTTTTTTTTAATATTGACCTGTGATGGTATTTCTCCTATTGATTAAATTTCTTTTTTAGCATTAAGCTGTATTGTTTTTTTCCTGTCTTATCTCAAAAGGTGTGAACGAGAGCAATGCTGAGGAAAACTCTGTATCTACCACTGCCTCCCAAAACTCAACATCTAAAACTGTACGTCCATCACTGGCCAAAATCATTCTATCCCAGGACACAGAGACCAGTAAACAGCAGGCCCTGGGTTATATTCTGACCGCTCTACAGATTCTCTACTCCAGGTAAAGGGAATCATGATCTGTCTGTATTTATCTTTTAAATAGCCTTGATAATAAAAAGGGAAGTACAGTTAAACTGGTTAAAATATACGGTGAATTTAATCGATAATATTAACTATGTTTATCAATAAACCACATTGATTAGCCCTAGGACTTCATTATAAGTGTGTTTTACTGTAAATAGTGGGAGGGGGTGAGGAGGGGCCTAGGAGGGGGCTTTTCTCCAAGATGTAAAACGTAATTCACTGAAGTAAAATAGATAAATGTATTCTTTCTGCAAATAATAGCATTTACACTCGTAAGAATTTTCATGTTAAACAGAGATGCCATTGTGAAGTCCCTGGAGACAGATGGCCAGCCTGTGCCAGTTTCTCCAGAAATGAAGCCCCTGGGTATGACGGGTTCCCTGGTGGCCAGCACTGACGAGCTCCCGGTGGACAGAGAGGAGGGGCCACACAGGGGGGAGGGGACAGAGGAGGTGCTGGACCACGCCGACATACAGCTGACAGTGGGGGAGACCATCACAGAAACTGTTAGTGGGGTAGGTTTTATATAGAATGAAAAAATATCATTTAGACATAAACTGATTTTAACACGCATGTATGATATATAGATTCTTGTCTCTCAGGATCCTAACCTGAAATTCATTACGAACAGGTTAAAACATTAACTTGTACATTTGCTTGTGACTGAAATATTTCCAAAAAGATATTGTGCTGGAAAGTTGTAATAATTTTGTTTCATATTATTTTAGGTGCATTCGGAAATCTCATCATACACAAGCATGCAAAGTCTGGCAGCTTTAGTGCCCATGGAAACGAGCATCATAGCAGAGACCTTGACCTCTGCAGATGAGGTCATGAGTACCATGGAAGCCGGCCCAACAAACTTTCCATCAGGTCTGGATGACTTCACCGCTAGAATGTCTGTTAACGATGCTCGAAATTTGGTAGAACTTCTGAAGCTTGCTGTGGCATCCAGAATGGGAGAAATGGCTAAAGAGGGACTGTCAGACATCCTCACTAGATTGGCCAAGGCGTATCCTCAGGTACATCTCCCATTCTGTTTAACTGAATAAGTTAATTATGTGATTTTATGTTACATTGGACAGGGTCATCAGCTGAGGATTAAATTAATATTCCAACAATTTTCTTTCATATATCTTAAATTGAGCTTTAAAACTGCAATGTTTGAAAAAAAAATTTTTTATGGCTTTGAGCTGTTTCATGCATATTAAATATCTTTGAGAATTTGAATACTGCAGACAAATGTTAAATAGTTGAGGCTTCATGCTTTTACAATCACTACTGCAGTTAAAACCTCTTTCCATTCTTTTGTAACGTGTAATCATATTAATTAAATTCATTGTTTTCATTTGTAGGTGGCTGAGATGTTGTTAGAGCTGTGTGTCACCGAGTTGGAGGATGTGGCGTCAGATCGAGTCTGTGGGAGGCTACCACAGCCGGTGGTACAGGAGTGTCCCCACCCCTACAGCGACGATACCTCACTTAGTGGAACCGTCAAAATACCAGGTAAATAATTGGCACAGTGAAAATATCTGGTAAGTAAACACTGAGTGGTGCGGCCAAAATACCAGGTAAATAATCAGCACAGACAAAATAGCAGGTAGTTTAACAGGTGGCATCCCGGTATTCAAAATACCAGGTAAATAATCACAGAGTGGTGCAGTTAATAGCAGAAAAGTAAATAGTCACGGCAAACAGCTAGAAAAATTTTATATTAAAGCCACTAGAATAATCAAGTGTATGGATAGCACATTTATTTGTTGCAGATAGAGTTCATTGTACAGGTCATCATTTATCTAATTGTACATATACAGTCTATGTGATTAATAGTAAGACCACATTTTGATATCCCCTGTGTGTTGTAGGAGCTGATTCCCTGAGGGTGGAGTTTGATCGACGATGTTCTACAGAGAGGAGACATGATCCCTTGACAATCTCGGACAGTTCTGGTAGAACCCTGGCTGTTAAATCAGGTAATGACCTCTACTCTTTATGCTTAAAATTTTGTACAACCGTTACGGTAATTTTATCCTCCATTTACAAAATCATATACCCTCAAACCATTATTTTTTCCTCAAACCAGGAAAAATTCAGTTTTGTAGATTATTATAGGCAGATCTATGGGATTCTTAAAAATTTATAATTAACTAATAATTTTTTAGGACGAGAGTGGTCTGATTGGTCCCAGGAGCTTCGAATCGACGGAGATGAATTGCGATGGAAGTTTGTCAGTGACGGTTCCGTCAATGGCTGGGGCTGGTACTTCACCGTGTATCCCATCATGCCTGCTGCTGCTCCCATGGACATGCTCTCTGATAGAACGGTCCTGTCGCGTCCTTCCATTGACTTGGTCACTTGTCTTCTGGACTTTAAACTGGACATTAACCTGGCCAGGAATATCGTCACCAGACTGGCCGCAACCCTAGCTGCTAATGCTCAGCTCAGTTCACTAGGTTGGTTTCTGTGGTTGATATTTTTCTTCCACAGAAGTGTTAGTAAAGTTTAAGGTTATTGATGAGAAAAAAATGTGTGAAGTTGATTGAAAAGGTACATTAATAGTGTGTAACTGAGAAAAAAAATGTATCGTTCAAATGAGACTGTGTACTGAATCTGACTCCAAGTAGTAAAGAAAAGGTCAAGGTTACAGAAAAAAAAGAATGAAGAAATGGAGGAAGTCAATTTATGAGCTCTTACAGTATCTAAGTTCATTTTCAACATGCATTTATGCATATATCTAAGTGAAGTAAATATGTCCTGACTCAGAGGTAATTTGCTTCTTACAGTTGTGGAATAATTAAGGTCTCTGTTTATTTCAGGGTCCAGCCAGAGAATGTGGGCTCTACAGAAACTCCGGAAACTGATGACCTCTGACACCTCGGACCAGATCGTCAATGTCAACACGTTACTGGCCAGTCCCACCGTGGAGACGGCAGAGCCTGACCTGACATCTCGACCCTCCACAGCTGTAAGTACCCATCTAATCCAACACCCACTGGTGGCAAAGTTTGCATCATAATAGACAAGGGTAATATGGGAATGAGAATAAAGGTGGAAATATGGTGAAATGGATTGCGCAGATGTCGGATTAGAAGTTATCAATGTAGTATTATCAATTAGATGATCATTCACATGCATATACATGAAGAATATTGTGTTCTTGCTATCTTTAGAAAATGCTACTAAAGGTTTAAGGAGCATCGTATAAAATAGGACAAAAGAATAACATATTGTTCTAACAAGAGATTGGAGATCAATATCAGTAACAATATATTTGTTTTTCTTGTACAGCTTCTGAGCAGTTCCTCGGTGACCTCCCTTGTTAAGGGTCTGCCTGAGGCCCTACAGAGACAGTATGACTATGAGGATCCTATAGTCAGGAGCGGCAAGCACCTGATGCACAGCCCATTCTTCAAGGTACATTGTATATGAGTGGGAAGTTAACTTATTTCAAGATCTAACTGGTGATTAATTTGCATGAAACATGGATATTTTATTTAGATACAATTTATTATATTTTGCAAAAATTTTAATCATAAAAGACAAAGAGAAGGAATTTTTGTCATTTAAAATGAATTATTAAAGTACAGGGTATGTTGAATAGTAATACAGTATCTCTCAAAGCATATCACCTAAAAATCAGTTAATTTTCTGTACATAGAAAATGGAACCAGCCTCTCTCAGTGACATATTGTATATCTCATATTAACCACAATTTGATGGGCTTTTTTCAGGTTCTAGTGGCCTTAGCCTGTGACCTTGAACTGGACAAGCTGAACTGCTGCAATGAAGCACACAAGTGGGCGTGGTTCCGCCGCTACTGCATGGCAGCACGTGTCGCCACAGGGATTGTCCAAAGGACCGCCCTGCCAGTCTCTTTCCTGGAGGAAGTCCGAAAAAAGATTCTGGATATTTCATGTGATGAGGAAGAGGATACAAATGCTCAAGAAAATCACGAAATTTTCAAACAAGAACAGGATGAACAATTACTATTGTGGTTAAACAGGAAACCGGAGGAATGGACTCTGTCCTGGGGAGGTAGTGGTCAAATCTGGGGGTGGGGCCACAATCACAGGGGGCAGCTCGGGGGAGTGGACGGTGCCAAGGTCAAGCAGCCGGTCAGCTGTGAGGGTCTAGCGGTCACCAGGCCAATTCAGTTGGTAGGAGGGGAGCAAACCCTCTTTGCAGTGACAGCTGAAGGAAAGGTCAGAATGCTTTAAATATTAAGAAATATATACTATATCTTCATCATTAAATACTGCTTATTTGTATAGATTTTATGTAAAAGACAGTGACTCTACAAGAAATATGCTCATTATAATTAAAATTGATAGTCATTAAACTCAGATGGATAAGACAAAATATTTACAGCATTGATTATTGGAAGACTTAGAATTCTGTCTTTTTTCCTGTAGGTGTTTGCTACAGGATATGGGGCTGGTGGGAGGCTAGGGGTTGGGGGGACAGAGTCTGTTTCCCACCCCACACAACTGGAGTCCATTCAGCATGTGTTTATTAAGAAGCTGGCGGTGAACTCGGGAGGGAAGCACTGCCTGGCCCTGTCTGCTGACGGGGAGGTGTACTCCTGGGGAGAGGGAGAGGACGGGAAACTAGGTCACGGTAACAGGAGGTTAGTAGGTCAAGAGTTAAATTTTGCATTTAATTTCATCAGATCAATAATAGATTTAGAGCAATCCTTTGCTTTTTAGAGTTTTTAACGTTTGTCCACTGATGAACTGCATCTCTTTTTCACTTCACATTGAGTAATATTCTTAAAAAAAATCTTAATGAGAGGTTTGTTCTCATTTAGACTTCAGACTTACACCTTCTTAGTGTTTGTTGTTAATGATTACTGTACAAGTATATCTCTGTTTTATAGTCCCTGTGACAGACCCCGAGTGATAGATTCCCTGAGAGGGAAGGAGGTAGTAGATATAGCAGCAGGAGGGGCACACAGTGCCTGCATCACAGCTAACGGGGAACTGTACACCTGGGGCAAGGGACGATACGGTCGCCTGGGGCACGGGGACAGTGAAGACCAGCCCCGCCCAAAACTGGTAGGTTGGCATGGAAACTTGACATGCTATTATTTCTGTAAGCTAACTACATTAAGTTGTGATTGGCTAATGTACTAAATACTTCATTCTATTCAAAAAAAAGATTTCTTGATTATTGCATTAAATTGTAAATTACCTGGTAGTAAAATTTTTCAACTCTGCACCCTGACATAAGACTGAATTCTGTATTTTTCTTTGAAATGATGTCATATTCTATTTTTATTCTAGGTGGAGGCCCTGAAATCCTACCGTGTAATTGACGTGGCGTGTGGTAGTGGGGATGCCCAGACTCTGTGTATCACTGACGATGACAATGTCTGGTCTTGGGGAGATGGGGATTATGGGAAATTGGGTAAGCCCTTGTTTCTCTATTTTATATTCTCACCACTCTTGATACATACAGTGTACATGTATGTGTTGTACATGTATGTGTATCTGATTCAGATGTATACATGCAGTTGTACATTTTGAAAGTCAGTATTTGTTCAAATGGTCTTTTCTTTTCTGAATCCAACTGCAATTTAGTTATCCATTGAGAGAAATCTTCAGTGTATGACAAAACAGCTGATTTGTGTGTTTTTAAATAGGTCGTGGAGGAAGTGATGGCTGTAAAGTGCCAATGAAAATTGAGACCCTTATGGGTCAGGGGGTCATGAAGGTTGAGTGTGGATCTCAGTTCTCTGTAGCTCTGACTAAAAGTGGAGCTGTATATACCTGGTAAGGAAAATTATTTTACAGTGAATAAAAAATGCATTGGTTTGAATTATTTCTGCATTCAACAGGAGTGTTATGTACAGTAATTACATGTATAATCATAATAAGCTTGTATAATAATCTTAATAAGTGAACATGATTTATATACATGTAGTTTCCTGTTAACCAGTGTTACTTGCCAAGGGTTTCAGATATGAGATGCAACAAAAGAGTAGATTTCTGATCAGAAATTCTTTACAAGCAAATATTTCCCATTTTCTTTCAATATTTGACTCCATGTGTAAATTTACCCTAATCAAATTGTCTGAAATGATTCGAATGAGTTGTTTGCCTTAAGTGGTAAGGGAGACTACCCTGAAATGTTTTTTATGACTTGTTCTGCTTTAGGGGAGAATAGCCTGAAATGTTTTGAATGATTTGTTGTCATTTAGGGGTAAGGGAGACTACCATCGTTTGGGTCATGGATCTGATGACCATGTGAGGCGCCCCCGCCGAGTGTCAGCTCTCCAGTCTAAGAAGGTCATTGATGTGGCCTGTGGTTCACTCCACTGCGTGGCCTGTACTGATACAGGTAACTTGAATAATTATATTGTAAATAAAATTTATAATAACAACTCTCTTATCTTTATTATCCCTTATTTAAAGCAAACCTGTTTGAGAAATATGAAATATTACAAAAAATTTATATATACTTCTTTACGATGCAATTTTCTTTTCTCTAAAAATTGTATTTAGTAATGCGTAATTTGTGTGTATAGGTGAGGTGTATTCTTGGGGAGATAATGATGAAGGACAGTTAGGAGATGGAACCACCAATGCCATCCAAAGACCCCGCCAGGTGGTGTCACTGCTTGGTGAGTACAACTTTCTTGTTCAACTGAAATTTATTTTACAACTCGTAGCCAGCAACACTATTGCACAGGACTTATATTGTACATAATCAGTTGTATTTAATGGGTGTTGAATTACTGGCAAAAAAGTTCAATTTTTTCGTGAAATTCTCTGATTCTAAGTGTTTACCAGGTATTCGAAAAATGTACATGTAGGTAAGAAGATCAATCGTGTGGCCTGCGGCTCTGCCCACAGCTTAGCCTGGTCCACCAACAAAGCAGTCAGCGCCGGTAAACTGCCCACTGCCATCCCCATGGAGTACAACCACCTACAGACCATTCCTATTACCGCCCTGAGGAACCGCCTGATGCTGCTCCACCACTTCTCGGACCTCTTCTGTCCCTCCATTCCCATGTTTGACCTTCAGAACAGAAGTCAAGGAGAGGTCAGGAATGACATCATCACTGGACTGGATAATCTGAGGGGGGTCATTGTGTCCTCAGTCAAGGTATTTATTGTATATGCCAAGACATCAAGGAAGTCGCCAAAACATCAAATTTTACTTTCTTATAACCAAAATCCTCTATATCTAAATAAAGAAGAAAGATGTGTTACCTCAATAATTATACCTAATGACTTTTTATGGGATTCATAGAATTAACTTTTTTCAGAGATTACCTTCTAAATGAGCTCTTTATAACTTTAAGTTGCTATTTACCTTAGTCACTGGAAATAAGATACTAGTACTTAATTTAAATCACTTTTTATTCGTGTGAACTTTATTTTCGCGTAATTACGCGAGACAGTGTGCTCACGAAAATTAAATTCTCGCGTATAATAGCATTCCTTAAGATTATATAGAGCAATAACTACAATTCGCGAAAATGTTGTCTCGCTAATCAAGAGTCAATGACTATCTCACGAAAATAAGGTGTCGCGAAAATTTAGTGATCTACAGTAACACCCTTAGATTTTTTTATGTGTAAGGGACTGCTTGCTTTCTCTACATGGAATAAATGATAGGATGGTGATAAATTTGCCCTACTTTGAATTAATAGGAAGCTGCCTTCAGAAAAGTTGTACAAGCAACCATGGTGAGAGACAAACAACATGGACCAGTGGTGGAACTTAACAGGCTACAGGTATGGGTGTGAACACGTATTATAGGCTAGGGAGGGTCCATATTGTAGGTGAAGGTAGTAAGGGAGGATGCTGTTGTAGAAAATTTACATTTAATTAGTATGTAAGGGGAATATTTCATAAGAAGAGAAAGGAACACTTGATCTATGCACAGATTCTTCAATGCAATTATTTTTATCAATATGCACCAATATCTAATGACCATAAAGAGTGGTTACAGTAGTTAAAGATAATATACATGTGCTTTGGATTATAGTACCTTTTCTCCTTTGACTTCAGGTGAAGAGAGCGCGTAGTAAGGGAGGTTATGCTGGCCCGGACGGCACTAAGTCCGTGTTTGGACAGATGGCCAGTAAGCTGTCATCATTTGGAGCGGACAGTCTGATGTTACCACATAGAGTCTGGAAGGTCAAGTTTGTAGGTCAGTATCAGTCTTCACTCCATAAAGAATGAAATTTACATTCAACCCTTTAATATTTAAGCATTTTTACCTTAGATGTTTTGAATCCTTAGATATCTGTTCTTTTCTCGGTCCCTCTGAGTTTGAGATAATGAGGTTTGTAAATGAAATCAATATACAGTGTAAACTCATTGCGCAAGCCACGGGTTTTGTGTCCATTCTATTTCCACAAGTTTGTGGAAATAGCATGGACATAAAACCTGTGGCTTGCGACAAGGGTGTAAACTGAACAGATTAGTCTTGCCTTGATAAGGAATGGAAGTTATTTTTATTATTTAATAACATATTGTAAATAATTATATAAACTGAGCTTTATCTGCATAATTTCAATGATGCACAGAGACTAATTTTGAACTCTAACCTTTAGGGGAGAGTGTGGACGACTGTGGTGGGGGGTACAGTGAGTCTGTGGCTGAGATGTGTGACGAGTTACAAAACGGCTCCCTCCCCCTCCTCATCGTCACCCCCAACGGACGGGGAGAGTCCGGGGCTAACAGAGACTGTTTTATCTTCAATCCCATGGCCAAATCTCCAGTGCATGTCAACATGTTTAAATTCTTAGGTATGAATTATTTTCTTTATGTGATAGCATTGTTTTCAGGTCAATTATTTGTACATTGAGATTGTTCAAAAATCATTTGAGCTCTTTGAGAAAGAAGCTTATAAATTACCTTCATATGAAACCACATTCAATTTAAAGTACCGGTAATTATTGTTTAAAAATGTAATCAATAGATGAAATATTACAAAGAGAGTAAAAAAGATGTTTCTGTATTCATTTACATTAAAGTAAGCTCTTTATGAGTGTTTTGCCTGTATTTTGTAGGTGTGTTATTTGGCATAGCCATTAGAAGTGGTAGTCCGCTGAGTCTGAACATTGCGGAGCCGGTGTGGAAACAGGTGGCCGGAATGCCCCTCAGTATATCGGACCTGGCAGAGATTGACAAAGACTGTGTCCCAGGTACTGTATAATTTCACCCCCACAAGTTGTTAAATTGGTGAATTTTTTAAAGAATGAATTTTAAGATAAAATCTGAAAAAAGTTTTGATATAGTTTTAGAGATGTAAAGGGGGTATAAATTGTTCTGTAGGAAGATGTTTTTGGGTGTCAGTAGTTAATGAGTGAAAAAGTTGGAATGCTTGTCAATGAATGGTATTTTTGATTTGGTTTTAGGTCTGATATGCATAAAAGATCTGACAGATGAGAAACTGCAGGCCGTAGAGATGCCCTTCAGTATCCCCAGCTCTTCTGGTCAGGAGGTACAATTGTCAGCCAAATACAGCAAGATAACTCCCGCAAATAAAGTGGAGTACATCAAACAGGCCATTAATTACAGGTAAGGAAAGTGTGATCCAGAAATGTTTATTAACAGTATTCAGAGTTTAAATCTGCATTGATATTGTGCTTTGTTATTCCGTATAGCGGGTTATTTTGGCGTGGTTGCAATTTTGGCTTATTTTGGGGTTTTGATGGTAACCTGCTGAAATTTTAATCGCTAAAATAGTAAATACCCTTCTTAATGTTTATCTGCAAAGAGCTGAAACTCTGTGTCGGCTGAAATAAATTACGCCAAAATTATTGGTATACCTTTGAGCAGGCTAAACGCCAAATTTTACACCCGCCTAATCAAAAACCTGCTATACGGTATTAAGACAAATAGAGAGGATTTCTTGGATTGGTGATATCCCTTTGTAAAGGATTTGAAGGGGATGTAACTATAGTAATGGGACTGTATGTAGTGGCAGTTTGGTAAACAGCTCTTAGGTCCCCAAAAAAGGGATTGCTGCACTTTGCTACAGTAAAACTTGGTTATAACAAAATCACTGGGACCTCTGAAATTACATTGTACTTTGCTCTATCCGTAATTAGTTATATCCATATAAGGAATTTGTTAAATTTATTGCTGAGGATCCAAGATAACCACTAAATCCATGAATTGGCAATATTCTTGTTTGTACTAAACGACTTTTACTGTATACTCTTGATAGGTCACTTAAGTACACTCAGAGAGTGTTTGGAAATATTTGTGATACCTGGGGTGGCCATTATTGGATTTCTAAACAACATGCAGAGTTGGATATTTGAGTCACTAGAATCCAGGTTACAAAGGAATAAGTTGCTTATAACCATTAATCATCTTTACAGATTGCATGAGTTTGATGACCAGGTCAGGTGGGTCAGAGAGGGCATGTCAAAGGTCATCCCTGTACCTCTCCTGTCACTATTCACTGGACTGGAACTGGAAACCATGGTAACTGAAACCCTTAATCACATTCATTCAGATTCATTTATTTAGAACAAAATTTTGCTTGCTGTCAATAAAAATGCATTGATTTCATGAGTGACAAAATTTGTCAAGATGCAAGAATAAGAATTTTAAGAAAGTAAATTTTTATGGACTGTAAAATCACTTGTTTTTATGGGATTAAATTTTGAGATTTTATGGAAAAATTTTGATATTTTGATTGAAGAAATATGGTAGACAAACATAATATAATTGTTTAAAATTTCACCATTTTGTAAAGGACATGAAATCATGAGTCTATTAACCACGGGAAAACAACAAAAATATCCCCATTCCCAAAAATGATGATTTCACAGTATTTTGCTGAGGTTTTACTAAATGAATTTCCCTGTTGTAGGTATGTGGTAGTCCAGACATTCCCCTGTACTTACTGAAGTCAGTGGCTACCTATAAAGGTGTGGACGCTAACGCCCCCCTGGTGACCTGGTTTTGGGAGGTGATGGAGGAGCTCTCTAACAATGAGCGGTCCCTGTTCCTGAGGTTTGTGTGGGGCAGGACCCGCCTCCCCAGGTCCATAGCAGACTTCAGGGGCAGAGACTTTGTCCTGCAGGTGAGTTTTGATAGAGACTCTGATTATACTCTAACAATGGGTTTATGGCACTGATAATATTTATAACTGCACATTGTTGCATGTACATTTTGGTCTTGGATATTTCAAACAAAGATACCTCAAATACTACAAATAGTTTAAATTCAGTTGGAAGTCCAAACTTTGTTTTCTGAAATGTTTTTATCTGAGTATTTTTAATACTCAGACATCTTCTTCTTTCCATTGAGTTTGTGATAATGAGGTTTGGCTGTATATTTTCCAACAAGAAGAATCCTATAATGATTTTATTGATCAGTGGAGTTCTAAATCTTCTTTTACTTGACATCAGTAGAGTTCTTAATCTTCTTTTACTTGACATTGCACTGTGTTTATCAAATGTTTTAATTGAATACAAGATAAAGTGAATTTAACCCAAGAAGATGATACAGTTTAGTTACGATTGGCTTATTTTCCACAGGTGTTGGATAAATATAACCCACCGGATCACTTCCTGCCAGAAAGCTACACCTGTTTCTTCCTGCTCAAGATGCCTCGTTATTCCTGTAAACCCGTGTTACTGGAGAAGCTCAAATACGCCATTCACTTCTGTCGCTCCATAGACACCGACGACTATGCTCGAGTGGCTCTCACAGGGGAAATCCTCGTGGACGATACCCCGGAGGCCAGCGATGACTCAGAGGATATTTATAGCATGGAGTCCGACGGGGAAATCGTGGATTCCGACTCCAGTTTGGTGTGAACTTCCGAGATGCTTTCTAGTCTACATAGCACAGTCTTGCAATGTTTTTATTAACCTTGTTACATAAATAAAAATAGTTGGACGTTATGTTTACAGTTGCCTGAAAAAAATTATTAACATTAAAATATGGACAAGTTTTTTATTACAAAGGACAACAGCTAATAATCTGTTAGGCATATGAATTAATTGTCAAATGGAAATACATATATGTCTTTAAGTTTTATTTTTCAAAGTTGTGGCCAAAATGTATTAATTTTTTAATTCCATTCTTTGTATTAATTTTTTAATTCCATTGCTTTATTTTTAACAGTGATGCAAGTGGTAGCTAATATTTTCACTTTAATTTAATTATGTATATTTATTAGTACTAACATAGTTTTTTTCTCTTTGACTTTTTGGAAGATAAAAACACATTTATTTATTTGCAATGACAATTACATTGTAGTATAAATAGTATGTCCCAGTGTTGGTATTTAATTATCGGTAGGATTTTTTTTTTTACGTGAAAAAGTCATATTTCTGTAAATATCGTTAATGAAGCATTCAACTTTTGCATTTTTTTTGCATGAATAGCAAAAGATTTATATTGTAAATATTTCTAGGTAATAGATAAACCAAAGTCTTATGAAATAAAAAGTCCTAGTTAGTATATTTATTGATGATAGAACATCAATCTTCATTTATTCCTTGAAGTAGTCAATTTTAAGAACAAGAACAAGAACAACACCATGAAAATGTGGTGAAAAACATTTTATTGCCGTGATATGTTGCTAGTTTTTTGTTTTCAGTATTGTAGTGTAGTAGTTTATCAATTAATCTTAATTCTGTGTTTGGAATTGTTTTATTGCATTAATATTTGATGCTATGTATATATACTGATATTTTACAAGGCGATTGACTGTGGTTAATGTATATTGCCGTCTCTGTAAGAGACATTGTAATTTTAGCAATTTTCATTGCTTCAGAAATCTTATTACTGATACATGTATCTATAACTAGAAACACAAGTTGATTATTCAATAATTTTTACTAGCTGTAATTTCATTTAGTTATTACAATTCTTTGAATGAATGTCAGTACAACTTTGTTGCAGTGATAAAAATTTCAAATTGTGCTCAAAACAGAATTGTTTCTTCTTTGGGTAACTGCTTATATGTCTGAATGGAGAATTTGAGAAAGGTAGTTTAGTAGTGGTTTAAATGCTTTTTAATTCTTAAAATTGACACCTATACCATTACTTTCATATAAAATGAGAGTTTTAAAACTTTGAAAGATGACAAATAAAATAAAAATTTATGTCATGTAAGTTAATCTTGAGCAGATTGTGGCATTTAGAAAACATGATAGAAAACTCTTTCCAATCACAATACATGGTACAGCAGTACATTATTTAGCACCTAGTGAAATGTAATGATAAAATTTATGATAAAGTTTGTCAAAACTCTGTATATTATTTATGCTGTGTGTTTGAGTTTTGTTATGAATCATGTATTTGTTTTTAATTATAAATTGTTATTAAATGTACAAGAGTCCTTATGCTTTGATTTTTTCAAATAAAAAATGTGAAAACAAAATTGTATGTGTCTATTTTTATTTCCCAATAAATCAAAGATATAGGGGCTTACTGTTTTTGCTCTAGAACAGCTGTCTGTCTTTAAATCTTACACCTAAATTCCAATAACTTAACACTCATTGGAACTATGGATTTCATATTTAACATATGTATTCCTTGTGACATAACTTTTCACCTTGACCTCTGACAAACTTTTATCAAACTTTCACCTTGGCCATATGTTTTGAATGGTTTATCTTAGGCCTATCATATAACATAAGTATAATCCTTGTTGATCGAGATTTGACAATTTAGCCCTTTTACTTTGAAATTGGAGTTGTACCACCTTTGAAAAACTCTAACCTTGGCTATACATGTACCTTTTAAATGTTGATTTCTATGGCTTTCATATCTCACAGGTGTATTCGCTGTGACAAGGTCTTTCATTTGTGACCCTTTGACCTTGACCTTGGAGTTAAACTTCCATACTGGGTCCAATATATCCATGTGGAGATTCTGGGATTTATGGGAAACGAAACCGGGTCCGCTCAGAAAATCTCAGTGGGAGACAAGGTTCATGTCAAAGCTAATGTGGTCACGCCCACCTACAAATAGGGGGTCCGTGTCTCATAACTGCATTGGAACAGTTACAGGTATTGTAATGTGTTAATTTATTGGATTTCAGCACTTTTATATGGACATGACATGCTCATTTAGCCTGTTGCAACATTATTTCAAGTATACTGTGTTCATATTTTTATGTCTTTATTTAATTAAAATTATAGTTAACAGAAACCTACATTATTCATATGTTGGAGTAAAAATTGATTTAAAAAATCACACCCATGCCCTCTTCCCCTTGAAATAAATTCCTTTGATTAACTATAAATTATTTATTTCAGCCATCAATGCCAATGGTAGAGATCTAACAGTAGACTTTCCCAGCAATCTCACTGGACAGGGGTTATTGATGAAATGGAAATTGTGCCAAGTTCTCATCCTGGAGTGGGGTAGAATACATTAATCTTTAGTTAACTTTTCAAAATTTGATTTCATTTCAAAATTCTGTTTAAAAAAAAAAAACAAAAACAAAATTTAAAGTTAAACTCCAGAGTTATGTTCTGTGCCAAAGATCAATTTTTTCCACTGATTTTGAAATGCTGCATAATTTCATTGGAATTGTCCTACTTTTTAGGTGTGATGAATGTGAACTGCTCCCTATCGTGGGCTCAAGATACAAGTGTCAGAATTGTCCCAGTTATGACATGTGTGAAAACTGCTTCTGAATCAAAAAACAAACACAGTCATGTCTTCGTTAAAATATCTGAACCAGGTAACAATCTTTGAAATGCATTTTGAGTCAAATTGAAATCAAATTTAATTTAGGATTAACAACAAATAAAGGTAGCAGAGTTTGTCATGAGAGCTGGACAGGTACCCAGGTATTATCAAAACTTGATATTAATTTTCTGAATTGTTTTCTTTGTAGATTGTGAGCCATCTTTTGCGGGGAAGGCTGGTAAACAGAGGAGGAAGTTTGGGGTCATGTCCTCCAGATCCACCATTGATGACTGGCACACCTGTGTCAAGGCCATCACTGTGTCATCTCGAGAAAACCAGGCTCACAGACTCATCAATGGAAACAATGGCTACTGGCAGAGTTCAGGGTCACAGGGCAAGGTGAGAGGTTAGGGGGTCATGTTCAGGTCAAATGGCAAGTTGAGAAGTAAAGGATTAGATTAGTCTCATTAGATTAGGGAAACAATGTCTATCTACAGAATTTTGGTGAAGTTATAAAGTTAAGGGTGTGAGAAAAGTGAGCATTATGCTGAGGTTGTTATGCTGTTTTGTCAAAGACAGTGATTTCAACTGAAGAAAACCAGCAAAATTAAATGAATTTCACATTCATTTACCAAATAATTCTGAAACTGATTAGGAACTAAAATGAGATATGTGTACAGATAGTTGTATGTTTTATTTCTTATGTGGTTTAGCACTGGATCCGACTAGAGATGCAGCCAGATATCCTTTTACATAGACTCTACATGAAAGTGGAGCCTTCTGTCGACTCAAGCTACATGCCAAGTTTGGTGGTCATCAGTCCAGGAGATACTCTAAACTCCATGAGAGAAATCCGTGCAGTCAATATCACATCATCCGAGTCTATTGTTACACTTCTACAGGACCTTAATGACGTGAGTGTCGAGTTTCAATTTCTGCAAAACATAAATATGAAATAAAATTATCTTTTTAAGTGTTATTTAAGTAATCCTTGAAACTGTTTTCAGTGGACCTTTATAGATCAATGTGAGTACAAGAATGGATAAAAAAACCCATAATATTCTTGTGTAACCAAGCCACTTTAATTATTCTGTTCATGTTATGATATCTCTTTCCTTTACAGTACTTTCGCTTCATTGAGATTGGCATCAAACAATGTCGCAGCAGTGGCATCGACTATAAGGTTCACGGTTTGACGATTCTGGGGAGGTTACGGTCGGACGAGGATGATGCTGTCGCTAACTTTTCGTTCCTGGCCTCAGAAAGGTCAATAGTTCATCTGTCAAAAAGAAGAAGAAATCCACAACCAAGGAAATTCAGACTAATGTATTCTGCTGGGGACTGAATGACAAGGATCAGCTGGGCGGGCCTAAAGGGTCAAAGGTCAGTAGAATAACAAATGAGAGCAATTTACTGTATATAGGGAGAATTTTGCTCTTATTTATTTTAGCTCTTTTTGCCCATACCTCGGTTGAACGAATTCAAAGAATACGATTTTCTAAACAAAAATGTGAATGGGCTAATTTAAGATGGGAAAAAATTGTTTGCAATTATGAAATGGCAACAATAAAGCGGGGTGAAAATAACCCTGCATACAATATTCATAATTCTCTGTTCCAGTTTTAAGTAGAATATGGTTCAAGAGCTTTTCATACTACATGTACTGATAAATCAAAAACAAAGAAAAAAGGCCTGCTATGTTAGAAGTCATGTGTACTTTCAGATTAAACTCCCAACTTTGAATGACAACCTGTCTGCTCTGAGATGTGTACAAATTGTGGGTGGATCCAAAAGTTTATTTTGTGGTAAGCTTCAAGTCACATAAGACAGATAAAAGGTTGCACCACAGTTTGTTACAGAATTATAATTAATTGTTACATGGCAAGTCAGAGGAATTTTTTGAAATTTTAAAGTTCTGTTACAGTTACAAAAGATTTTTTCTACCTTTATAGTGACCCAAGAAGGAAAGGTCTATGCCTGTGGTGAGGCCACCAATGGGAGATTAGGTCTGGGGATCAGCACAGGGACTGTCTCTGTTCCGAGACAAATCACCTCACTGAGTCAATATGTGGTCAAAAAAGTGGCAGTCCATTCAGGTAACAACAAGAAAATGACATCATTTTAGTCAAACATTTGACAACAAATAATAAAAATATATAGTTCAATAGGTAACTTTGATATTAATGCTGATGAAAAGGATTTTAAAAAATGGTGATTATTGTTAAAAAATATGGAATATTTTTGATGCTCACGTTGTTCTTGTTTAATGGAAATAGGTGGACGACACTCACTGGCCTTGACAACTGACGGAAAAGTGTTTTCCTGGGGAGAAGGGGATGATGGGAAACTGGGACATTTCAGTCGCTGGAACTGTGATAAACCTAGGCTGATTGAGGCCCTGAAATCAAAGCGTGTCAGAGACATTGCTTGCGGGAGTTCTCATAGTGCTGCCATTACGTCTAACGGGGACCTGTACACCTGGGGGTTAGGGGAATATGGAAGACTGGGGCACGGAGACAATACAACACAGCTGAAACCCAAACAGGTCAGGCTTTGGGGATATTTTATTGATTAGATTTATTAATTAGAGCTTTTATGATCACATTTTGTCTGTCGTCCATCTGTCTGTCTAGCTGTCTGTCTGTCTGTAAACTTTTCACATTTTCTACTTCTTCTCAAGAAGACCTTGGCCAAATTCAACCAAACTTTTTACAAAGTATCCTTGGGTGAAGGGGATTCAATTTTGTTCTAATGAAGGGCCACACCCTCATTCAAGGGGAGATAATTGGGAATTAATGAAAATTTGGTGGTATGTTTTAAAAATCTTCTACTCAAGAACCACAGTGCCAGAAAAGATGAAACTAATGGGGAAACATCCTCAGGTAGTGTAAATTCAAGTTTGTTCAAATCATGACCCCCGGGGTAGGGTGGGGCCAAAATGGCTGACCAAATTTTTACATAGAAATATATAGGAAAATTCTTGAAAAATCTTCTTCTCAAGGATAGCAAAGCCATGATTGATCATATTTATATGGAAGCATCCTCAGGTAGTGTAGATTCAAGTTTGTACAAATCCTGACACCCGGGGGTAGGGCGGGGCCACAATGGCCGACCAAAGTTTTACATAGAAATATATAGGAAAATTCTTTGGAAATCATCTTCTCAAGAATAGCAAAACCAAAACAGGTGAATAAGGTTTACCTTTGGATTTAAACTTTTCAATAATCAAACCAATTACTACTTTTTCCTAGCCACAGTGCACAGGTGAACGATGTAGCCCATTGGCCTCTTGTTCAAGATAATATATTTTAAAAGCATCGATCAGTATTAAACTTAAATCACTTCACTGTAAGCATGAATTAATTACAGAGTATATGCATTTCACTGTAACTGTTTATATATTTACTAAAAATTTAGTCATATCATTTAAACAAAGAAGAATAGACAAGATATCTTTTAATTCCAAATCCAAAGAAGTGTTTATGCAATGTTTTCCATTGAAATTAATTTACAGTATGTACAATTTGTTCAGTATAATAATGTTCAATTGACGGAACACTATTCAGAATATACATTTCTGTGCTGGAAATCACAAATTTAAGATTTAGAATTATGTAAAACTGATGGAATTATAATTACTTTATATACTTGTACACTGTCAGTGTGTTGGTGAGACCTTGTCCCACATAGAGATTGTTCTCATCATCCACACACACACTACAGGGATGGCCTACCCCTTGTTGTTGTGTGAGTAATTGAGACAAGAACTGACCATCCTGATCAAGGAGGTGAACAGTTTTACTGACAATATCACACACCAGGATGTGACCGAGGACATCAGTACAAATTCCATAGGGATTGAATCCTGACTTTTGACCTTTGTAGGAGAACCTGTGTTGTCCTGATTTATTCACCACCACTATTGCCTTTTTATTCCAGTTTGATGTACAGATATCTCCATTGATGTTTTCTGTGATGTAGTGTGGTACACAATACAGTCTCTGTCCTTTGTTATCCCACTGTATGTTCTGTAGTTCTTTTCCTGTCTTGTTGTACCTGGTGACTTTACCAGCCTCTCTATCCTTCATCATTCCCACCAGTAAGTCCCCGTTGAAGTGGGAGGAGTGTATGCTGATTGGTCTCCAGTCTCCAGTTTTAATGAATTCAGTGATATTATTATACTGTGTTATCCTGTTGATGACTTTCTTGTTGTGGTCTGTAAAGAACAGATCCCCGTCCTGTGTCACGGTGTGGTAACCTTCAGATTTACCACTGGTTTTTATCTTCTGTATCACATTCCCCTGTAGATCTGTTTGGACAAGATTACCTTCCCAGTCACTGATCCAGAGTCTGTCTGATTGATCTAGTGTTACATGGTGTAAATTCTTAACACCTGGTACATTGAACTCCCTGACCTTGGTGACAGAGGCAGATAGAGACATTGTTTGTTTCTTGTCAGATTTCACATGTATATCTTGTTTTGTCTGTTTACTTGTAGATTTCATTGATGTAGAGAAAGAAGCAATTTCCACGGGCTCTACTCTTCTTAATTTTTCTTTTCTATTTGTTACAGTTATCTTCCCTAGTAATTTATCAACATCATTTTTGCTGTATTGAGCTGGAGAAAATTCTGGTGTGACAGGTTTTGTGGTCTCTGGTATGGATTTTATTTTCAAGTTCTCGGGAAGTTTAGTTGCGAAGTTGGAGAGCTCAGTAGAGGACAGGTAACTCTGGAACTCTTTAACAAGGTCACTGAGATAGGCAATATAATCCGTATGTGTATTTGTTAGCTTTATGAGCCAAAAAAGTAGTGGTAAGGTTGCTAAAAAATCTTCTACTCAAGAACCATCAGATAGATTATCAGCAATATACTGTAAATCACTTTTTATTTGCGAGAACTTTATTTTCTCATAATTACACGAGATGGTATGGAAGCGAAAATGTCATTCTTGCGTATAATAGAATCCCGTAAGATTATATAGAGCAATGACCAAAAATCGCGAAAATTTTGTCTGGCTAATAAAGAGTCAATGACTGTCTCGCGAAAACAAGGTGTCGCGAAAAATAAGTAATCTACAGTACAAGGATGAGAATATGTTGTAGATTAAAATTTGTTCAATGCATTACCCTGGGGACAAAGGATATGGTTTAAGGTGCAGCTATAATGTTGACCAAGAGTTATGTTTTTTGTTAAAACTTGGATATTTTGCATACTAGGCCTCAAAGGACTAGGGATATCGAATCTTGTCAAGGCAAGACAAAAATAGGGTGGATCATTAAAAACTTCTTCTCAGGAACCACAGGGCCAGAAAAGCTGAAACTTAGGTGAAAGCATCCAGGGGTAGTGTAGATTTTAAATTGTTCAAATTATGAACCATGGGGGGTAGGATGGGGGCATAATGGAGAGACCCTGACTTTGACATTGAAATATGTAGAAAAAATCTTTTAAAATTCTTCTTCTGAAGAACCATGTCACCTGCATGTTGCAATGATTAGAGTATCTGTTCTAGAGTCGCGGAGTAAGGAGTTGATCCATCTGTTGGATGTGGAAACTGGTCCTTTAGATGAGACCGTATAAATCAGGGTCCTATGTCACAGTAGGTGCTGGCACGTTTCCTCACTGCTCAATGGCCTTAAGTGCAGAGTATAGGACAAAACTTGAGATCTCCATCGACAAGTGGTAGCATCTCCATATGAATGAAAAATTCTTGAGAGGGATAATGAAAAATTCTTGAGAGGGATAATGAAAAATTCTTGAGTGGGATGTTTAAAACAGCATACAATCAATCATCTAAAAAACCAATGAACCAGAAAATCTTAAACTTACAAGTATGTGGAAGCATCCTTGGGTAGTGTAGATTCTAAATTGTTCAAATCATGGCCCCAGGGGGTATATGTAGGGCGGGGCCACAATAGCTATTGCAAGGGGAAATCAGATGAAGGACCAAAGTTACTCAGGTGAGAATTGTGGACCATGGGCCTCATGTTGTGTTTTGTACTCCACCTTCATTGAAAAAATCAATCTTTTTTTTTGAAAAATTTGCTTTATTCTCGATGCATTATTTTAATTTAGGTCAAGGCCTTGGCTCATCAGCGAGTGGTACAGGTGGCCTGTGGCAGTCGGGACGCCCAGACCCTGGCCCTCACAGACGAGGGCATCGTCTACTCCTGGGGGGACGGCGACTTTGGAAAACTGGGTCGAGGGGGGAGTGAGGGATGTAATGTCCCTCATGAAGTGGAGAAGGTGTGTCAGATTGAGTGTGGTGCCCAGTTCTCATTGGCTCTGATCAAGTCTGGACAAGTATGGACATGGTGAGCATTTATTCCATAATAAATATATACATGTACTAGATATGGCTTACCTTTGAATTGCATGTGTCTGTGCTTGATAAAGAATGAAATGATTCCATTGCCTTTTACCAATCAGTTTGTCAGAGAAATAATACCTACTGGTAAATTAATTTTGCAGCAGCTTAAGATTTATCAGGTCACAGAAATCAAAGAGGAATGATAAAATAATAAATTGATGCGCTTCAATTCATGTTTTTAGGGGCAAAGGTGACTATTTTCGATTGGGTCATGGAACTGATGCTCATGTAAGGAAGCCTCAGATTGTAGAGGGACTGAAGGGGAAGAAGATCATCCATGTAGCAGTGGGGGCACTCCACTGTCTGGCCGTCACTGACACGGGGCAGGTGAGTCATATGTACTCAGGTTTTACAGACCTATGGGAGATATTTAATATATAAGGTAAACTTGGTTTACTTTTACATTGTAAGAAAAGTAAACATACATGCACGTCCACAGCTATTCAGTCATTCTGTATCAAGAACCAGGATGAGATGGATGGAAGTTTACTGCCCTAATAGTTTTGATATTATTAAATACAATAATTGAAGGATCTGAAATTGTTTAACATTCTCACTATGAATTTTTTGTCTAGGTGTATGCTTGGGGAGATAATGACCACGGACAGCAAGGAAATGGAACCACCACAGTGAACAGAAAGCCCGCCCTGGTGGTGCTGGAGGGGTACAAGATCAGTAAGGTAGCATGTGGTTCCTCTCACAGCATTGCCTGGGCCACCACCGACATGTCTGTACCCACCACCCACGAGCCGGTACTGTTCTCCACTTCCAGGGATCCTCTTGGGGCAACACTCCTAGGTAAGGATTAGGATTACAATTCCTTCTAATAGTATGAAGATTTGACTGATATTGGGGGGGGGGGGGGGGG
>PRKT01000114.1:878161-948183 GCA_003671525.1 Saccostrea glomerata
GTAAATTAATTTTGCAGCAGCTTAAGATTTATCAGGTCACAGAAATAGAAGAGGAATGATAAAATAATAAATTGATGTGCTTCAATTCATGTTTTTAGGGGCAAAGGTGACTATTTTCGATTGGGTCATGGAACAGATGCTCATGTAAGGAAGCCTCAGATTGTGGAGGGACTGAAGGGGAAGAAGATCGTCCATGTAGCCGTGGGGGCCCTCCACTGTCTGGCCGTCACTGACACAGGGCAGGTGAGTCAAATGTACTCAGGTTTTACAGACCTATGGGAAATATTTAATAAGGTAAACT
This sequence comes from Saccostrea glomerata, assembly GCA_003671525.1. Taxonomy (NCBI): domain Eukaryota; kingdom Metazoa; phylum Mollusca; class Bivalvia; order Ostreida; family Ostreidae; genus Saccostrea; species Saccostrea glomerata. The sequence continues at coordinate 878,463 of PRKT01000114.1, forward strand.
TGGTTTACTTTTAAATTGTAGGAAAAGTAACCATACATGCACGTCCACAGGTTGTTAATCACTATTCAGTCTTCTGTATCAAGAACCAGGATTAGATCGATGGAAGTTTACTGCCCTAATAGTTTTAATATTTTGAAATACAATAATTGAAGGATCTGAAATTGTTTGACATTCTCACTATGAATTTTTTTTCTAGGTGTATGCTTAGGGAGATAATGACCACGGACAACAAGGAAATGGAACCACCACGGTCAACAGAAAGCCAGCCCTGGTGGTGCTGGAGGGGTACAAGATCAGTAAGGTAGCATGTGGTTCCTCCCACAGCATTGCCTGGGCCACCACTGACATGTCTGTTCCCACCACCCACGAGCCGGTACTGTTCTCCACCTCCAGGGATCCCTTGGGGGCAACACTCCTGGGTAAGGATTAGGATTACAATTCATTCCTGTTTTATGAAGATTTGACTAATATTAGGGGGGGGGGAGGTACAGCAGAAAATGAGGGGCATTCAAGATGTTTTTTTTTTAATTTCTTGTGCATTTCTTTTATAACATAAAGCTGTTAAATGTTTTTTTTCCCCTGTTGATTGATAAAGGTGTGAACGAGAGCAATGCAGAGGAGAACTCGGTATCTACAGCTGCCTCCCAAAACTCAACATCCAAAACTGTACGTCCATCTCTGGCCAAAATCATCCTATCCCAGGACACAGACACCAGTAAACAACAGGCCCTGGGTTATATTCTGATTGCTCTACAGATTCTCTACTCCAGGTAATGGATTTCTGGTCTGTCTGAATTTATCTTTTAAATAGCTTTGATTATAAAAAAAGGGAAGTACAGTTAAACTGGTTAAAATATACTGTGAACTTAATGGATGCCATGAATTAAGTTTATCAATAGACCAAATAAATTGTCTAGTACTGTAAATAGTGGGAGGGCATGAGGAGGGGCCTAGGAGGGGGCTTGACTCCTAGATGTAAAATGTAATTCACTGAAGTAAAATAAGATACAATCATGTATTATTTCTGCAAATAATATTATTTAAACTCATAAGAATTTTCATGTTAAACAGAGATGCCATAGTGAAGTCCCTGGAGACAGATGGCCAGCCTGTGCCAGTTTCACCAGAAATGAAGCCCCTGGGTATGACGGGTTCCCTGGCGGCCAGCACTGATGAGCTCCCCGTGGACAGAGAAGAGGGACTACACCGGGAGGGGACAGAGGAGGTGCTGGACCACGCTGACATACAGCTGACAGTGGGGGAGACTGTCACAGAGGCTGTCAGTGGGGTAGGTTTTATATAGAATGAAGAAATACCATTTACTCATAAACTGGTTTTACAATTCACTTATTGAAGGAAAAAATATCATTTAGACATAAACTGGTTCTAACATGCATGTTTGATATATGGATTCTTGTTTATCAGGGTCCTAACCTGAAACTCACTACAAGCAAGTAAAAACATGAACTATAAATTTGCTTGCGACTGAAATATTTCCGAAAAGATGTTGTGTTGGAAAGTTGTGAAACATTCATAATTCATGTTTTAATTTTGTTTCATATTAGGTGCATTCAGAAATCTCATCATACACAAGCATGCAAAGTCTGGCAGCTTTAGTCCCCATGGAAACAAGCATCATAGCAGAGACCTTGACCTCTGCAGATGAGGTCATGAGTACCATGGAAGCCGGCCCAACAAACTTTCCATCAGGTCTGGTTGACTTCACTGCTAGAATGTCGGTTAACGATGCTCGTAATTTGGTAGAACTTCTAAAGCTTGCTGTGGCATCCAGAATGGGAGAAATGGCTAAAGAGGGACTGTCAGATATCTTAACTAGACTGGCCAAGGCATATCCCCAGGTATGTCTCCAACCGTATTTCATTGAATAAGTCATCTCTTTGATTGTGCCCTTGTCTCTTGACTTTCTTTTACACTGGACAGGGTCATCAGATAAGGATTGAATTCAAATTCTTGCAATTTTCCTGTGGTCATATCTTTTAAATTAAGCTTTTAATCCACAATGTTTGTGTAAAATTCTTTTACAGATTTGAGCTGTTTTGAACTTGACCATGTATAGTGGGTCTTCATGCTTTTACAATTACCAGTACTTCGACAGTTAAAACCTTTTTCCATTCTTTTGTTTGATTATATATTAACCTACATTTACCTTGATCATTTGTAGGTGGCTGAGATGTTATTGGAGCTGTGTGTCACTGAGTTGGAGGATGTGGCGTCAGATCGAGTTTGTGGGAGGCTACCACAGCCGGTGGTACAGGAGTGTCCCCACCCCTACAGCGACGATACCTCCCTGAGTGGCACAGTCAAAATACCAGGTAAATAACAACCCCACCCCACCCCTACAGCTATGATACCTCCCTCAGTGGGACAGTCAAAATACCACTGAGTGGCACAGTAAAAAAAAGGTTAACACAATCAAAATACCAGGTAGATAATCATTTGGCACAGTAAAAATGTACCGAGTCCCCCTGCCCATTTAATTTTACAGGGAGGGGGGTTCAAAATATTATGGCCATAAAATATCGAGTCCCCCTGCCCTTTAAATTTAAGAGAGAGGGTGTTCAAAATATTATGGCCATAATATATTGAGTCCCCCTGCCCATTTAATTTTCCAGGGAGGGGGGTTCAAAATATTATGGCCATAAAATATTGAGTCCCCAGTCAATTAATATTTACAAGGAGAGGGGTTCAAAATATTATGGCCATAAAATATTGAGTCCCCCTGCCCTTTTAATTCAAGAGGAAGAGGGGTTCAAAATATTATAGCCATAAAATATCGAGTCCCCTACCAATTTAAATTTACAGGGAGTGGGGTTCAAAATATTATGGCCATAAAATATTGAGTCCCCCTGTCCGTTTTAATTTAGAGGGGGGGGGTCAAAATATTATGGCCGTAAAATATTGAACCCCCCTGCCGTTTTGATTTAAGAGGAAGGGGGGTTCAAAATATTATGGCCATAAAATATTGAACCCCCCTGTCCTTTTTAATTTTACAGGGAGGGGGGTTCAAAATATTATGGCCATAAAATATTGAGTCCCCCTATCCTTTTAATTTTACTAAGTAAATAATCACAGAATAATGCAGTTGAATAGCAGCAAAGGAAATATTCACAGGCAACAGCCTGAAAAAAATGTTTTAAAGCCACCAGATTTAAGTGTATTTGATAGCACATTTATTTGTTGCAAATAGAGTTCATTGTCTGATTGTACATGTACAGTCTGTGTGATTTTAGTATGACCACATTCTAATATTACCCCTCTTATAGGAGCCGATTCCCTGCGGGTGGAGTTTGATCATCGGTGTTCTACAGAGAGGAGACATGATCCCTTGACAATCTCAGACAGTTCGGGTAGAACCCTGGCTGTTAAATCAGGTAATAAGCTCCACTCTTTATGCTTAAAATTTTGTACAATTGTAAGTTTATCCTCCATTTACAAAATCATATCCCCTCAAACCAGTATTTTTTCCTTAAATCACAAAAATTTACAGTTTTATAGATTATTTTAAGCAGATCTATGGGATTCTTAAAAAAAATACAAAATAACTAATTTTTTTTAGGTAGAGAATGGTCTGATTGGTCCCAGGAGCTCCGAATTGACGGAGATGAGCTGCGATGGAAGTTTGTCAGTGATGGTTCCGTTAACGGCTGGGGCTGGTACTTCACTGTGTATCCCATCATGCCTGCTGCTGCTCCCATGGACATGCTCTCCGATAGAATGGTTCTGTCACGTCCATCTATAGACCTGGTCACCTGTCTTCTGGACTTCAAACTGGACATTAACCTGGCCAGGAATATCGTCACCAGACTGGCTGCTACTCTGGCTGCCAATGCTCAGCTCAGTTCACTAGGTTGGTTTCTGTGAATAATTTTCTTTCCAAAAGAAATGTTAGTCAAGTTCAAGGTCATTGATCAAAACATGGAAGCGTAAAAGTGCAAGTCAAGTTTAAGGTCCATGATGGAAACATGTAAGTGTAAAAGTGTTAGTCAAGTTCAAGGTCATTGATGGAAAAAAAGAATATGTGAAATTGATTGAAAAGGTACTGATAGTTTTTAACTGAGAAATAATGTATCTTTCACTAGAAGGTACATGTACATGTATGTTATGAATCTGACTCAAAGATATAAATAAAAAGTCAAGGTTATGGAGTAAAAAAAAGAATGAAGTGATAAAGGAAGTCAATTTATGATCCATAGCAATATTTATGTTCATTTTCAACATACATACATGCCTAACTAAGTGAAGTAAATATGACCTGACATTATTTGTTTCTTTTGATAAAGGAACATATTTGGTTTCTGTTTATTACAGGGTCCAGCCAGAGAATGTGGGCTTTACAGAAACTACGGAAACTGATGACCTCTGACACCTCAGACCAGATCGTCAATGTCAACACGTTACTGGCCAGTCCCACTGTGGAGACTGCGGAGCCTGACCTGACATCTCGATCCTCCACAGCTGTAAGTACCTGTCTAATCTGACATTTGTAAATGTACTGACTGAGGGACAAAGTTTGCATCAGAATTGACAAGATGTCAAATAACAATCTGAAAAAACAGGGGAATAGTAAAATATAAAGGAAAAAAATGGTGGAAATTTATTGAATTGAATTGCACAGGGAATAGATTAGAAAGTTTTCACCATATAAATTCAATATAGTATTACATGTTTCTCTCAGATACATATAAATACTTGCTGCCCAATCCCATTCACTTTGTGTGAATAAAATTTTTTATAAATAAAAAAAAAAAATTTGAGAAATTTTGTGTCATCTCCTGCCTTCTTCTTGATAGCTTGACACAAAAAGCTTTTAAAGATTAAAGGAACATGGAATGAATCATAATATAAAAAAGTAGTATTTTTAAATTAGACTAGAAATGACTCCCAGTAACAATATATTGGTTTTCCTTGTACAGCTCTTGAGCAGTTCCTCAGTGATCTCCCTTGTTAAGGGTCTACCTGAGGCCCTACAGAGACAGTATGACTACGAGGATCCCATAGTCAGGAGTGGCAAACACCTGATGCACAGCCCATTCTTCAAGGTACATTGTATATGAGTGGGTAGTTAAGTTATTTCAAGATCTAACTGGAGATTAATTTGCATGAAACATGGATATTTTATTTAGGTACAATGTATTATATTTTGCAAAGATTTTAATCATAAAAGACAAAGAGATGGAATTTTTGTCATTTAAAATGAATTATTTAAGTACAGGGTATGTTGAATAGTAGTATCTCTTAAAGCATAATACCTAAAAATCATTTAATTTTCTGTACATAAAAAGTGGAACCAGCCTCTCTCAGTGACATATTGTATATTTCATATTAACCACAATTTGATGGGCTTTTTCCAGGTTCTAGTGGCCTTAGCCTGTGACCTTGAACTGGACAAGCTGAACTGCTGCAGTGAAGCACACAAGTGGGCGTGGTTCCGTCGCTACTGCATGGCAGCACGTGTCGCCACAGGGATTGTCCAAAGGACCGCCCTGCCAGTCTCTTTCCTGGAGGAAGTCCGAAAAAAGATTCTGGACATTTCATGTGACGAGGAAGAGGATACAAACGCTCAAGAAAATCACGAAATTTTCAAACAAGAACAGGATGAACAATTACTATTGTGGTTAAACAGGAAACCGGAGGAATGTACTTTGTCCTGGGGAGGTAGTGGTCAAATCTGGGGGTGGTGCCACAATCACAGGGGACAGCTCGGGGGAGTGGATGGTGCCAAGGTCAAGCAGCCGGTCAGCTGTGAGGGTCTAGCGGTCACCAGGCCCATTCAGTTGGTAGGAGGGGAGCAGACCCTGTTTGCAGTGACAGCGGAAGGAAAGGTCAGAATGCACCTTTAGCACATTTAAAATCAGATCTAATTTGACAATAACTCTCCAAGAAATAAACTATTTAAATTGATATTAAATATACAGGTACATGTAGATAAAGCACAGTGTTTACAGCATTGATTATCAGAAGACTTGAATTTTATCTTTTTCCTGTAGGTGTTTGCTACAGGATATGGGGCTGGTGGAAGGCTAGGAGTTGGGGGGACAGAGTCTGTTTCCCACCCCACACAACTGGAGTCCATTCAGCATGTGTTTATTAAGAAGCTGGCGGTGAACTCAGGAGGGAAGCACTGCCTGGCCCTGTCTGCTGACGGGGAGGTGTACTCCTGGGGAGAGGGAGAGGACGGGAAACTAGGTCACGGTAACAGGAGGTAAGTAGGTCAAAGATATTGTAAAAATCTGTTTAATCAAGTTATATTGTAAAAAAATATTTTAAGGCGATTTTTCACTTACAAATTTTACTTAGTGTATTTTAAAATGAATGATTCTTTAAAATGTACATACTGGATAAGTGTCCATTGATATAAAGTACATTGTATTTATGCATGTCAGTTTGACTTCACATCAAGTACTGTATACAGGGAAATTTTTGCCCCCGTTTTATTTTCGCCCCTTTCGCCCTAACCCAAATTGGGCGAATTTAAAAAGGGGTGAATTCAAATTATACAGTATAATTTCTTAAACAAAAATGTGATTGGGCAAATTTAGAACGGGGCAAATTTGTATGCAAGGGCAAAAGGTCAAAAATAAAGCGGGGCGAAAATAACCCTGTATACAGTAATACATATTTCAAATAAATCATAAATGAGAGCATTGCTCTAGATGTAGTGTTTGTTTGTTAGTAGTACAAGCATTTCTCTCTTGTTCATAGTCCCTGTGACAGACCCAGAGTGATAGATTCCCTGAGAGGGAAGGAGGTGGTGGATATAGCAGCGGGAGGGGCACACAGTGCCTGTATCACAGCTAACGGGGAACTGTACACCTGGGGCAAGGGGCGATACGGTCGCCTTTGGCATGGGGACAGTGAAGATCAACCCCGCCCAAAACTGGTAGGTTGGCATGGAAACTTGACATGCTTTTATTCTGAAAGATACATTTAGTTGTGATTAGCTAGATGTACTAAAGAAGGCAACATTTGTTCATGATATTCAAAGACAGGCATTTTTGAAATTTCTTTAATATTAATGAATACTTGTTTTGCAAATCTTAAACATTTAAGTATAAGGATGAGGTTTCAATTGTATTTATTGACTTGATATTATACATGTATTTGGAATGATATCATATTCTATTTTTATCTTAGGTGGAGGCCCTGAAATCCTACCGTGTAATTGACGTGGCGTGTGGTAGTGGGGACGCCCAGACTCTGTGTATCACTGACGATGACAATGTCTGGTCTTGGGGAGATGGAGATTATGGGAAATTGGGTAAGTCTCTGTTTCTCCTATTGTACATTTCTCATCACTCTTGATCCATAAAGTGTACAGTTTGTATGTATTGTACATGTTTGTGCATCAGATATTCTTGTAGTTAAACATTTTGAAAGTCTGTAGTTGTTCAAATTGCCTTTTCTTTTCTGAATCCAACTGCAATTCAGTAGTCTATTTGGTGAAAACTTCAGTGTCTTAAAAACAGCTGATTTGTGCATTTTAAATAGGTCGTGGAGGAAGTGATGGCTGTAAAGTGCCAATGAAAATTGAGACCCTGATGGGTCAGGGGGTCATGAAGGTGGAGTGTGGATCTCAGTTCTCTGTGGCACTCACTAAAAGTGGAGCTGTATTCACATGGTAAGGAAAAATATGCTAGATGCTAGTTAACATGTTTCCCCTTTTCTTTCAATATTTGGCTCCATGTGTATTTTTCCTGAATTAAACCATCTCTCATGATTTGAATGACTTGTTCTCCTTTAGGAGTAAGGGAGACTGCCCTGAAATGTTTTGAATGAGTTAGTCTCCTTTAGGGATAAGGGAGACTAGCCTGAAATGTTTTGAGTTGTTCTCTTTTTTAGGGGTAAGGGAGACTACCATCGTCTGGGTCACGGATCTGATGACCATGTCAGGCGGCCCCGCAGAGTGTCAGCTCTCCAGTCTAAGAAGGTCATCGATGTGGCCTGTGGTTCCCTCCACTGTGTGGCCTGCACTGATACTGGTAACTAGTATTAAGATATTGTAATTGTAAATTTATTTTATTTATCCCATCTCAATTATCCCTTGTTTGCAGCAGACTCGTTTGAATGATATGAAATGTCATAAATATGTAAACTTTAATATTGTGGAATTGTACTTGTAAATGGAGTTTCTATTAAATATATTTCACATATTCCGAGATTTGGAAAACAGAATTTAAATAATTGTTGATTTCACAAATGTACTGACCTTCTACATGTGTATAGGTGAAGTGTATTCTTGGGGAGATAATGATGAAGGACAGTTAGGAGATGGAACCACCAATGCCATTCAAAGACCCCGCCAGGTGGTTTCACTGCTAGGTATGTACAAAAATTATTTTCAACAATTTTTTTTTGCAACTTGTAGCCAGCAACACTCCTGCGCAAAGCTTGGATTACATTATCAGTGGTATTGAATGAGGTGTTGAATTTGACATACATGTATTTTATTCTGTATATTTCTCTTTATTTGAAAAATGTACTTGTAGGTAAGAAGATCAATCGAGTGGCTTGTGGTTCTGCCCACAGCTTAGCCTGGTCCACCAACAAAGCGGTCAGCGCCGGTAAACTGCCCACCGCCATCCCCATGGAGTACAACCACCTACAGACCATTCCTATCACCGCCCTGAGGAACCGCCTGATGCTGCTCCACCACTTCTCTGACCTCTTCTGTCCCTCCATTCCCATGTTTGACCTTCAGAACAGAAGTCAAGGACAGGTCAGGAATGACATCATCAACGGACTGGACAATCTACGAGGAGTGATTGTGTCCTCAGTCAAGGTATTTATTGTAAACGCCAAGACATCAAGGAAGTCGCCAAGACATAAAATTTTACTTTCTTATAACCAAGATCTTCTATATCTAAATAAAGAAGGAAGATGTGTTACCTCAATAATTATATCTGATGACTTTTTATAGGATTCATAGAATTAACTTATTATCAGAGATTACTATCTAAATGAGTTTTTTTTTTTATAACTTTATGTTGCTATTTACCTTGGTCACTGGAAATAAGATGCTAGTACTTATTATGAATAACACCCTTAGATTTTTTTATGTGTAAGGGACTGCTTGCTTTCTCTACAAGGAATAAATGATAGGATGGTGATAAATTTGCTCTATTTTGAATTAATAGGAAGCTGCCTTCAGAAAAGTTGTACAGGCAACTATGGTGAGAGACAAACAGCATGGACCAGTAGTGGAACTTAACAGGCTACAGGTATGGGAGTGAACACATATCAGGGTTCTCCATGAGCTGTTTTACTGTGTTGCTCCCGACACAGTAAAATTTTCTCCGACACAGTAACGATTCAAATTTCATGCATGCGACACAGTAAAACTTTTGCCGACACAGTAAGAGTTGTGATTATTAGAAAATCTAAACATACAGATTCTCTCTAACTGAAACTTGAATCAAATAATTCTACCGTCTTTTAATTCAAAAGGTAATTGCACTTAATTACTAGGGCTTCATCTTGAGTAATCAATCAATTATCTCCTACATGTAGACCCTCGCCGGACTTTACGCATGACGGAACAAAGACAAATGAATTGTCTTCACAATTCAATGTACCGGTTAATTGGTAGTTGCAATGAAATACATTCTATTATTTATGAAAAATATTTGAATATGTCTTTCCTATAGAGCCACGGCTCTAGAATTATGTAAGCACTGTAAGTCAAACATAACATCGTACCAAAGTCATTTAATTGATGTAAATAAATTGCCGAAAATTTTGAAATTTCAGCATGTTCAAGGAAATCTTTTAAATATTTTACTGTTTTGAAGTTTCATTTTTGTAATGCGGTAACTTGATCAAGAAACGTGATAAATAAACACAATTCTACTTTCAAAAATGTTAAGTATTTCGAGTACCGGTCAGAATTTCCTCTGCTTTTCAGAACGTTTTTTCCCTTTTATCAGTATGTACGACCATACCATTTGTGTAACGAATTAGCGATTTTTAAATAAGTGTGTGTTTGTAATCTTTTGTAATTATAATGAATTGTGATTCAATCTTGAATTTGTTCTCGAAAATACCGCGAAATATTGGTGCTTTGTGTAAACTCTGCAACACAGTAAAATCTCAAATGATGGAGAACCCTGACATATTATTAGTTAGGAATGGTCAAGATTAGAGCTGTCACGGTTCCAAAATTTTTCGGGTCGGGTCGGTTCTGATTTTTTTAGGTTCGGTTTCGGGTTTCTCGGGTCGGGTAGGTAATGGAAGAAAAGCTCATGATTTGTATTATTTTCAACAATAAAAAGAATATTTTCATTTAATCTTAGAAATAGCAACATTATAACTAGTTTAAAGTAGCCTCCTGACTAGACAACAATTGTACCAAATTATTTAAATCACCTCATAATGACAACGTACTAACAAATCTCTCGTTTGACGGTATTTTTATAGTAAAATCTACTCTATTATACAAATCGGAACCGAACTGAATTCCGGAAAAACGGAACCGTACCGGACCTGATATAATTGTTCCGCGGTTCCGGGTCATTTCGGGTACCCGTGACAGCCCTAGTCAAGATTATAGATAAAGGTAGTAAGGGAGGATGCTGTAGTAGAAAATTGACATTTAATTAAGGGGAATGTTCCATAAGAAGAGAAAGGAACACTTGATCCATGCACAGATTCTTCAATGCAATTATTTTTATCAAATGAACCAATATCTAACTACCATAAAGAATGGTTACTGTCAAATTTACAATTTCACCCCTTTCCGTCATCATATACATGTATACCAGTAGTTTAAGATAATATACATGTGCTTTGGATTATAGTACCTTTTCTCCTTTGACTTCAGGTGAAGAGAGCACGTAGTAAGGGAGGTTATGCTGGGCCGGACGGCACTAAGTCGGTGTTTGGACAGATGGCCAGTAAACTGTCATCATTTGGAGCAGACAGTCTGATGTTACCACACAGGGTCTGGAAGGTCAAGTTTGTAGGTCAGTAGAGTCTTCACTCCATAAAGAATGAAATTTACATTCAACCCTTTAATATTTAAGCATTTTTACCTTAGATATTTTGAATTCTTAGATATCTGTTCTTTTCTCGGTCCCTCTGAGTTTGAGATAATGAGGATTGTAAATGAAATCAATATGCATGTATAAACTGAACAGATTAATCTTGCCTTGATAAAGAATGGAAGTTATTTTTATTATTTATTGTTATACCTCTATTGATAATACTCGAATTTGATTGGCTGGTAAGAAAACTTTAAAACACAACAATGACTCCAAATGGTACTGTTTACAGCAATAAGGACCTAGGAATCATTGCACGTGGGATATAATGACCCGGTCATTATAATTAATGACCGCTAAATTATGACCTCTTAATCAAAAATTCCTATTTGAGTGAAGTTAATGTATAGAATAATAATTATTCGAGAAAAACAACATATTTTTGAAATTGTGCATGGTCTGTTTTGCATTAATACCATACAGAGTACGGTAAAATTTTATAGTTAAACGGTTTACTCATTTCAAAACACATGTATCGTTAGAATTCAGTTCAACGGAATGTAAAAGCGGCTCTTTAAAGAGTTGAATTATGTCTTAGATTTTGACTGTGTAGAGGAAAAGTAATCGCTAGTTATAACAATGTATTTCGCTATCAACTAAATATTGTTTTAATCAGTAAATCATGATGCAAAAACTTATTGCGGCCTCGGTCAGGTCAGGTCACCTCGTGGGCCAGGTCGAGGGTCCTTATTTCACCATGTTGACCTCAAAAGGGGTAATTAATTGTATAATAACATATTGTAAATAATTATATAAACTGAGCTTTATGTGTATAATTTCAATGATGCACAGAGACTAATTTTGAACTCTGACCTTTAGGGGAGAGTGTGGATGACTGTGGCGGGGGGTACAGTGAGTCTGTGGCTGAGATGTGTGACGAGTTACAGAACGGGTCCCTCCCCCTCCTCATTGTCACCCCCAATGGACGGGGAGAGTCCGGGGCTAACAGAGACTGCTTCATCTTCAATCCCATGGCCAAATCTCCAGTGCATGTCAACATGTTCAAGTTCTTAGGTATGAGTTATTTTCATTATGTGATAGCAGTTTTCAGGACAATTACTGTTCATAAAACATTTGAGCTGTACAAGAAAGAAGCTGATAAATTACCTTGATATGAAACCACATTCAAATTAAAGTAATTTTTATTGCTTAAAAATATAATCAATAGATGCCATGATGAAATGTTACAAGGTGTGAAAAGGTGTTACTGTATCATTTTCATTCAGGTAAGCTCATTTTATGTGTTATATTTGTACATTTCAGGTGTGTTATTTGGCATAGCCATCAGAAGTGGGAGTCCCCTTAGTCTGAACATTGCTGAGCCTGTGTGGAAACAGGTGGCTGGGATGCCCCTCAGTATATCTGACCTGGCAGAGATTGACAAGGACTGTGTCCCAGGTACTGTAACAAAAAAAATTTCACCTACATGTCAATATTTCAAAGCATATAAATTAACAAAAAAAATCTGAGAAAGCTAGGTTGTGATATTTCTTTTAAAACAAAGCTTTTTGGATTTCAAGGGGCAATTATGTAGTGAGAAGTTTGTTGGGTATCGGTCGGTGATGGGTGAAAAAGTTGGTATGCTTGAATGTGTTGAATAGTATTGTTGATTTGCCTTTTTAGGTCTGATATGCATCAAAGATCTGACAGATGAGAAGCTCCAGGCAGTAGAGATGCCCTTCAGTATCCCCAGCTCTTCCGGTCAGGAGGTACAATTGTCAGCCAAATACAGCAAGATAACTCCCGCAAATAAAGTGGAGTACATCAAACAGGCCATTAATTACAGGTAAGAAAAGTATGATCCAGAAATGCTTTTGAACAGTATTCAGTGTTAAAATCTGTATTAATATTGTGCTTTGTTATCCTAAGAAAAAAAAGATATTTTTTTGGAAGGGTGATATCCCTTTGAAAAGGATTATGAAAGAGAAGTAACTATAGTAATGGGACTTGCTGTATGTAGTGGCAGTTTGGTAAACAGCTCTTAGGTCCCCCTAAAAAAAATTGCTGCATTTTGCTATACTCTTGATCGGTAAGTTGTTTGCACTCAAAGAGTGTGTGGAAATATTTGTGATACCTGGGGTGGCCATGCATTATTGGATTTCCTAACAGAGTTGGATATTTGAGTCACTAGTACCATGAATCCATGTTACAAAGGAATAAGTTGCTTATAACCAATGAATAATTATCTTTTTACAGATTGCATGAATTTGATGACCAGGTCAGGTGGGTCAGAGAGGGCATGTCAAAGGTCATCCCTGTACCTCTCCTGTCACTGTTCACTGGACTGGAACTGGAAACCATGGTAACTGAAATCCTTAATCACATTCATTCAGATTCATTTATTTAGAACAAAATTTTGCTTGCTGACAATAAGATTGCATTGATTTCATGAGTGACAAATTTTGTCAAGATGCAAGAAAAAGAGTTTTAAGAAAGTAAATTTTTATGGACTGTAAAATTACTTGTTTTTACGGGATTAAATTTTGAGATTTTATGGAAAAATTTTGATTGAAGAAATATGGTAGACAAACATAATATTATACAGTTATGGAATGGGTACAAGGGAAATAGCAAATTAATAGTTCCCCGAGGGAGGAAATAGTTTCATGCCAAGGGGAATCATAAATTTGTTATTTCTCGAGTTCCCATTCCATAACTGTTTTAAAATAATCATAGGCGATTTAATTTTTTTTTTACTAAATATGCCGACATTAAAAAAACACTGTAGAGGCATAATCACAAATGCATGTGGTTTAACACATTATATGGTAAGTAATGCATCGTGACCTGAAACAATTAAATTATTTTTAAAAAGTATTATCATTGACATTTCGAAGAATTATCGTTGTCTTCATTTTGCTAGAATTCAAGTATGATTTTGACGTCATAGTTACAATGCTAATAACATGACGTCACAGACTCGAGATTCCTTCAACCCTCCACCCACTGAAGACTTTCATTGGTTAAAATTACTAATAATTATTCATGAGGGAGTAGTCCCAGGGAGTAGCTCTGATTTTTCAGGGAGTAGTCCTCAGATGAGTGCAATAGTTTCTTCTCGGGGAAATAGACAGTTTTATGGTATTAATTTTATATAGAGAAATTACAGTAGAGGTATAATAAAATTGTTTAAAATCTCACCATTTTGTGAAGGACATGAAATCATGAGTCTATTTACCATAGGAAAAAAAAAAAAAATCCATTTCCAAAAATGACGATTTCACAGTATTTTGCTCAAGTCTTACAATTTGAATTTCCCTATTGTAGGTGTGTGGTAGTCCAGACATACCTTTGTACTTACTGAAGTCGGTGGCTACCTATAAAGGTGTGGACGCTAACGCCCCCCTGGTGACTTGGTTCTGGGAGGTGATGGAGGAGCTCTCTAACAATGAGCGGTCCCTGTTCCTGAGGTTCGTGTGGGGCAGGACCCGCCTCCCCAGGTCCATCGCAGACTTCAGGGGGAGAGACTTTGTCCTGCAGGTCAGTTTTGGTAGAGACTCTGATTATACCCTAAAAATGGGTTTAGGAACTGCACATCGTTGCATGTACATTCTGAACTTTGATATTTCAAACAAAGATACCTCAAATACTTCAAATATCTTGAAGTCTGTTGGAAGTCCAAACTTTGTTTTCTTAAATGTTTTTAACTGAGTATGTGGAATACTTAGAAATCAGTCAAAAGATTTTCTTCTTTCCTTTGAGTTTGTGGTAATAAAATTTGACTGCATATTTTCAAGATATCATTAAAAAGAATCCCAAATGTTTTATTGAATAATTGATCTGTAAATCTTTATGGTATATGCACATTGTATATTGAATGTTGTAAATGAATACCAGTGAATTTTAAACGAAGAAGATAAAACAGTTTATTTATGATTGGCTTATTTTCCACAGGTGTTGGATAAATATAACCCACCGGATCACTTCCTGCCAGAGAGCTACACCTGTTTCTTCCTGCTCAAGATGCCGCGTTATTCCTGTAAGCCCGTGTTACTGGAAAAGCTCAAATATGCCATACACTTCTGTCGCTCGATAGACACCGACGACTACGCTCGGGTGGCGCTCACGGGGGAAATTCTCGTGGACGATACCCCGGAGGCCAGCGATGACTCTGAGGATATTTATAGCATGGAGTCAGACGGGGAAATCGTGGATTCCGACTCCAGTTTGGTGTGAACTTCCGAGATGCTCTCTAGTCTACATAGCACAGTCTTGCAATGTTTTTATTAACCTTGTTACATAAATAAAAATGATTGGACATTATGTTTACAGTTGCCTGAAAAGAATTAATAGCATTAAAATATGGACAAGATTTTTGTTACAAAGGACAACAGCTTATAATCTGTTAGGCATATGAATTAATTGTCAAATGGAAATACATGTACGTGTGTTTTAAGTTTTATTTTTCAAAGTTGTAGCCAAAATGTATTAATTTTTTAATTCCATTGCTTTATTTTTAACAGAGTGATGTAAGTGGTAGCTAATATTTTCACTTTAATTTAATTATGTACAGTCAATTCTCGAATTATCGCCATTCGATTCATCGCCATTTTCGCAATACCGCCATGATTTCCCAAGAACGTTTTTCCTGCTATATAAAATTCTCTTTATAACGCCAAATTCGCATACCGCCATCCGCCACCCTGTTTTCAAAACAAACGTCCATTTTAAAGTGTCAATTATCTCGATACATCGCCACAGGTGCGTGCGGTCAGTGAAGCGCGGCTAATTGGTTGACGTTATCCCTGTTGTAAAGCATGCAAAGCCAGATAAGGTTCACGCAATTAAATAATTAAATTAGAATTTAATGAACAAATAATTTTAATATGAACTGTTACAATGATTTTGTTCCGTTGTTTTGTTTAAAAAAATCATTTAGTCACGGCTTCGCCACGAAAGCGGTAGTTGTGAAAGTACGCCAAATACGATATTATTTTGGTGATCTCTGGTTTAAACAATGCAAAGTTTGCTTAAAAATAATTATACGGTATAAATTGTGAACGTTTCACGAACAATGATGCCATAAACAATAAATTTATTCAAGAAACCATTTTACGTACTGTCAGCAATATATCACGACGATCGACCCAGCGTGTTTTTTTTTTCAATATATCAGACGTGCTGATTTACATTTACTAAAATTCTCATGTACATATTTTTATTTAATAACTGCACATTTTGTTATAAAGAAATTGTACATAAAAAATTACTTGAAGTATTTTAAAATTTAGAAATATGTTTTATATACATGTACATGTAATTATAAGAATAGAAATGCTTTATGGTATTTCTTAGAACGGTAACTTTACTTCTTGTTTCCTAAAATATGGGAAATTCAAATCATCGCCAAATTCATTATACCGCCATGATTTCTAAATTACAAAAGGTGGCGGTTTATCGAGAATTAACTGCATATTTATTAGTACTAACAAAGTTTTTTTTCTCTTTTACTTTTTGGAAGATAAAAACACTTATATTTATTTGAAATGAAAATTACATTGTAGTATAAATAGTATGTCCCATTGTTGGTATTTAATTACCGGTTGGATTTTTTTTTTTTACGTGAACAAGTCATATTTCTGTAAATATTGTTAATGAAGCATTCAACTATTGTATAAATAGCAAAAGATTTATATTGTAAATATTTCTAGGTAACAGATAAACCAAAGTCTTATCAAATAAAAAGTCCTTGTTAGTATATTTATTGCTGATAGAGCATCAATCTTCATTATTCCTTGAAGTAGTCAATTTTAAGAACAAGAACTTGCATGAACACCATGAAAATATGGTGAAAAACATTTTTTTGCCGTGATATGTTGCTAGTTTTTTTGTTTTCAGTATTGTAGTGTAGTAGTTTATAAATCAGTCTTAATTCTGTGTTTGGAATTGTTTTATTGCATTAATATTTGATGCTATGTATATATACTGATATTTTACGAGGCGATTGACTGGTTAATGTACATGTATATTGCCGTCTCTGTAAGAGACAATGTAATTTTAGCAATCTTCATTGCTTCAGAAATATAAATTATTACTGATACATGTATCTATAACTAGAAACACAAGTTGATTATTCAATAATGTTTACTAGCTGTAATTTCATTTAGTTATTACAATTCTTTGAATGAATAAATTTCAGTACAACTTTATTGCAGTGATAAAAATTTCAAATTGTGCTCAAAACAGAATTGTTTCTTCTTTGGGTGACTGCTTATATGCCTGAATGGAGAATTTGAGAAAGGTAGTTTAGTATTGGCTTAAATGCTTTTTAATTCTTAAAATTGACATCTATACCATTACTTTCATATAAAATGAGAGTTTTAAAACTTTGAAAGACAACAAATAAAATAAAATTTATGTCATGTAAGTTAATCTTGATCAGATTGTTTACATTTAGAAACCAATTGATAGAAAACTCTTTCCAATCACAGTACATGGTACAGCGGTACATTATTTAGCACCTAGTGAAATGTAATGTGAAAATTTATGATAAAGTTTGTCAAAACTCTGTATATTATTTATGCCGTGTGTTTGAGTTTTGTTATGAATCATGTATTGGTTTTTAATTATAAATTGTTATTAAATGTACAAGAGTCCTTATGCTTTGATTTTTTCAAATACAAAATGTGAAAACAAAATTGTATGTGTCTATTTTTATTTCCCAATTAATCAAAGATAGGGGGCTTACTGTTTTTACTCTAGAACAGCTGTCTGTCTTTAAATCTTACACCAATTAATCAAAGATAGGGGGGCTTACTGTTTTTGCTCTAGAACAGCTGTCTGTCTTTAAATCTTACATCAATTAATCAAAGATATGGGGGCTTACTGTTTTTGCTCTAGAACAGCTGTCTGTCTTTAAATCTTACACCAATTAATCAAAGATAGGGGGGCTTACTGTTTTTGCTCTAGAACAGCTGTCTGTCTTTAAATCTTACACCAATTAATCAAAGATATGGGGGCTTACTGTTTTTGCTCTAGAACAGCTGTCTGTCTTTAAATCTTACACCAAAATTCCAATAACTTTACACTCATTGGCACTATGGATTTCATATTTTACATATGTATTCCTTGTGACATAACTTTTCACCTTGACCTCTGACAAACTTTTATCAAACTTTCACCTTGGCCATATGTTTTGAATGGTTTATCTTAGGCCTATCATATAACATAAGTGTAATCCTTGTTGAGATTTGACAATTTAGCCCTTTGACTTTGAAATTGGAGTTGTACCACATTTGAAAAACTCTAACCTTGGCTATACCTTTTAAATGTTGATTTCTATGGCTTCCATATCTCACAGGTGTATTCGCTGTAACAAGGTCTTTCAATTGTGACCCTTTGACCTTGACCTTGGAGTTAAACTTCCATACTGGGTCCGATATATCCATGTGGAGATTCTGGGATTCATGGGAAACGAAACTGGGTCCACTCAGAAAATCTCAGTGGGGGACAAAGTTCACGTCAAACCTAATGTGGTCACGCCCACCTACAAATGGGAGGTCCCTGTCTCATAACTGCATTGGAACAGTTACAGGTATTTTAATATTTTATTTTCTTGGATTTCAGCACTTTTATATGGACATGAAATGCTCATTTAGCCTGTTGCAACATTATTTCAAGTATACTGTGTTCATATTTTTATGTCTTTATTTAATTAAAATTATAGTTAACAGAAACCTACATTATACATATGTTGGAGTAAAAATTGATTTAAAAAATCACACCCATGCCCTCTTAACCTTGAATTTTGAAATTTTTTTATGCACAAACAATGACTTGGAAACACCCACCCCTTGAAATAAATTCCTTCTACTTGATTAACTATAAATTATTTATTTCAGCCATCAATGCCAATGGTAGAGATCTAACAGTAGACTTTCCCCAGCAATCTCACTGGACAGGGGTTATTGATGAAATGGAAATTGTGCCAAGTTCTCATCCTGGAGTGGGGTAAAATACATTTATCTTTAGTCAACTTTTCAAAATTTGATTTTATTTCAAAATTCTGTTTAAAAAAAAAAACAAACAAAAACGAAATTTAAAATTAAACTCCAGAGTTATGTTCTATCCCAAAGATCAATTTTTTCCACTGATTTTGAAATGCTGCATAATTTCATTGGAATTGTCCTACTTTTTAGGTGTGATGAATGTGAACTGTTCCCTATCGTGGGCTCAAGATACAAGTGTCAGAATTGTCCCAGTTATGACATGTGTGAAAACTGCTTCTGAATCAAGAAACACAAACGCAGTCATGTCTTCGTTAAAATATCTGAACCAGGTAACAATCTTTGGAATGCATTTTGAGTCAAATTGAAATCAAATTTAATTTAGGGTTAACAACAAATAAAGGAAGCAGAGTTTGTCATGAGAGCTGGACAGGTATTATCAAAACTTGATATTAATTTTCTGAATTGTTGTCTTTGTAGATTGTGAGCCATCTTTTGCGGGGAAGGCTGGTAAATAGAGGAGGAAGTTTGGGGTCATGTCCTCCAGATCCACCATTGATGACTGGCACACCTGTGTCAAGGCCATCACTGTGTCATCTCGAGAAAACCAGGCTCACAGACTCATCAATGGAAACAATGGCTACTCGAAGTCAAGGAGAGGTCAGGAATGACATCATCACTGGACTGGACAATCTACGAGGAGTTATTGTGTCCTCAGTCAAGGTATTTATTGTAAACAATCAAAATAATTATCAGCACATGTAGGTACACAATGAACACAATAAGTAACTGTACATGGACACTGTAGGGAAAGGCACAGTAAAACTTTGGAATTAGGTCATAAGGAAGTCGCCAAGACATCAAATTATACTTTGTTATGACCAAGATCCTCTGTATCTAAATAAAGAAGGAAGATGTGTTACCTCAATAATTATACCCCCCGCAAACAAAGTTTTGGGGGTACATAGGAATCACCTTGTCTGTCTGTCTGTCTGTCTGTCTGTCCGTCTGTCTAGCTGTCCGTCTGTCTGTGCAAACATGTCCAGTCCATATCTTTCTTATGGAGGAACATTAGAATCTACAACTCCACACAAATATTGGCCATGACCTAAGGGTGTGTTATGACCTTGAACCAAGGTCATTTGGGAAAGTTCAAGGTCACTGGAAGAAAAATTTCATAATTTGTGTCCGGTCCATATCTTTCTTATGGATAAACTTGGTAGGTTCTCATTTCACACAAAGATTGCCCATGACCTAAGGGTGTGTCAGGACCTTGACCCAAGGTCATCTGTGCAAGTTCAAGGTCACTGAAAGAAGAATTGTATGATTCATGTTTGATGCATATCTTTATTATGGAAAAACTTACCTAGCGAGGGTATTTTGTCCCGTTTGGACTGTTCTAGTTATATCTGATGACTTTTCATGGGTTCATAAAACCTTAACATTTTATCAGAGACTACCTTCTAAATAAGTTCTTTATAACATCATGTTGCTATTTACCTTAGTCACTGGAAATAAGATACTTATTATAGATAACACCTTTAGAATATTTTTTATGTGTTAAGGACTGGATTTCTGTACATTGAATAAATGATAGGATGGTGATAAATTTGCCTTATTTTGAATTATAGGAAGCTGCCTTCAGAAAAGTTGTACAAGCAACCATGGTCAGAGACAAACAGCATGGACCAGTAGTGGAACTAAACAGGCTACAGGTATGGGAGTGTACACATATTATTAGTAAGGAATGGTCAAAATTATGAATAAAGGTAGTAAGGGAGGATGCTGTAGAAGAAAATTGACATTTAATTAATATGTAAGAGGAATGTTCCATAAGAAGAGAAAAGAACACCTGATCCATGCACAGATTCTTCAATGCAATTATTTTTATCAATATGCACCAATATCTAATGACCATAAAGAATGGTTACTGTTTGGTCAAATTTACAATTTCACCCCATACTGTTATCATGTACATGTATACCAGTATTTTAAGATAATATCATCGATGACCTTCTTAGACTGGAGAGCTGACACTCGGCGGGGCCGCCTCACATGGTCATCAGATCCGTGACCCAAACGATGGTAGTCTCCCTTACCCCTAAAGGAGAATAACTCATTCAAAACATTTCAGGGTAGTCTCTCTTACCCCTTAAGGACAACAAATCATGCAAAACATTTCAGGGTAGTCTCCATTACCCCTTAAAGTGAACAACTCATTCAAAACATTTCTGACAATTTGATAAGGGTAAATTTACACATGGCACCAAATATTGAAAGGAAAAGGGGAACACGCTAATGACTAGCATCTTTGCTAGCCAAGGGTTTCTGATCTGGAATCTACTCTTTTGTTGCTAAGATCTAAGATCAGAAACTCTTGGCTAGCAAAAATGGTTATCTAGAACTATATAAAACTTGTTCACTTATTAATATGATTATACACGAACATACATGTATATGGCACTCCTAAAGCAGAAATAATTCAAACCAAAGCAATATTCTTTCACTGTAAAATAATTTTCCTTACCATGTATATACAGCTCCACTTTTTGTGAGAGCCACAGAGAATTGAGATCCACACTCCACCTTCATGACCCCTTGACCCATCAGTGTCTCGATTTTCATTGGCACTTTACAGCCATCACTTCCTCCACGACCTACATGTATTTAACACACACAAATCAGCTGTTTTTAAGACACTGAAGTTTTCACCAAATAGACTACTGAATTGCAATTGGATTCAAAAAAGAAAAGGCAATTTGAACAAATTCAGACTTTCAAAATGTTCAACTAAAAGCATATCTCATTCAGATACACCTGCAGGTACAATACATACATGTACAATGTATGTATCAAGAGTGATGAGGAATATACAACAGGAGAAACAAGGACTTACCCAATTTCCCATAATCCCCATCTCCCCATGACCAGACATTGTCATCGTCAGTGATACACAGAGTCTGGGCGTCCCCACTACCACACGCCACGTCAATTACATGGTAGGATTTCAGGGCCTCCACCTTAGATAAAAATAGAATATGACATCATTGATTTCCAAATATATTATCAAATCATTAAATACAAAACTAAGCCTTAATATACCTAAATGTTTAAGATAAAAGATTTGCAAAACTAGTGAACATAGAAATTTAACAAAATTTTATAAAATGTCTTTCTTTGAATATCATAGAGAAATGTTGCTTTTAGTTCATGCACCTAGCCAATCACAACTTAATGTATCTTTCAGAATAAAAGCATGTCAAGTTTCCATGCCAACCTACCAGTTTTGGGCGGGGCTGATCTTCGCTGTCCCCGTGCCCAGGTACATTAACTTCCTCCACTGGTTTACAAGAATAGTGTAACAGAAAGTGTGAAATGAAAATTTTAACTGAACAATACCCAATCTCCATGATCATTGGATATAAGTGCATTATGATAGAAAAATTACAATCATGAAGAGTTTGTGCATGGCTCAAGTTTCCCCTCTCTTCTTAAGAATACTTTGAAAGAAAAATTTCTATTACTTAATATTTGAATGTCAATTCTACTCCACAACCTTCCCTTATTTTCCCACTTACAACTTTTATCTATAATATGGACCATCCCTACCTAATAATATGTGTACACTCCCATACCTGTAGCCTGTTAAGTTCCACTACTGGTCCATGCTGTTTGTCTCTGACCATGGTTGCCTGTACAACTTTTCTGAAGGCAGCCTCCTATAAATTCAAAATATGGCAAATTTATCACCACCCTATCATCTATTCGATGTAGAGAAAAAGTGAGCAGTCCCTAACATGTAAAAAGTCTAAAGGTGATACTAAGAATTTTATTTCCATTGAGGTAAATATCAAGATACGGTAAAACTCAATTATGAAGAATCTTTCAGAAGGTAATCTCGGATATAAGGCATTTAATGAATCTCATAAAAAAAAAAGTCATCAGATGTCATTATTGAGGGATACCTGTTCCTTTTTTATTTAGATTAAAAGGATTTTGGTTATAAGAAAGGAAAAGTCAATGTCTAAACAATTTCTTTATCTCCTTATTACCAGGTTTTACTGTACATGTCTCTATACTGTATATGTTACTTATTGTGTTCATTGTGTACCTACATGTGTTGACATTATTTTGATCGTTTACAATATATACCTTGACTGAGGACACAATAACTCCTCTTAGATTGTCCAGCCCAGTGATGATGTCATTCCTGACCTCTCCTTGACTTCTATTCTGAAGGTCAAACATGGGAATGGAGGGACAGAAGAGGTCAGAGAAGTGATGGAGCAGCATCAGGCGGTTCCTCAGGGCGGTGATGGGAATGGTCTGTAAGTGGTTGTACTCCATGGGGATGGCGGTGGGAAGTTTACCTGCACTGACTGCTTTGTTGGTGGACCAGGCTAAGCTGTGGGCTGAGCCGCAGGCCACACGATTGATCTTCTTACCTACAAGTACATATTTCAAATAAAGAGAATTGTACAAAATAAAATTATTCATAAATATCAAATTCAACACCTCATTTAATACCACTGAAAATGTAATACAAGCTTGTGTAGGAGTGTTGCTGACTACAAGTTGTAAAAAAAATTTTTTGAGGAAGAAAGTTGTACATACCAAGCAGTGACACCACCTGGCGGGGTCTTTGGATGGCATTGGTGGTTCCATCTCCTAACTGTCCTTCATCATTATCTCCCCAAGAATACACTTCACCTAAATACACATGTAGAGTGTCAGTGCATATATTGGTAACACTGTACATTAAGCAGAATTTTTAGCAAGGATTTAACATTGGCATTTTTCCCAAGGATGCTGTGATGACTAAAATTGAATATTGCAATATATCCCAAGTGAAATTTTTTTCAAACAAATCACTCACAAATTGCCTACAAATTACTTTAAAATCACTTATAAGTGATTTGTTTCAGTGATTTGTAAGCAATTCATTTAACAAATCATGCTTAAATCACTTTCTACTAAAATGATGACTATGATTTGCTTACAATTTGTTATAAAAGGGTGATTTGCTTGTGATTTGTTTCCCATTTCAGACAATTTCTGAGTGATTTGTTAAACTTAGGAAATTGTTACAGTGATTTCTTCATGATTTGTTGAACTTAGTCATTCTTCAAGGTGATTTGAACATGATTTCTGGAACTTAGTCTTTCTTCAGAGTGATTTGAAGATGATTTGTTAACTTAGTCTTTCTTCAAAGTGATTTGTAAATGATTTGTTGATCTCATGGCCCTTCTTCAGAGTGATTTGAGAATGATTTACTTCAGAACTTCCGCCTGGCTTGCTGATTGGTCAGTGTTAGAAACTCTTCCGCCAATTTTCGTTTATCAGATTTGAATTGAAATGAAAGGAGCTACAGGTTGTGCTTTTCTAGATTCATACCTCTATTCTTTTGTTGAAACTGATGTTTTTTCAATAATCATGCAGAATATAGTTTTCAGGTATGTATAACTGTATTATGCTATCATTTCCTCTTGAGATTTAGTTAATATTCCCTATGTTCACGTGCAATGTATTGTTCTACTACCAACAACAAAGTCGGTGGCAATCAATGTTTTAAACTAAATCTATGTAAAGCTATAAGCTTCAGAAAAGTACTGGCTTTTTCAAAGTGTCTAGACAAATGTGTATTTCAGATAAGATAACATTTACCAACTTCTAAAAGTCAGCAATTAATGCTTATATCATATTCTAAATTTGGAGCCAAGTACATGTGTATATATCTAAAATACATGATGCCATCTTAATGAGGACACATCCTAGTAAAAGTTTATATTTCAAAATACACTTGTCAAAAGTTTTTTGTTCATATACAACAAATACCGGAATGCATGCATGTGTGTTTCAAATATTTGAGGGATGGTTACATGAGCATCCTACACACAAGTGTGTAACCACCTGGAGTGATTTGAAAGTGATTTGTTAAACTGAAGTGATTTGTTTGCAATTTATTTGAAATGATTTGTTTGCAATTTATTTGGAGTGATTTGGTTGCGATTTGTTCAACAGAAGTGATTTCTACACGATTTACTCTCAGTGATTTCGTTGTGATTTCAGGGTGATTTGCTTACAATTTGTTAGGAGTGATTTGTTAGCTCATTTGCATGGGAATTTGCATCACTTACAAATCATCTTCAAATCACTGATTTATTAGTGATTTGTTAGAGTGATTTGTTTGAGGATTTTTTTCACTTGGTTGATAAAAATTAATTGCGATTTATTTGAAATTGCTTAGTTGTTGAGCACTTTAAAATCACTAAAATTACTTCTCGCCAAAGCTAAAATACCAATTTTTCAGGACAAATCCCAAAATTTGTGTCTCACTTAAATTTCCACTTGTACGGTATTTCATATCTCTCAAACGGGTCTGCTAAAAATCAAGGGATAATTGAAATGGGCTAAATACAATAAATTAATTACAAATACAATCTTTATTCAAGTTACCAGTATCAGTGCAGGCCACACAGTGGAGGGAACCACAGGCGACATCGATGACCTTCTTAGACTGGAGAGCTGACACTCGGCGGGGGCGCCTTACGTGGTCATCAGATCCGTGACCCAAACGATGGTAGTCTCCCTTACCCCTATATCAGAACAAATCATTCAAATCATTACAGGGTAGTCTCCCTTACCCGTAAAGGAGAATAACTCATTCAAAACAATTCAGTGTAGTCTCCCTTACCCCTTAAGGCAAACAACTCATTCAAAACATTTCGGGGTAGTCTCCCTTACCCCTAAAGGAGAACAAGTCATACAAAACATTTCAGACAATTTGATTAAGGTAAATTTACACATGGAGCCAAATATTGAAGGAAATGGGAAACATGTTAACTAGCATCTTTGCTAGCGAAGGGTTTCTGATTTGAAATCTACTCTTTTGTTGCTTACATCTCAACCAAAACCCTTGGCTGGCAAACATGATTACACCTCTGTAAATGAAAACTATATAAAACTTGTTCACATATAAATACCATTATATATGTAAATATTGTATATGGCACTCCCATTGAATGCAGGAATAATTCAATCCAATGCAGTATTTATTCTCTGTAAAATAATTTTCCTTACCACGTATATACAGCTCCACTTTTAGTGAGCGCCACAGAGAATTGAGATCCACACTCCACCTTCATGACCCCCTGACCCATCAGCGTCTCGATTTTCATTGGCACTTTACAGCCATCACTTCCTCCACGACCTATTTAACACACATAAATCAGCTGTTTTTAAGACACTGAAGTTTTCACCAAATAGACTATTGAATTGCAGTTGGATTCAGAAAAGAAAAGGCAATTTGAACAAATACAGACTTTCAATATGTTTAACTACAAGAATATCTGATGCACAAACATGTACAATACATACATGTACACTGTACACTGTATGGATCAAGAGTGATGAGAAATGTACATTAGGAGAAAGAAGGGCTTACCCAATTTTCCATAATCCCCATCTCCCCAAGACCAGACATTGTCATCGTCAGTGATACACAGAGTCTGGGCGTCCCCACTACCACACGCCACGTCAATTACACGGTAGGATTTCAGGGCCTCCACCTAAGATAAAAATAGAATATGACATCATTGATTTCCAAATATATTATCAAATCATTAAATACAAAACTAAGCCTTATACCTAAATGTTTAAGATAAAAGATATGCAAAACTAGTGAACATAGAAATTTAACCAAATTTTTAAAAATGTCTTTCTTTGAATATCATAGAGAAATGTTGCTTTTAGTTCATGCACCTAGCCAATCACAACTAAATATATCTTTCAGAATAAAAGCATGTCAAGTGAATTCGCAATATCCGTGTTTGTATTACATGAGTTTTACTGTAGCATGTCAAGTTTCCATGCCAACCTACCAGTTTGGGGCGGGGCTGATCTTCGCTGTCCCCGTGCCCCAGGCGACCGTATCGTCCCTTGCCCCAGGTGTACAGTTCCCCGTTAGCAGTGATACAGGCACTGTGTGCCCCTCCTGCTGCTATATCCACCACCTCCTTCCCTCTCAAGGAATCGATCACTCGAGGTCTGTCACAGGGACTACCAACAAGAGAGAAATACTTGTACTATTAACAAACACCACGTGGATGTTAGTCTTAAGTGGAAATGAATGCGAACCTCTCATTAAGGTATTTTTTCTTAGGAATATGCATAAATTTATGTGAAATCAAAATGAGATGCATATTAAAATACTGTATAGCTTATCAATTGACACACTGCGAAGTACATACGATTTATAGAATCATTAATTTTAAATACACTGTAAAATTTTTTAAGTGAAAAATTGTTCTTAAAATATTTTTATTAAAAAAAAATTGATTAAACAGATTTAAAATCCTTGACCTACTTACCTCCTGTTACCGTGACCTAGTTTCCCGTCCTCTCCCTCTCCCCAGGAGTACACCTCCCCATCAGCAGACAGGGCCAGGCAGTGCTTCCCTCCCGAGTTCACGGCCAGCTTCTTAATAAACACATGTTGAATGGATTCCAGTTGTGTGGGGTGGGACACGGACTCTGTCCCCCCAACCCCTAGCCTCCCACCAGCCCCATATCCTGTAGCAAACACCTACAGGAAAAAAGACAAAATTCTAAGTCTTCCGATAATCAATGCTGTAAATATTTTGTCTTATCCATCTGAGTTTAATGACATCAATTTTAATTATAATGAGCATATTTCTTGTAGAGTCACTGTCTTTTACATAAAATCTATACAAATAAGCAGTATTTAATGATGAAGATATAGTATATATTTCTTAATATTTAAGGCATTCTGACCTTTCCTTCCGCTGTCACTGCAAACAGGGTCTGCTCTCCTCCTACCAATTGAATTGGCCTGGTGACCGCTAGACCCTCACAGCTGACCGGCTGCTTGACTTTGGCACCGTCCACTCCCCCAAGCTGCCCCCTGTGATTGTGGCCCCACCCCCAGATTTGACCACTACCTCCCCAGGACAAAGTCCACTCCTCTGGCTTCCTATTCAACCACAACAGTAACTGTTCATCCTGTTCTTGTTTGAAAATTTCGTGATTTTCGTGAGCATTTGTATCCTCTTCTTCGTCACACGATATGTCCAGAATCTTTTTCCGGACCTCCTCCAGGAAAGAGACCGGCAGGGCTGTCCTTTGGACGATTCCCGTGGCAACGCGTGCTGCCATGCAGTAGCGGTGGAACCATGCCCACTTGTGTGCTTCACTGCAGCAGTTCAGTTTTTCCAGTTCAAGGTCACAGGCTAAGGCCACTAAAACCTGGGGAAAAAAATCCAGCAAATTGTGGTTAAAGG
Source organism: Saccostrea glomerata (assembly GCA_003671525.1). Classification (NCBI taxonomy): domain Eukaryota; kingdom Metazoa; phylum Mollusca; class Bivalvia; order Ostreida; family Ostreidae; genus Saccostrea; species Saccostrea glomerata. The sequence goes on from PRKT01000114.1 coordinate 906,765, forward strand.
GAAAGGTCAGGCTTTGCATATTTTTATGAAATAAATAGAATACAGCATGCTTAAAACACCTACCAAATATCTTATCTAATACTGTTATCTAAAGCCATAAATTAAGATCATTTATCTGGCCAGTGTTTATATCTCCTGCAAATGCATGGAGGCTGCCATGATAGCATCTCCGTGACGTCAGCAAACCGCTTCGACAAAACTCGCTCCATACTGACCAGCTATAGTAAACAGAATTTCCAAAATTCAATGGCACAGAAAAATAACTTTGGAATTATATCAAATGCATATAAGCCTGAGTATACAGAAGAAGAGCTTGAAAATGCTAGTGATGATAATGCAACAGATGCAGTAATTTTTCTTGCTTTATGTGGAAAGTGTGAGGTCATGCCGTCTGCAGAGGAATGCATGTGTTGTAAACATTGTGATTACACACTGGCAGATATGTACAGCAGGGTTTGGACCCCCAAAAAACTTTTCTTTTACTGTCCTTGCTTATTTGTGCAATTAGAAGCTTGACAAGATGACATTTTTAGACCATCACTCTACTACAAACGTTATGAAAAGAGGTCAGCTCAGCACAGATAAGAATTTGTGAAAGCGGTTTGCTGACGTAGCAAACCATTTGGAACTGATCAGGATGCTGAGATAAAACCAGATGATAAGCTACAGCAAATTTATCTTCTAACACTAAAATGGCAGCCTGCATGTGTTTGTCAATCTGTGACATTGAATCAGTGCTTTTTACTTAAGTGAGTGTTTTTTTATGAATTTTTAATAATAAAAATACTTTTTACAGTAAACTCTTTCATTCCAATTCATTTTTCTATTTTCCTGACCTTTCCCTTTAATATGACATACTCAATATGTTACTGAGAGAGGCTGGTTTCACTTTCTCTTTGTAGAAAATTAACTGATTTTTAGGTGATATGTATTTAAGGAATGAAGCTAATTTCAACTTATGTTATCTGATATAACATAACTTGGGGCAGTTTACACTTTATAAACCGCAAAGCGGTTTATAAAAAAGCGTAAACTGCCCCAAGTTTTGTTATATCGGATAAAATAAGTTGAAATTAGCTTCATTCCTTATAATTTAATTCTAGTGTAGGCAATGAGTCAATATTTCCTCCGGAAAAAGACTTCAAATTGAGCATTATTTTAAAAGTAACGTCAAGCGGAGTAATACGTTTTTGACGTAACTCATTGTGACATAGGCAAGTTATGTTATCCAAAATATTATATGTTCCTCTGAATGATTCAGCCAATGAAATTGCTTAATACAAGTGAAATTAAATTATTCAGAGATAATTCATAGATTTGAAATACATGTATTACTGTCCAATATGCCAAATTCAATATTTAAAACCTTTGCAAAATAAATGCATCATAAATATTTCAGTTTCATGCAGAGTAATCTGCAGGTAAATCCCAAGACATTATAATCTATGCTAGCATAACTGCCCACTAGTAGACACTGTACCTTGAAGAATGGGCTGTGCATCAGGTGCTTGCCGCTCCTGACTATAGGATCCTCGTAGTCATACTGTCTCTGTAGGGCCTCAGGTAGACCCTTAACAAGGGAGGTCACCGAGGAACTGCTCAGCAGCTGTACAAGGAAAACCAATATATGATTACTGGTAATGGCTCTAAGAAATGTTAGAATACTATTTTTTCCTATATCATGTTTCATACAATGCTCCCTAAACCTTTACTAGCATTTTGAAGATATAGCAAGAACTCAATATTCCTCATGCACATGTATATAAATGCATTTGAATAATCATCTAATGGATAATACTACATGTACATTGAAAACATCTAATCTGACATCTGTGTGATCCATTTCACCATAGTTTCACCTTTATTCAGATTCCCATTTTACCCTTGTCTATTATGATACATACTTTGTCTCCCAGTGCATGTTGGATTAGACAGGTACTTACTGCTGTAGAAGATCGAGGTGTCAGGTCAGGCTCCGCTGTCTCCACAGTGGGACTGGCCAGTAACGTGTTGACATTGACGATCTGGTCCGAGGTGTCAGAGGTCATCAATTTACGTAGTTTCTGTAAAGCCCACATTCTCTGGCTGGACCCTGTAAGAAACGAAACTACCACGGTAAAATATTCCATGACTCTAAGAAACAAATTACTCATTGACAAAATACATTTTTTAAAATTGATAAATGTTCATGTATGTTGAAAATGACCATATGTCCTGTTAAAGCTAAAAAATTGACCTTCACCATCACTTTATTCTTTTTTCTCTCCATAACCTTGACCTTCTATTTATATCTTTGAGTCAGATTCATGAAACACCTTCAGGTGAAAGATACATTTTTTATCAGTTACAAACTATCAATGTACCTTTTCAATCACCTTCACGCACCTTTATTCCATCAATCACCTTGAACTTGACTAACACTCCTTTTGAAAAGAAAATTATTCACAGAAACCAACCTAGTGAACTCAGCTGAGCATTAGCAGCTAGGGTTGCAGCCAGTCTGGTGACGATATTCCTGGCCAGGTTTATGTCCAGTTTGAAGTCCAGAAGACAGGTGACCAGGTCTATAGATGGACGTGACAGAACCGTTCTATCGGAGAGCATGTCCATGGGAGCAGCTGCAGGCATGATGGGATACACGGTGAAGTACCAGCCCCAGCCGTTAACGGAGCCGTCGCTGACAAACTTCCATCGCAGCTCATCTCCGTCAATCCAAAGCTCCTGGGACCAATCAGACCATTCTCGTCCTTAAAAAAATAGTTAATTGTAATTTAAAATCCCATAGATCTGCCAATAATAATCTACAAAACTGAAGTTTTTCATGATTTGAGGTAAAAATACTGGTTTGAGGGGATCTGATTTTGTAAATGGAGGATAAAATTACATTGTAGTACAAAATTTTAAGCATTAAGAGTAGAGGTCATTACCCGATTATACAGCCAGGGTTCTGCCAGAGCTGTCTGAGATTGTCAAGGGATCATGTCTCCTCTCTGTAGAACATCAGCGATCAAACTCCACCCTCAGGGAATCAGCTCCTACAACATTGGACAATATGAAAATCTGATCTTACTTAAATCACATGTATCATCAGATAAATGTTGACCTGAGAGTTAATGAATTCTACCTGCACCAAATTATTGTACTACACAATCATACACTTGGTTATGCTGGTAACTTTTGTATGAAATGTTTCTAGTTGTTGCCTGTAATTATTTTCTTTGCTGCTCTTTAGCTGCACCACTCAATGATTATTTACCTGGTATTTTGACTGTCCCACTGAGTGAGGTATCATCACTGTAGGGGTGAGGACACTCCTGTACCACTGGCTGTGGTAGCCTCCCACAGACCCGATCTGATGCCACATCCTCCAACTCTGTAACACACAGCTCTAACAACATCTCAGCCACCTACATATAAATACAGTGAATTTCAGTTAATATGATTACATAAAATAAAAGAATGGAAAGAGGTTTTAACTGCAGGAGTGACTGAAAAACTATGAAGACCCAATACAGATTGTCCAGTTCTCAATCAAACTTCAAAACAACTAACGTCTAGCTGCAGTTTCAAAGGTTTCAAAGATAAAGAAAGTAAAGCTCAAAACTATCACAAAACTGTTTAAAAAATTTTAAGCTTGATTTAAAATGAAATAAAATTGTAAGAAATTATATTCTAGCATGAGCTCATGACCCTGTCTAACATTACTGAAAATCAAGTGTCCAAAATATTCAATGAAACACAATGGGAGCTATACCTGAGGATAAGCCTTGGCCAGTCTAGTGAGGATGTCTGACAGTCCCTCTTTAGCCATTTCTCCCATTCTGGACGCCACAGCAAGCTTCAGAAGTTCTACCAAATTACGGGCATCGTTAACAGACATTCTGGCAGTGAAGTCGTCCAGACCTGATGGAAAGTTTGTTGGGCCGGCTTCCATGGTACTCATGACCTCATCTGCAGAGGTCAAGGTCTCTGCTATGATACTTGTTTCCATGGGAACTAAAGCTGCCAGACTTTGCATGCTTGTGTATGATGAGATTTCTGAATGCACCTGAAATAATATGAAACAAATTATTACATCTATTATAAATGTTTCACAAGTTTCCAACACAACATCTTTTCGGAAATATTTCAGTCGCAAGCAAATTCATAGTTCATGTTTTTACTTGCTTGTAGTAAGTTTCAGGTTAGGACCCTGATAAACAATAATCTTTATATCAAAAATGCAAGTTAGAACCAGTTTATGTCTAAATGATATTTTTTTCCATCTATATGTGAATTGTAAAACCAGTTTATGAGTAAATGGTATTTCTTTATTCTATATAAAACCTACCCCACTGACAGCCTCTGTGACAGTCTCCCCCACTGTCAGCTGTATGTCTGCATGGTCCAGCACCTCCTCTGTCCCCTCCCAATGTAGTCCCTCTTCTCTGTCCACAGGGAGCTCATCAGTGCTGGCCGCCAAGGAACCAGTCATACCCAGGGGCTTAATTTCCGAAGAAACTGGCACAGGCTGGCCATCTGTCTCCAGGGACTTCACTATGGCATCTCTGTTTAACAAGAAAATTCATATGAGTGTAAATGCTATTATTTGCAGAAATATTACGTATATCTTATTTTATTTCAGTGAATTACAATTTACATCTTGGAGTCAAGCCCCCTCCTAGGCCCCTCCTCACACCCTCCCACTATTTACAGTACTAGACAATTTATTTGGTCTATTGATAAACTGAATTCATGACATCCATTAAGTTCACAGTATATTTTAACCAGTTTAACTGTACTTCTCTTTTTTATAATCAAGGCTATTTAAAAGATAAATTCAGAAAGACCAGAAAGCCTTTACCTGGAGAAGAGAATCTGTAGAGCGGTCAGAATATAACCCAGGGCCTGCTGTTTACTGGTATCTGTGTCCTGTGACAGAATGATTTTGGCCAGAGATGGACGTACAGTTTTGGATGTTGAGTTTTGGGAGGCAGCTGTAGATACCGAATTCTCCTCTGCATTGCTCTCGTTCACACCTTTATCAATCAACAGGGAAAAAAAAACATTAAAGCTTTATGTTATAAAAGAAATGCACAAGAAATTTAAAAAAATCATCTCGAATGCCCCTCATTTTCTGCTGTACCCCCCCCCTAATATTAGTCAAATCTTCATAAAACAGGAATGAATTGTAATCCTAATCCTTACCCAGGAGTGTTGCCCCTAGGGGATCCCTGGAGGTGGAGAACAGTACCGGCTCGTGGGTGGTGGGAACAGACATGTCTGTGGTGGCCCAGGCAATGCTGTGAGAGGAACCACATGCTACCTTACTGATCTTGTACCCCTCCAGCACCACCAGGGCTGGCTTTCTGTTGACCGTGGTGGTTCCATTTCCTTGTTGTCCGTGGTCATTATCTCCCTAAGCATACACCTAGAAAAAAAATTCATAGTGAGAATGTCAAACAATTTCAGATCCTTCAATTATTGTATTTCAAAATATTAAAACTATTAGGGCAGTAAACTTCCATCGATCTAATCCTGGTTCTTGATACAGAAGACTGAATAGTGATTAACAACCTGTGGACGTGCATGTATGGTTACTTTTCCTACAATTTAAAAGTAAACCAAGTTTACCTTATTAAATATTTCCCATAGGTCTGTAAAACCTGAGTACATTTGACTCACCTGCCCTGTGTCAGTGACGGCCAGACAGTGGAGGGCCCCCACGGCTACATGGACGATCTTCTTCCCCTTCAGTCCCTCCACAATCTGAGGCTTCCTTACATGAGCATCTGTTCCATGACCCAATCGAAAATAGTCACCTTTGCCCCTAAAAACATGAATTGAAGCACATCAATTTATTATTTTATCATTCCTCTTCTATTTCTGTGACCTGATAAATCTTAAGCTGCTGCAAAATTAATTTACCAGTAGGTATGATTCCTTTGAAAAACTGATTGTTAAAAGGCAATGGAATCATTTCATTCTTTATCAAGTACAGACACATGCAATTCAAAGGTAAGCCATATCTAGTACATGTGTATATTCATTATGGAATAAATGCTCACCATGTCCACACTTGTCCAGACTTGGTCAGAGCCAATGAAAACTGGGCACCACACTCAATCTGACACACCTTCTGATCCTTCAGTCTCTCCACTTCGTGAGGGACATTACATCCCTCACTCCCCCCTCGACCCAGTTTTCCAAAGTCCCCGTCCCCCCAGGAGTAGACGTAGCCCTCGTCTGTGAGGGCCAAGGTCTGGGCGTCCCGACTGCCACAGGCCACCTGTACGACTCGCTGATGGGCCAAGTGTTTGACCTAAATTAAAATATTAAATGCATCGAGAATAAAGCAACTTTAAATTAAAAAAAAAAAAAAGATTGATTTTTTCAATGAAAGTGGGCTACAAAACGCAACAAGAGGCCCATGGGCCACAATTTTCACCTTGCAATAGCTATTGTGGCCCCACCCTACATGTACGCCCTGAGGCCATGATTTGAACAATTTAGAATCTACTCTACCCAAAGATGCTTCCACATACTGTAGACGTACTTTTTTCCACGGGGTCATAATTCCGCGGAATCTCAATTTCTGTTTAATCCGCGGATAGAAAATTACGCGGATTTTCTAGATTGTCACTATATGCCTTACATTTACATTAAGTACGCTTGGACAAATTTCCGCGGAATATTTGTGACCGCGTACATAGCGTAAATTAATACCACGCTGAAAAAAGTACTTCTACAGTACTTTTAAGTTTCAGATTTTCTGGTCCATTGGTTTTTGAGATGTTTGATTGTATGCTGTTTTAAACATCCCTCTCAAGAATTTTTCATTATCCCTCTCAAGAATTTTTCATTCATATGTAGATGCTACCACTTGTCGATGGAGATCTCAAGATTTGTCCTATACTCTGCACATAAGGCCATTGAGCAGTGAGGAAATGTGCTAGCGCCTATTATTACCTAACCTACTATATAAATTATAATTAGGCATTTTGAACTGTTTCTCGGTTTACTTTATGTTTTTGCGTGATCATGAAACAGTGAACTGTTGACCGGTCCACAGAATGAACTGTTGCCTGTTTAAAGCGTCATCATGATATTCAAGCATTTTGATGATCACGACATCACTATTTACCTGCTCTATAATTAATCAAATTTAAATAAAACACACAAACAGTCAATTTATTAAGTATTACTTTAAATTAAAAATATTGATTTAATCTTTATATTTTGTGTTCAGCTAATTAATAGACAAGTATGTGAATAAACAGTTGTGAAAACTTTTTATTAATTGTTTGTGTGTTTTTATTCCAATTTAATTAATTATATAGTAGGTTAGGTAATAAAACACTTATTCAATGACTACTTGGTGAAACAGTCAAACTGTTGTCCTTTGGTAGTGGGGGAGACCTGGAAAACTGTTGCCCGAGGCCAAACAGTTTTCCAGGTCTCCCCCACTACCTCGGGACAACAATTTGACTGTTTACCTAGTAGTCATTAAATAAGTGTATACTGTGACACAGGACCCTGGCTTATACGGTCTCATCCGAAGAACCTGTCTTTACATCCCACAGTGGGATTCGTACCTGCGAGGTAGGGATGACTTCTTACTTTGCGACTCTAAAGCAGACGCACTAACCACTGCACCACGCAGGAGACATGGTTCTTCAGAAGAAGATTTTTTCTACATATTTCAATGTAAAACTCAGGGATTCCCCATTATGACCCCATCCTACCCCCCATGGTTCATAATTTGAACAATTTAAAATCTACACTACCCCAGGATGCTTTCACTTAAGTTTCAGCTTTTCTGGCACAGTGGTTCCTGAGGAGAAGTTTTTAATGACCCACCCTATTTTTGTCTTGCCTTGACAAGATTTGATATCCCTAGTCCTTATAGGCCTAGTATGCAAACCAAGTTTTAACAAAAACATAACTTTTGGTCAACAATATAGCGGCACCTCAAGACCATATCCTTTGTCCCCAGGGTGATGCCTTGAACAATTTTTAATCTACAACATATTCTCATCCTTGTACTCTAGATCACTTATTTTTCGCGACACCTTATTTTTGCGAGATAGTCATTGACTTTATTAGCGAGACAAAATTTTCACAATTTGTGGTCATTGCTCTATATAATCTTTAAAACGGGATTCTATTATATGCAAGAATGACATTTTTGCTAGCATACCTTCTTGTCTAATTACGCGAAAATAAAGTTCTCACGAATAAAAAGTGATTTACAGTATATAAGTTTGCTGATAATCTATCTAGTGGTTCTTGAGAAGAAGATTTTTTAGCAACTGTACCACTACTTTTTTGGCTCATAAGAGCTAACAAATACACATACCCCGGTAATTATACTGTATATCTATAACAAAATTTGGATATAATTTTGTAAAATAAAAACGTTTTCTTCATAACATTTTCCCCCTGTAATAACATTATGGATACTATATTTAACTATTATTCAATTGGTACTAAAGTACACTTGTACTTAGGAGATTTAAATCTATATTTATCTCCACCCAGGAAGTAAATTACAGATCTCGTCTAAGTCTCGACTAAAATCTCCCTCCTTCATTGTACATTCCAAAGTTTGCTGAACAGAAATATACATTTAGAGGCCCATTGTGTCAAAAGTAAGTACCTGACATGTTAGTTAGCAGCTATGCTAGGGCAATTTCCTTACTCAAGTCCTATTTGTCTAAGATAATCTCAGATTTGATACAACAGAATAGATTACAAACTTTACACCTTTATGGGAGCATTCCTTTTATGTGGTACAGGGGTCAGACAACTAAAATACATGTATATTGTTTTCTAAGGTTGATTTTAGCTTAACTTAACAATTAAATACAATATGTAAAACTGTAACAATTTCAAAATCCATATGCATGTAACAAACTTTTCAATGTTAATTTCAGATGGCGCTTTCCAAACCGAAAATTCCAGGCACGGCCCAACACTTTCTGGAGTGTGGTGTTGAAGATTGTGAGAGAAATTGTGAATTCTACTGCAATTCCTGCCATCAACAGATGTGTGAACCATGCAGAGACCAACATCTAAAGATTGCAGAAAACAAGAACCATGAAGTGGTCCTTTATCAGCAACGCAAAAGGCAACTTCCTGTGGAGAAATGCAAGATCCACCCCACTAAAGATATAGATATTTTCTGTGAAGAATGCAATGTTCCTTTATGTTCAAAGTGTTCAACAATGCAAGATCATCGGGGGCATCAATTTATTGATTTAGAAGTTATATACACAGAGAAATTTGAAATTTGCCATATGGAACTCTCTAAAATTCATAATTACTTTGTTCCTACATCACAGGATTTACAGAAAGAGGTTCGGGAAGATGCCACAGAAGTTAAACAGATCATGGACAGCATACGGACATCCATGAAGGCTGAAGCTGAGTCTCTCAAAAACATGGTGGACACAGTGCTCTCAGAAGATATGGAAGAATTAAACCAAATAGAGAAGTCATTACTGGAGAAATTAAAGAGCCAAGAGAAGACATTTGATGATTATATTGCCTATCTCAGTGACCTCGTTAAAAAGTTCCAGAGTTACCTGTCCTCTACTGAGCTCTCCAACTTTGCAACTAAACTTCCTGAGAACTTGAAAATAAAATCCATACCAGAAACCACAAAACCTGTCACACCAGAATTTTCTCCTGCTCAATACAGCAAAAATGATGTTGGAAAATTACTGGGGAAGATAACTGTAACAATTAGAAAAGAAAAACTAAGAAGAGTAGAGCCCATGAAAATTGCTTCTTTTTCTACATCAATGAAATCTGCAAGTGGACAGACAAAACAAGATAAACATGTGAAATCTGACAAGAAACAAACAATGTCTCTATCTGCCTCTGTCACCAAGGTCAGGGAGTTCAATGTACCAGGTATTAAGAATGTATACCATGTATCACAAGATCAATCAGACAGACTCTGGATCAGTGACAGTGAGGGTAATCTTGTCCAAACAGATCTACAGGGGAATGTGATACAGGAGATAAAAACCAGTGGTAGACGTCAAGGTTACCACACAGTCACACAAGACGGGGATCTGATCTTTACAGACCACAACAAGAAAGTCATCTATAGGATAACACAGGATAATAATATCACTGAATTCATTAAAACTGACTGGAGACCACTCAGCATACACTCCTCCCATATCAACGGGGACTTACTGGTGGGGATGTGGAAGACTGGAAAGGGTAAAGTCACCAGGTACAACAAGACAGGGAAAGAACTACAGAACATACAGAGGGATAGCAAAGGACAGGGACTGTATATTTTACATTACATAACAGAAAACATCAATGGAGATATCTGTACATCAGACCATAATAAAGGTGCAATAGTGGTGGTGAATAAATCAGGACAACACAGGTTCTCCTACACAGGTCAGGGGTCAGGGTTTAGTCCCAATGGAATCTGTACTGATGTCCTCGGTCACATCCTGGTGTGTGATGGATACATTATAAGTAACAGTGTTCACCTCCTTGATCAGGACGGTCAGTTCTTGTCTCTATTACTCACACAACAAAAAGGGGTAGATTATCCCTGTAGTGTGTGTGTGAATGATGAGAACAATCTCTATGTGGGACAAAATCTCACCAACACACTGACGGTGTACAAGTATCTAAAGTGATTTTAATTCCATCAGTCGTACATAATTCTGAAACTGAAATTTGTGATTTCCAGCACAGAAATGTATATTCTGAACAGTTTTCCGTCTATTGAACATAATTATACTGAACAAATTGTACATACTGTAAATTAATTTCAATGGAAAACATTGCATAAACACTTCTTTGGATTTGGAATTAAAAGATAACTTGTCTATTCTTCTTTGTTTAAATGATGTTCAGTAAATATTAACAGCTACAGTGAAATGCGTATACTCTGAGGATACTTCCATATAAATATAATCAATCATGGCTTTGTTATTCTTGAGAAGAAGATTTTTAAAGAATTTAAATTTCCTACATATTTCTATGTAAAACTTTGATGGGCCATTGTGGCCCCGCCCTACCTTTGGGGGTCATGATTTGAGCACACTTGAATCTACACTACCTAAGGAAGCTGCCATATAAATATGATCAATCATGGCTTTGCTATTCTTGAGAAGAAGATTTTTAAAGAATTTTCCTATATATTTCCATGTAAAAATTTGGTTGGCCATTTTCACCCCACCCTACCCCCGGGGGTCATGATTTGAACAAACTTGAATCTACACTACTTGAGGATGTTTCCCCATTAGTTTCATCTTTTCTGGCACTGTGGTTCTTCAGTAGAAGATTTTTAAAACATACCACCAAATATTCATTAATTCCCAATTATTACCCCTTGAATGAGGGCGTGGCCCTGCATTTGAACAGAATTGAATCCCCTTCACCCAAGTTTGGTTGAAATTGGCCAAGCTGCTCTTGAGAAGAAGTCGAAAATGTGAAAATTTTATAGATGGACAGACAGCTAGACAGACAGATGGACGACGGACAAATTGTGATCAGAATAGCTCTTTAATAAATCCAATCAATATCCCCAAAGCCTTACCTGTTTGGGTTTCAGCTGTGTTGTATTATCACCGTGCCCCAGTCTCCCGTATTCCCCTAACCCCCAGGTGTACAGGTCCCCGTTAGACGTAATGGCAGCACTATGAGAACTCCCGCAAGCAATGTCTCTGACACGCTTTGATTTCAGGGCCTCAATCAGCCGAGGTTTATCACAGTTCCAGCGACTGAAATGTCCCAGTTTCCCATCATCCCCTTCTCCCCAGGAGAAGACTTTTCCATCAGTCGTCAAGGCCAGTGAGTGTCGTCCACCTATTTCCATTAAACAAGAACAACGTGAGCATAAAAAATATTCCATATTTTTAACAATAATCACCATTTTTTAAAATTCTTTTCATCATTAAAGTTACCTATTGAACTACATAATTTTATTATTTGTTGTCAAATGATAGACTAAAATGATGTCAATTTCTTGTTGTTACCTGAATGGACTGCCACTTTTTTGACCACATATTGACTCAGTGAGGTGATTTGTCTCGGAACAGAGACAGTCCCTGTGCTGATCCCCAGACCTAATCTCCCATTGGTGGCCTCACCACAAGCATACACCTTTCCTTCTTGGGTCACTATTAAGGTAGAAAAAATATTTTGTAACTGTAACAGAACTTTTAAATTTCAAAAAATGCCTCTGACTTGCCATGTAACAATTAAATATAATTCTGTAACAAACTGTGGTGCAACCTTTTATCTGTCCTATGTGACTTGAAACTTACCACAAAATAAACTTTTGGATCCACCCACAATTTGTACACATCTCAGAGCAGACAGATTGTCATTCAAAGTTGGGAATTTAATCTGAAAGTACACAAGACTTCTAACATAGCAGGTCTTTTTTCTTTGTTTTCGATTTATCAGTACATGTAGTATGAAAATCTCTTGAACCATATTCTACTGAAAACTGGAACAGAGAATTATGAATATTGTATGCAGGGTTATTTTCACCCCGCTTTATTGTTGCCATTTCATAATTGCAAACAATTTTTTCCCATCTTAAATTTGCCCATTCACATTTTTGTTTAGAAAATCGTATGCTTTGAATTCGCTCAACCGAGGTATGGGCAAAAAGAGCTAAAATAAATAAGAGCAAAATTCTCCCTATATACAGTAAATTGTTCTCATTTGTTATTCTACTGACCTTTGACCCTTTAGGCCCGCCCAGCTGATCCTTGTCATTCAGTCCCCAGCAGAATACATTAGTCTGAATTTCCTTGGTTGTGGATTTCTTAATTCTTCTTTTTGACAGATGAACTATTGACCTTTTCCTCTTCTTCCTAGGGCTGTGTATTGAGCCAAAAATTTCGATACGATACGATACAATATTTTTTAAAGCGATATGCGATATATTGGATTCTGAAACAAGTCCATCAGAAAAGGCTTCTAAATCATTTGAATGCATACATTTCATAACAATTTAGTGTTTTATTACCCATTTTAAAGTTCTTGTCTCATTGTCTTTAAAAATAACATTTCAATTAAAACTTTTGATGACAGTAAAATCAACATCAAAATCAACAAATCGAAAAAATTTCTCTTTGTACTTTGTAATAATTATGAAAACTGTGTTATATCCCTAGAAATTATAATTATTATTGAAGGTTTTAATTCAAAGAAGTAAAATATAATCTTTGGTGATTGAAATTCCCTTCTTTTAAACAGAATTTGAAGAAAAAATGTCTGTCCGATACGTATTGGAAGTTGCTTTTCGATACGATATTTTTCTTGAATATCGATACGTATTGATATATCGATATATTGATACAGCCCTACTTCTTCCTCCTCCCTGTCTGAGGCCAGGAACGAAAAGTTAGCGACAGCATCATCCTCGTCCGACCGTAACCTCCCCAGAATCGTCAAACCCTGAACCTTAAAGTCGATGCCACTGCTGCGACATTGTTTGATGCCAATCTCAATGAAGCGAAAGTACTGTAAAGGAAAGAGATATCATAACATGAACAGAATAATTAAAGTGGTTTGGTTACACAAGAATATTATGGGTTTTTTTATCCATTCTTGTACTCTCATTGATCTATAAAGGTCCACTGCAAACAGTTTCAAGGATTACTTAAATAACACTTAAAAAGATAATTTTATTTCATATTTATTTTTTGCAGAAATTGAAACTCGACACTCACGTCATTAAGGTCCTGTAGAAGTGTAACAATAGACTTGGATGATGTGATATTGACTGCACGGATTTCTCTCATGGAGTTTAGAGTATCTCCTGGACTGATGACCACCAAACTTGGCATGTAGCTTGAGTCAGAAGGCTCCACTTTCATGTAGAGTCTATGTAAAAGGATATCTGGCTGCATCTCTAGTCGGATCCAGTGCTAAAACACATAAGAAATAAAACATACAACTATCTGTACACATATCTCATTTTAATTCCTAATCAGTTTCCGAATTATTTGGTAAATGAATGTGAAATTCATTTAATTTTGCTGGTTTTCTTCAGTTTAAATCACTGTCTTTGACAAAACAGCATAACAACCTCAGCATAATGCTCACTTTTCTCACACCCTTAACTTTATAACTTCACCCAAATTCTGTAGATAGACATTGTTTCCCTAATCTAATGAGACTAATATAATCCTTTACTTCTCAACTTGCCATTTGACCTGAACATGACCCCCTAACCTCTTACCTTGCCCTGTGATCCTGAACTCTGCCAGTAGCCATTGTTTCCATTGATAAGTCTGTGACCTTGACCTTACCCCTAACCTTGCCATGACCTTGAACTCTTCAAAGAGTTATTGAAGTCTGTGAGTCTAACCCAAACCTTCTGACCTCTCACCTTGCCCTGTAACCCTGAACTCTGCCAGTAGCCATTGTTTCCATTGATGAGTCTGTGAGCCTGGTTTTCTCGAGATGACACTGTTATGGCCTTGACACAGGTGTGCCAGTCATCAATGGTGGATCTGGAGGACATGACCCCAAACTTCCTCCTCTGTTTACCAGCCTTCCCCGCAAAAGATGGCTCACAATCTACAAAGAAAACAATTCAGAAAATTAATATCAAGTTTTGATAATACATGTGTACCTGTCCAGCTCTCATGACAAACTCTGCTACCTTTATTTGTTGTTAATCCTAAATTAAATTTGATTTCAATTTGACTCAAAATGCATTTCAAAGATTGTTACCTGGTTCAGATATTTTAACGAAGACATGACTGTGTTTGTGTTTCTTGATTCAGAAGCAGTTTTCACACATGTCATAACTGGGACATTTCTGACACTTGTATCTTGAGCCCACGATAGGGAGCAGTTCACATTCATCACACCTAAAAAGTAGGACAATTCCAATGAAATTATGCAGCATTTCAAAATCAGTGGAAAAAATTGATCTTTGGCACAGAACATAACTCTGGAGTTTAATTTTAAATTTTGTTTTTGGTTTTTTTTTTTAAACAGAATTTTGAAATGAAATCAAATTTTGAAAAGTCAACTAAAGATAAATGTATTTTACCCCACTCCAGGATGAGAACTTGGCACAATTTCCATTTCATCAATAACCCCTGTCCAGTGAGATTGCTGGGGAAAGTCTACTGTTAGATCTCTACCATTGGCATTGATGGCTGAAATAAATAATTTATAGTTTATCAAGTAGAAGGAATTTATTTCAAGGGGAAGAGGGCATGGGTGTGATTTTTAAAATCAATTTTTACTCCAACATATGAATAATGTAGGTTTCTGTTAACTATAATTTTAATTAAATAAAGACATAAAAATATGAACAAAGTATACCTGAAATAATGTTGCAACAGGCTAAATGAGCATGTCATGTCCATTTAAAAGTGCTGAAATCCAAGAAAATAAAATATTAAAATATCTGTAACTGTTCCAATGCAGTTATGAGACACGGACCCCCCATTTGTAGGTGCATGGGCATGACCACATTAGGTTTGACGTGAACTTTGTCCCCCACTGAGATTTTCTGAGTGGACCCAGTTTCGTTTCCCATAAATCCCAGAATCTCCACATGGATATATCGGACCCAGTATGGAAGTTAAACTCCAAGGTCAAGGTCAAAGGGTCACAATTGAAAGACCTTGTTACAGCGAATACACCTGTGAGATATGGAAGCCATAGAAATCAACATTTAAAAGGTATAGCCAAGGTTAGAGTTTTTCAAATGTGGTACAACTCCAATTTCAAAGTCAAAGGGCTAAATTGTCAAATCTCAACAAGGATTACACTTATGTTATATGATAGGCCTAAGATAAACCATTCAAAACATATGGCCAAGGTGAAAGTTTGATAAAAGTTTGTCAGAGGTCAAGGTGAAAAGTTATGTCACAAGGAATACATATGTAAAATATGAAATCCATAGTGCCAATGAGTGTCAAGTTATTGGAATTTAGGTGTAAGATTTAAAGACAGACAGCTGTTCTAGAGCAAAAACAGTAAGCCCCCTATCTTTGATTAATTGGGAAATAAAAATAGACACATACAATTTTGTTTTCACATTTTTTATTTGAAAAAATCAAAGCATAAGGACTCTTGTACATTTAATAACAATATATAATTAAAAACAAATACATGATTCATAACAAAACTCAAACACACAGCATAAATAATATACAGAGTTTTGACAAACTTTATCATAAATTTTCACATAACACATTTCACTAGGTGCTAAATAATGTACTGCTGTACCATGTACTGTGATTGGAAAGAGTTTTCTATCATGGTTTCTAAATGCCACAATCTGCTCAAGATTAACTTACATGACATAAATTTTATTTTATTTGTTGTCTTTCAAAGTTTTTAAACTCTCATTTTATATGAAAGTAATGGTATAGGTGTCAATTTTAAGAATTAAAAAGCACTTAAGCTAATACTTAACTACCTTTCTCAAAGTCTCCATTCAGACATATATAAGCAATATCACCCAAAGAAAAAACAATTCTGTTTTGAGCACAATTTGAAATTTTTATCACTGCAACAAAGTTGTACTGACATTTATTCATTCAAAGAATTGTAATAACTAAATGAAATTACAGCTAGTAAAAATTATTGAATAATCAACTTGTGTTTCTAGTTATAGATACATGTATCAGTAATAAGATTTCTGAAGCAATGAAAATTGCTAAAATTATATTGTCTCTTACAGAGACGGCAATATACATTAACCACAGTCAATCGCCTCGTAAAATATCAGTATATATACATAGCATCAAATATTAATGCAATAAAACAATTCCAAACACAGAATTAAGACTGATTTATAAACTACTACACTACAATACTGAAAACAAAAAACTAGCAACACATCACTGCAAAAAAATGTTTTTCACCACATTTTCATGGTGTTCATGCAAGTTCTTATTCTTAAAATTGACTACTTCAAGGAATAATGAAGATTGATGCTCTATCAGCAATAGATATACTAACTAGGACTTTTTATTTGATAAGACTTAGGTTATCTATTACCTAGAAATATTTACAATATACATGTAAATCTTTTTCTATTTATACAATAGTTGAATGCTTCATTAACAATATTTACAGAAATATGACTTGTTCACGTAAAAAAAAATGCTACCGATAATTAAATACCATGAACACTGGGACATACTATTTATACTACGGTACAATGTAATTGTCATTGCAAATAAATTTATGTGTTTTTATCTTCCAAAAAGTAAAAGAGAAAAAAAAACTTTATTAGTACTAATAAATATACATAATTAAATTAAAGTGAAAATATTAGCTACCACTTACATCACTGTTAAAAATAAAGCAATGGAATTAAAAAATTAATATAATACAAAGAATGGAATTAAAAAATTAATACATTTTGGCCACAACTTTGAAAAATAAAACTTAAAGACATATATGTATTTCCATTTGACAATTAATTCATATGCCTAACAGATTATTAGCTGTTGTCCTTTGTAACAAAAATCTCGTCCATATTTTAATGTTATTAATTCTTTTCAGGCAACTGTAAACATAACGTCCAACTATTTTTATTTATGTAACAAGGTTAATAAAAACATTGCAAGACCGTTCTATATATAGACTAGAAAGCATCATGGAAGTTCACACCAAACTGGAGTCGGAATCCACGATTTCCCCGTCGGACTCCATACTATAAATATCCTCCGAGTCATCGCTGGCCTCGGGAGTATCGTCAACAAGAATTTCCCCTGTGAGAGCCACTCGAGCGTAGTCGTCGGTGTCTATGGAGCGACAGAAGTGTATGGCGTATTTGAGCTTTTCCAGTAACACGGGTTTACAGGAATAACGCGGCATCTTGAGCAGGAAGAAACAGGTATAACTTTCTGGCAGGAAGTGATCCGGTGGGTTATATTTATCCAACACCTGTGAAAAATAAGCCAACCATGTATTAAACTGTATTACCTTCTTCGGTTAAAATTCACATATAATAATTCACGTATAATAATTCTTAATGATTTCTTTGTTTTAAATATCAAAGTTCGACTGTACATGCAATGATGTGCTGTTATACATATTATCAGTGCCAAGATTTCATTTTTAAAGTATAATCAGAGTCTCTAATAAAACTGACCTGCAGGACAAAGTCTCTCCCCCTGAAGTCTGCGATGGACCTGGGGAGGCGGGTCCTGCCCCACACAAACCTCAGGAACAGGGACCGCTCATTGTTAGACAGCTCCTCCATCACCTCCCAGAACCAGGTCACCAGGGGGGCGTTAGCGTCCACACCTTTATAGGTAGCCACCGACTTCAGTAGGTACAGAGGTATGTCTGGACTACCACACACCTACAATAGGGAATTTCAAATTGTAAGACTTGAGCAAAATACTGTTAAACATTTTTTTGTGGGGGAAGTTTACTCATTTTTTTCATGGTGTAAAGAATTCATATCCTCCTCGACATGGTAAATTTCAAACTACTGTTACATGTTATATATTTGTCTACATATTTCTTTAATCACATGAAATTCAATGTGATTAAAGGTTTCAGTTACCATGGTTTCCAGTTCCAGCCCAGTGAACAGTGATAGGAGGGGTACTGGGATGACCTTTGACATGCCCTCTCTGACCCACCTGACCTGGTCATCAAATTCATGCAATCTGTAAAAAGATTTGTCAGTTATAAGCAACTTATTTCTTTGTAACCTGGATTATTGGTAGTAGTGACTCTAATTACCATCTCTGCATGTTGTTAAGAAATCCAATACACTGAACTATAAATAAGTTTTGATGGTATGCATCCAAGTATCACAAATATTTCCACACACTCTTTGAGTGCACTAAAGTGACTGATCAGGTGTATAGCGTAGTGCAGCAATCCCTTTTTTGAGACATAAGAGCTGTTTACCAAACTGCCACTACATACAGCAAGTCCCATTTTCTACAATTACATCCCCTTCAAATCCTTTACAAAGAGATATCATACTTCAAAGAAATTCTCTCTTTTTTTCTAAGTAAAACAAAGCACAATATTAATGCAGATTTAAACTGAATACTATTAATAAACATTTCTGGATCACTTTTCTTACCTGTAATTAATGGCCTGTTTGATGTACTCCACTTTATTTGCAGGAGTTATCTTGCTGTATTTGGCTGACAATTGTACCTCCTGACCAGAAGAGCTGGGGATACTGAAGGGCATCTCTACGGCCTGGAGTTTCTCATCGGTCAGATCTTTGATGCATATCAGACCTAAAATGCAAAATCAACAATACCATTCATTGACAAGCATTCCAACTGTTTCACTCATTAACTACTGACACCCAAAAACATCTTCCTACAGAACAATTTATACCCCTTTTACATCTCTAAAACTATATCAAAACTTTTTTCAGACATTATCTTAAAATTCATTCTTTAAAAAATTCACCAATTAAACAACTTGTGGGGGTGAAATTATACAGTACCTGGGACACAGTCTTTGTCAATCTCTGCCAGGTCTGATATACTGAGGGGCATCCCAGCCACCTGTTTCCACACAGGCTCCGCAATGTTCAGACTCAGCGGACTACCACTTCTGATGGCTATGCCAAATAACACACCTATATATGGCACGCCAAATTCACAAAAATGAGATAATCATAGTTTCACAATCGATAAACTAGGTTTATCGGTTGTAAACTATAGTTTACGGACTGTAAACTATAGTTAACAACGTTAATCTATATTTTGCATCTGTAAACTATAGTTAACGCGATAATCTATGTTTCACAACCGTAAACTATACTTAACACCGAAAACTATCATTTGCGATTGCAAAACATAGATTATCTGATAAATACAGTTTCACGATTTGTAAACTATAGTTTACAAACCGTTAACTATAGTTAACGATCTGATAAATATAGTTTCACGATTTGTGAAACTATGATTAACAACTCTTAACTATAGTTTACGATTGTAAACTATAGTTTACAAACGTGAATCTATGTTTATCAACAAAATCTATTGTTAACGCTTATTACAGACAGATAAACTTAGATTATCATTCGTAAACTATAGTTAACAACCGTTAAATATAGTTTTACAAATGAAAACTATACTTAACGAATCGTTAACTATACTTAACGAATCGTTAACTATAGTTTACGATTTGTAAACTATAGTTTACAGTCGATAAACCTAGTTTATCAATTGTAAAACTAGGTTTATCTCATTTTTGTGAATTTGGCGTGCCATACCTATAAAATATGAGCATAACACACATAAAAAGTTTACCTAAGTGTAAATGAATACAGAGACATCTTTTTTTACTCTGTTTTATAAATTTTCGTCTTTATAATTTGAATGTGGTTTCATAACAAGGTCATTTATAAGCATCTTTCTCACAGAGTTCAAATGATTTATGAACAATCTTAATGTACAAATAATTGGCCTGAAAATCTGCTAATTACATAAAAAAAAAATTCATACCAAAGAACTTAAACATGTTGACATGCACCGGAGATTTGGCCATGGGATTGAAGATAAAGCAGTCCCTGTTTGCCCCGGACTCTCCCCGCCCGTTGGGGGTGACGATGAGGAGGGGGAGGGATCCGTTCTGAAGCTCGTCACACATCTCAGCCACAGACTCACTGTACCCCCCGCCACAGTCGTCCACACTCTCTCCTAAAGGTCAGAGTTCAAAGTTTGTCTCTGTGCATCATTGAAATTACTCAGATAAAAATGTTTATAAGACTTGTGCACAATTTATATTCATTTGATATTACAATGTATTTACACTATATAATACAATGGAAATGCTGTGGTGAATTGGAAGTCCCAACCACTTATTCTTTAAGAATTTAAGTGTATATCTAAAATCTTTCTTGTATCTCTGTCCTATTTTTTTTGAGATTACAAGATTTGACTGCATTTTATCAAAAGATTCTTTATTAAGCAAAGACTAGTTTGCTCACATTATGTTGATATCCTTTACTTCATTTAATAAAATACATGCAACTGATATTTCACTCTTTATGGAGTGAAGACTGATACTGACCTACAAACTTGACCTTCCAGACCCTGTGTGGTAACATCAGACTGTCCGCCCCAAATGATGACAGCTTACTGGCCATCTGTCCAAACACGGACTTAGTGCCATCCGGTCCAGCATAACCTCCCTTACTACGTGCTCTCTTCACCTTAAGTCAAAGGAGAAAAGGTAAAATCACCCAAAGCACACATATATTATCTTATTTCAATAAACTACTGGTATACATGTGGTAAGAAAAAGGATGAAATTGAAATTTTCATGATCACTGAATATTGGTGTATTATGATAGAATAATTACAATGAAGAGTTTTGCTTGGCTCAAGTTTCCCCTCTCTTCTTAAGAATACTTGGAAAGGAAAATTTCCATTACTTCATAAAATAACTGAATTTCAATTTCTACTCCACCATCTACACTTATTTGTTCCCATTTACTATCTTTATCTATAATATGGACCATCCCTAGCTTATAATATGTGTACACCCCCAAACCTGTAATCTGTTAAGTTCCACCACTGGTCCATGCTGTTTGTCTCTCACCATGGTTGCCTGTACTACTTTTCTGAAGGCAGCTTCCTATCAATTCAAAATACGGCAAATTTATCACCATCCTATCATTTATTCCATGTAGAGAAAGCAACCAGTCCCTTACACACAAAAAAATCTAAGGGTGTTATTTATAATAAGTACTAGTATCTATTTCCAGTGACTAAGGTAAATAGCAACAAAAAGTTATAAAGAACTCATTTAGAAGGTAATCTCTGATAAAAAGTTAATTCTATGAATCCCACAAAAAGTCATCAGATATAATTATTGAGGTAACACATCTTCTTTCTTTATTTAGATATAGAGGATCTTGGTTATAAGAAAGTAAAATTTGATGTCTTGGCGACTTCCTTGATGTCTTGGCGTTTACAATAAATACCTTGACTGAGGACACAATGACCCCCCTCAGATTGTCCAGCCCTGTGATGATGTCATTCCTGACCTCTCCTTGACTTCTATTCTGAAGGTCAAACATGGGAATGGAGGGACAGAAGAGGTCAGAGAAGTGGTGGAGCAGCATCAGGCGGTTCCTCAGGGCGGTGATGGGAATGGTCTGTAGGTGGTTGTACTCCATGGGGATGGCGGTGGGCAGTTTACCAGCGCTGACCCCTTTGTTAGTGGACCAGGCTAAGCTGTGGGCGGAGCCACATGCCACACGATTGATCTTCTTACCTACAAGTACATTAATGTTCAAATAAAAGAAATAATTATACAGAATAAAATACATGTATATCAAATTGAACACCTCATTCAATACAACTGATAAAACTTCTTATCATGAGTGCCACTCGCTGTGGTTCTAATAAAAAAATTCTTGTTGAACAAGTTGTACACACCTAGGAGCGACACCACCTGGCGGGGTCTTTGGATGGCATTGGTGGTTCCATCTCCTAACTGTCCTTCATCATTATCTCCCCAAGAATACACTTCACCTATACAGAATGTAGAGTATCAGTACGTTTGTGTAATCAACAATTCTTCAAATTCTGTTTACAAAGAGTTTTTTTTTTCAAAAAGGGTGTTATATACATAACAATACATGTTTGTAACAAAACAACAATTTTCTAAATCTTGAACATGTGAAATAATTTTTTTAATTTAATAGAAACTTCATTAGTGAGTATAATTTCACAATCCACAATATAACAGTAAATAAATATTAATTTTGTAACATTTCATATCTCTCAAACGGGTCTGCTAAAAACAAGGGATAATTGAGATGGGATAAATACAATAAATTATCATTTACAATTACAATATCTTTATTCAAGTTACCAGTATCAGTGCAGGCCACACAGTGGAGGGAACCACAGGCGACATCGATGACCTTCTTAGACTGGAGAGCTGACACTCGGCGGGGCCGCCTCACATGGTCATCAGATCCGTGACCCAAACGATGGTAGTCTCCCTTACCCCTAAAGGAGAATAACTCATTCAAAACATTTCAGGGTAGTCTCCCTTACCCCTTAAGGACAACAAATCATGCAAAACATTTCAGGGTAGTCTCCATTACCCCTTAAAGTGAACAACTCATTCAAAACATTTCTGACAATTTGATTAGGGTAAATTTACACATGGCACCAAATATTGAAAGGAAAAGGGGAACACGCTAATGACTAGCATCTTTGCTAGCCAAGGGTTTCTGATCTGGAATCTACTCTTTTGTTGCTAAGATCTAAGATCAGAAACTCTTGGCTAGCAAAAATGGTTATCTAGAACTATATAAAACTTGTTCACTTATTAATATGATTATACACGAACATACATGTATATGGCACTCCTAAAGCAGAAATAATTCAAACCAAAGCAATATTCTTTCACAGACTGTAAAATAATTTTCCTTACCATGTATATACAGCTCCACTTTTAGTGAGTGCCACAGAGAATTGAGATCCACACTCCACCTTCATGACCCCTTGACCCATCAGTGTCTCGATTTTCATTGGCACTTTACAGCCATCACTTCCCCCACGACCTACATGTATTTAACACACACAAATCAGCTGTTTTTAAGACACTGAAGTTTTCACCAAATAGACTACTGAATTGCAATTGGATTCAAAAAAGAAAAGGCAATTTGAACAAATTCAGACTTTCAAAATGTTCAACTAAAAGCATATCTCATTCAGATACACCTGCACGTACAATACATACATGTACAATGTATGTATCAAGAGTGATGAGGAATATACAACAGGAGAAACAAGGACTTACCCAATTTCCCATAATCCCCATCTCCCCAAGACCAGACATTGTCATCGTCAGTGATACACAGAGTCTGGGCGTCCCCACTACCACACGCCACGTCAATTACATGGTAGGATTTCAGGGCCTCCACCTTAGATAAAAATAGAATATGACATCATTGATTTCCAAATATATTATCAAATCATTAAATACAAAACTAAGCCTTAATATACCTAAATGTTTAAGATAAAAGATTTGCAAAACTAGTGAACATAGAAATTTAACAAAATTTTATAAAATGTCTTTCTTTGAATATCATAGAGAAATGTTGCTTTTAGTTCATGCACCTAGCCAATCACAACTTAATGTATCTTTCAGAATAAAAGCATGTCAAGTTTCCATGCCAACCTACCAGTTTTGGGCGGGGCTGATCTTCGCTGTCCCCGTGCCCCAGGCGGCCGTATCGTCCCTTGCCCCAGGTGTACAGTTCCCCGTTAGCAGTGATACAGGCACTGTGTGCCCCTCCTGCTGCTATATCCACCACCTCCTTCCCTCTCAAGGAATCGATCACTCGAGGTCTGTCACAGGGACTACGAACAAGAGAGAAATACTTGTACCATGAGCAAACACTACGTGGATGTTAGTCTTAAATGGAAATGAATGCGAACCTCTCATTAAGGTATTTTTTTTAGGAATATGCATTACTTGATGTGAAGTCAAAATGAAATGCATATTAAAATACAGTATAGCTTATCAATGGACACACTGCCAAGTACATACATTTTATAGAATCATTAATTTTAAGTACACTGTAAAATTAATCGTTCTTAAAACATTTTTATTGAAAAAAAAATTGATTAAACAGATTTAAAATCCTTGACCTACTTACCTCCTGTTACCGTGCCCTAGTTTCCCGTCCTCTCCCTCTCCCCAGGAGTACACCTCCCCGTCAGCAGACAGGGCCAGGCAGTGCTTCCCTCCCGAGTTCACAGCCAGCTTCTTAATAAACACATGCTGTATGGACTCCAGTTGTGTGGGGTGGGACACGGACTCTGTCCCCCCAACCCCTAGCCTCCCACCAGCCCCATATCCTGTAGCAAACACCTACAGGAAAAAGATAAAATTCAAGTCTTCTGATAATCAATGCTGTAAACATTGTGCTTTATCTATCTACCTGTATATTTTTAAAATATCAATTTTAAATAGTTTATTTCTTGGAGAGTTATTGTCAAATTAGATCAGATTTTAAATGTGCTATATCTAATGCTGAACAGGTTGTTTATTTCTTAATATTTAAGGCATTCTGACCTTTCCTTCAGCTGTCACTGCAAACAGGGTTTGCTCCCCTCCTACCAACTGAATGGGCCTGGTGACCGCTAGACCCTCACAGCTGACCGGCTGCTTGACCTTGGCACCATCCACTCCCCCGAGCTGTCCCCTGTGATTGTGGCCCCACCCCCAGATTTGACCACTACCTCCCCAGGACAAAGTCCATTCCTCCGGTTTCCTGTTTAACCACAATAGTAATTGTTCATCTTGTTCTTGTTTGAAAATTTCATGATTTTCATGAGCATTTGTATCCTCTTCCTCCTCACATGAAATGTCCAGAATCTTTTTTCGGACTTCCTCCAGGAAAGAGACTGGCAGGGCGGTCCTTTGGACGATTCCCGTGGCAACGCGAGCCGCCATGCAGTAGCGACGGAACCATGCCCACTTGTGTGCTTCACTGCAGCAGTTCAGTTTGTCCAGTTCAAGGTCACAGGCCAAGGCCACTAGAACCTGAAAAGATAACAAACGATTGTGGTTAGTACGATATGCACTTGATGTTACTGGGAGACACCAGTTCTATGTTCAATGTCTAGAAAAAGAACTGATTTTTAGGAACTACCCATTAAAAGATATGAAATACATGTACATGTTTTACTGTTCAATATGCCCTACTTGAATAATTTCCATCTCTTCATCTTTAAAGCTAAAAATCTTTGCAAAATGTTTCCATCTTAAATATCTAGGTTTCATGCAAAGAAATCTCCAGATAAATCCTGAGACTTTGTTTTCCCTTCTAACATAACTGCCCACTAGTATACACTGTACCTTGAAGAATGGGCTGTGCATCAGGTGTTTTCCGCTCCTGACTATAGGATCTTCATAGTCATACTGTCTCTGTAGGGCCTCGGGCAGACCCTTAACAAGGGAGGTCACTGAGGAACTGCTCAGCAGCTGTACAAACACAATATATTGTTAGCAATAATGGTTCCTAGTCTATTCAATGCTACTTTTTTTCTACATTATGATTCATTCCATGTTCCTTTAATCTTTAAAAGCTTTTTGTTTCAAGCTATCAAGATGGGGACAGGAGATGACCAAAATTCCTCAATATATTTATCTGAGAGAAACATGTAATACTATTTTGAATCTATATGCTGAAAACTATCTAATCTATTCCCTGTGCAATTCATTTCAATAAATTTCCACCATTTTTTTCAATTATAGTTAACTGTTCTCCTGTTTTTTCACACTGCCATTTGACATCTTGTAAATTCTGATGCAATCTTTGTCCCTTGGTAGTCAGTATACATGTGTACACATGTTAGATTAGACAGGTTTGACTGTACTTACTGCTGTGGAGGATCGAGATGTCAGGTCAGGCTCCGCTGTCTCCACAGTGGGACTGGCCAGTAACGTGTTGACATTGACGATCTGGTCTGAGGTGTCAGAAGTCATCAGTTTCCGGAGTTTCTGTAGAGCCCACATTCTCTGGCTCAAGACCCTGTAATAAATGGAAACTCAAATTATTCCATGACTGTAAGAAACAAATTACCTCAGGACAAATTTATAATAAAACTTGTTTAGTACGAACGCTGCTATTGCAAATTCAAGGATAAAGTGAAGTCATCTTGTATCCGCAGCTATAGAAATTAAATGAATTCCTTATACAGATATAACAAGTTATGGATATACCGTAAATCTGGAAATTTTTACGTCGATTTTATTTTGCGAATTCGGGTCAAAATGGTGTCTATTAATTTTTACGTTTCAAAATTTTGCGAATTAGCACTGCTTTGTTTACATTTTCTTATAGGTAATTTATTTTTTAGAAAAATATTTTTGCGAATGCAATGGACTCGCAAATTTGCTAAAAATTTATCTACAGCAAAAATTTCCAGATTTACGGTAGCGAAGTAATTTCATAATATCCAGTGACTTCATTATAACAGAGTTTTACTGTACCTCACTTAGAAATGCAAGTGTGTATGTTGAAAATGAACATAGATACTGTGAGAGCTAATAAATTGACTTCCTCCATTACTTAATTATTTTTTCTCTCCATATCCTTGACCTTTTATTAATATCTTTAAATAAGATTCAGGACACAAAAAAGAAAAGAAAGATTTAATTTTTCTCACTTGCACTCTATCAACGTACTTTTTCGATCAAAATCACATCCTTTTTTTTCAACATTGACCTTGAATTTCATTAGCAGTGCTGTAGGAGAAAATTTATTCACAGACAGAAACCAACCTAGTGAACTGAGCTGAGCATTGGCAGCTAGAGTAGCAGCCAGTCTGGTGACAATATTCCTGGCCAGGTTTATGTCCAGTTTGAAGTCCAGAAGACAAGTGACCAGGTCAATGGAAGGACGCGACTGAGGACCGTTCTGTCAGAGAGCATATCTATGGGAGCAGCAGCAGGCATGATGGGATACACGGTGAAGTACCAGCCCCAGCCATTGACGGAACCGTCACTGACAAACTTCCATCGCAGTTCATCTCCGTCAATCCGCAGCTCCTGGGACCAATCAGACCATTCTCACCCTTATAGAAAAAGTCAATTGCAAATTTTCAAGAATTCTAAGGATATACTTGAAATTATCTACAAAATTGATATAATGAGATTATACTGGTACATGTTTACACTAAATGCCTATAATTCAAGTTTAAGTTTTCTTTTATAAAATAAATATAGAGTTCATTACCCGATTTAACAGCCAAGGTTCTACCTGAACTGTCTGAGATTGTCAAGGGATCATGTCTCCTCTCTGTAGAACATTGTCGATCAAACTCCACCCGCAAGGAATCAGCTCCTACAAGAGGGGATTATAAAATGGTCTTACTAAAATCACATAGACTGTACATGTAAAATCAGATGAATGGTGACCTGATAGTTCATGAACTTTATCTGCAACAAATAAATGTGCTATCCATATACTTGATTAATACAAAGTTTTTCTAGCTGTTGCCTGTGACTATTTCCTTTGCTGCTATTATCTGCACCATTCTTTGATTATCTACCTCATGATTTGACTGCATTTACCTGGTATTTTGACTGTGCCATTACGTGAGGTATAATCACTGTGGGGGTAGGGTGGGGGTGATTATTTACCTGGTATTTTGACTGTCCCACTCAGTAGTTATTTAGTAATACCTGGTATTTTGACGGTTCCACTAAGTGAGGTATCATCACTGTAGGGGTGGGGACACTCCTGTACCACCGGCTGTGGTAGCCTCCCACAGACCCGATCTGATGCCACATCCTCCAACTCAGTGACACACAGCTCCAACAACATCTCAGCCACCTTAAAATGAAAACAATGAATTTAATTAATATGATTACACATTAAAAAAGAATGGAAAGAGGTTTTAACTGCAGTAGTCATTGTAAAAGCATGAAGCCTCAACTATTTAACATTTGTCTGCAGTATTCAAGTTCTCAAAGATATTTAATATGCATGAAACAGCTCAAAGCCATAAAAAATTTTTTTTTCAAACATTGCAGTTTTAAAGCTCAATTTAAGATATATGAAAGAAAATTGTTGGAATATTAATTCAATCCTCAGCTGATGACCCTGTCCAATGTAACATAAAATCACATAATTAACTTATTCAGTTAAACAGAATGGGAGATGTACCTGAGGATAAGCCTTGGCCAGTCTAGTAAGGATGTCTGACAGTCCCTCTTTAGCCATTTCTCCCATTCTAGACGCCACAGCAAGCTTCAAAAGTTCTACCAAATTACGGGCATCGTTTACAGACATTCGAGCAGTGAAATCGTCCAGACCTGATGGAAAGTTTGTTGGGCCAGCTTCCATGGTACTCATGACCTCATCTGCAGAGGTCAAGGTCTCTGCTATGATGCTTGTTTCCATGGGCACTAAAGCTGCCAGACTTTGCATGCTTGTGTATGATGAGATTTCTGAGTGCACCTATAAATATTTAAAACAAAATTATCATCATTGTAAATATTTCATAATTTTCCAACACAATAACTTCAGGAAATATTTCAGTCAAAAGCAAGTGAATAGTATCAATATATGTGCAATGAATTTCAATTTAATAGGATTTTCAGAGATAAGAATCAACATATCAAATATACATTGTAAAAGACGCATTTATGATTGTGTCAATGGTATTTTTTCCCTCTATATTAAACCTACCCCACTGGCAGTTTCTGTGACTGTCTCCCCCACTGTCAGTTGTATGTCTGTGTGGTCCAGCACCTCGTCCGTCCCCTCCCTGTGTAGATTCTCCTCCCTGTCCACAGGGAGCTCATCAGTGCTGGCTGCCAGGGAACCTGTCATACCCAGGGGCTTCATTTCCGGAGAAACTGGCACAGGCTGGCCATCTGTCTCCAGGGACTTCACTATGGCATCTCTGTTTAAAGTGAAAATCAAGCCTTGTGAATGTAAATGCTATTATTTGCAGAAATAATTACTTATTCTAATACTTCACTGAATTATATTTTATATCTTCAATTCACGCCCTGTTTCTGACCCCCTCCCATTATTTACAGTTAAATGCACTTATACTAAAGTGCCAGGACTGGAAAATATGGTTTTTGATAAACATAATTCGTGGTATCCATTTTCACAATATATATTTGAAAACCATAACATATAAGCATGTTTTACTGTACTTCTTTTTTTAAAAAAGAGTTCAAATAGACCTAGATGCCTTTACCTGGAGTAGAGAATCTGTAGAGCAGTCAGAATATAGCCCAAGGCCTGTTGTTTACTGGTGTCGGTGTCTTGTGATAGAATGATTTTGGCCAGGGATGGACGTACAGTTTTAGATGTTGAGTTTTGGGAGGCTGTGGTAGATACAGAGTTCTCCTCAGCATTGCTCTCGTTCACACCTTTTGTAATGAAACAGAAAAAAAACATTACAGCTTAATGCTAAAAAAGAAATTTAATCAGTAGGAGAAATACCACTACAGGTCAATGTTAAAAAAAGAAACACAAGGGCAAAAGAAATTAGCAAAGTCCACCCAAGACGAACCACATCTCTTCTTCACACCCCGCCCCTCAAAGAGTTGGATCTTTATTTAATAAGACTTTATAATACTAATCCTTACCCAGAAGTGTTGCCCTGAGGGGATCCCTGGAGGTGGAGAACAGTACTGGCTCATGGGTGGTGGGGACAGACATGTCGGTGGTGGCCCAGGCAATGCTGTGAGAGGAACCACATGCTACCTTACTGCTCTTGTACCCCTCCAGCACCACCAGGGCTGGCTTTCTGTTGACCGTGGTGGTTCCATTTCCTTGCTGTCCGTGATCATTATCTCCCCATGCATACACCTAGACAAAAAATTCATAGTGAGAATGTTAAACAATTTCAGATCCTTCAATTATTGTATTTCAAAATATTAAAACTATTAGGGCAGTAAACTTCCATCCATCTTATCCTGGTTCTTGATACAGAATGACTGAATAGTGATTAACAAGCTGTGGATGTGCATGTATGTTTACTTATCTTCAATGTAAAATTCAACCAAGTTTACATTATATATTTTAAAAACATCTCCCATAGGTCTGTAAAACCTGAGTACATTTGACTCACCTGCCCCGTGTCAGTGACGGCCAGACAGTGGAGGGCCCCCACGGCTACATGGACAATCTTCTTCCCCTTCAGTCCCTCCACAATCTGAGGCTTCCTTACATGAGCATCTGTTCCATGACCCAATCGAAAATAGTCACCTTTGCCCCTAAAAACATGAATTGAAGCGCATCAATTTATTATTTTATAATTCCTCTTCGATTTCTGTGACCTGATAAATCTTAAGCTGCTGAAAAATTAATTTACCAGTAGGTACTATTTCTCTGACAAACTGATTGGTAAAAGGCAATGGAATCATTTCATTCTTTATCAAGCACGGACACATGCAATTCAAAGGTAAGCCATATCTAGTACATGTATATATTAATTCATTATGGAATAAATGCTCACCATGTCCACACTTGTCCAGAAACTTGGTCAGAGCCAAGGAGAACTGGGCACCACACTCAATCTGACACACCTTCTGATCCCTCAGTCTCTCTACTTCATGGGGAACATTACATCCCTCACTCCCCCCTCTACCTAGTTTTCCAAAGTCCCCGTCCCCCCAGGAGTAGACGATGCCCTCGTCTGAGGGCCAGGGTTTGGGCATCCCGACTGCCACAGGCCACCTGTACCACTAGCTGATGGGCCAACGCTTTGACCTAAATTAAAATAATGCATCAAGAATAAAGCAACTTTTTCAAAAAAAAGATTGATTTTTTCAATGAAGGTGGACTACAAAACGCAACAAGATGCCCATGGGCCACCATTCTCACCTGAGTAACTTTGGCCCTTCATCTGATTTCCCCTTGCAATAGCTATTGTGGCCCCACCCTACATGTACCCTCTGGGGCCATGATTTGAACAAGTAAGTATTTACACTACCCAAGGATACTTCCACTTACTTGTAAGTTTCAGATTTTCTGGTCCATTGGTTTTTGAGATTATTGATTGTATGCTGTTTTAAACATCCCTCTCAAGAATTTTTCATTATCCCTCTCAAGAATTTTTCATTCATATGTAGATGCTAAAACTTGTCGATGGAGATCTCAAGTTTTGTCCTATACTCTGCACATAAGGCCATTGAGCAGTGAGGAAATGTGCCAGCACCTACTGTTACACAGGACTCTGGCTTATATGGTCTCATCCGAAGAACCTGTCTCTACATCCCACAGTGGGATTCGTACCTGCGAGGTAGGGATGACTCCTTACTTTGCGACTCTAAAGCAGACGCTCTAACCACTGCACCATGCAGGTGACATGGTTCTTCAGAAGAAGAATTTAAAAAAAAATTTTCTAAATATTTCAATGTAAAACTCAGGGATTCCCCATTATGACCCCGTCCTACCCCCCATGGTTCATAATTTGATCAATTTAAAATCTACACTACCCCTGGATGCTTTCACCTAAGTTTCAGCTTTTCTGGCCCTGTGGTTCCTGAGAAGAAGTTTTTAATGACCCACCCTATTTTTGTCTTGCCTTGACAAGATTCGATACCCCTAGTCCTTATAGGCCTCGTAAGCAAAATGTCCAAGTTTTAACAAAAACATAACTTTTGGTCTACAATATAGCGGCACCTTAAGACCATATCCTTTGTCCCCAGGGTGATGCCTTGAACAAATTTTAATCTACAACATATTCTCATCCTTGTACTCTAGATCACTTATTTTTCGTGACACCTTATTTTT
This sequence comes from Saccostrea glomerata, assembly GCA_003671525.1. Classification (NCBI taxonomy): domain Eukaryota; kingdom Metazoa; phylum Mollusca; class Bivalvia; order Ostreida; family Ostreidae; genus Saccostrea; species Saccostrea glomerata. The sequence continues at coordinate 939,007 of PRKT01000114.1, forward strand.
TGCGAGAGAGTCATTGACTCTTTATTAGCGAGACAAAATTTTCGTGATTTGTGGTTATTGCTCTATATAATCTTACGGGATTCTATTATACGTGAGAATGAAATTTTCGCTAGCTGCTATTATATCTTCTCGCGTAATTACGCGAAAATAAAGTTCTCACGAATAAAAAGTGATTTACAGTATATAAGTTTGCTGATAATCTATCTAGTGGTTCTTGAGAAGAAGATTTTTTAGCAACCGTACCACTACTTTTTTGGCTCATAAGAGCTAACAAATACACATACCCCGGTAAATATATATCTTTTTTAAAAGAATATAACAAAATTTGGATATAATTTTGTAAAATAAAAACATTTACTTCATAACATTTCCCCCTGTAATAACATACTATATTTAACACTATTATTCATTTGGTACTGAAGTACAGATACTTAGGAGATTTAAATCTATATTTATCTCCACCCAGGAAGTAAATTACAGATCTCGTTTAAGTCTCGACTAAAATCTCCCTCCTTCATTGTACATTCCAAAGTTTGCTGAACAGAAATATACATTTAGAGGCCCATTGTGTCAAAAGTAAGTACCTGGCATGCTAGCTAGCAGATATGCTAGGGCATTTTGCTTACTCAAGTCCTATTTGTCTAAGATAATCTCAGATATGATACAACAGAATAGATTACAAACTTTACACCTTTATGGCAGCATTCCTTTTAACTGGGACTCAGGTGTCAGACAACTAAATTACATGTATATTGTTTTCTGAAGTTGATTTTAGTTTAACTTAACAATTATATACAATATGTAAAACTGTAACAATTTTAAAATCCATATGCATGTAACAAACTTTTCAATGTTAATTTTAGATGGCTCTTTCCAAACCGAAAATTCCAGGCACGGCCCAACACTTTCTGGAGTGTGGTTTTGAAGATTGTGAGAGAAATTGTGAATTTTACTGCAATTCCTGCCATCAACAGATGTGTAAAACATGCAGGGACCAACATCTAAAGATTCCAGAAAACAAAAAACATGAGGTGGTCCTTTACCAGCAACGCAAAAGGCAACTTCCTGTGGAGAAATGCAAGATCCACCCCACTAAAGATATAGATATTTTCTGTGAAGAATGCAATGTTCCTTTATGTTCAAAGTGTTCAACAATGCAAGATCATCGGGGGCATCAATTTATTGATTTAGAAGTTATATACACAGAGAAATTTGAAATTTGCCATACAGAACTCTCTAAAATTCATAATTACTTTGTTCCTACGTCACAGGATTTACAGAGAGAAGTTCGGGAAGATGCCACAGAAGTTAAACAGATCATGGACAGTATACGGACATCCATGAAGGCTGAAGCCGAGACTCTCAAAAACATGGTGGACACAGTGCTTTCAGAAAATATGGAAGAATTAAACCAAATAGAGAAGTCATTACTGGAGAAATTAAAGAGCCAAGAGAAGACATTTGATGATTATATTGCCTATCTCAGTGACCTTGTTAAAGAGTTCCAGAGTTACCTGTCCTCTACTGAGCTCTCCAACTTCGCAACTAAACTTCCCGAGAACTTGAAAATAAAATCCATACCAGAGACCACAAAACCTGTCAAACCAGAATTTTCTCCTGCTCAATACAGCAAAAATGATGTTGATAAATTACTGGGGAAGATAACTGTAACAAATAGACAAGAAAAACTAAGAAGAGTAGAGCCCATGGAAATTGCTTCTTTCTCTACATCAACGAAATTTACAAGTGAACAGACAAAAGAAGATAAACATGTGAAATCTGACAAGAAACAAACAATGTCTCTATCTGCCTCTGTCACCAAGGTCAGGGAGTTCAATGTACTAGGTGTTGATAATGTACACCATGTATCACTAGATCAATCAGACAGACTCTGGATCAGTGACAGTAAGGGTAATCTTGTCCAAACAGATCTACAGGGGAATGTGATACAGAAGATAAAAACCAGTGGTGGATATGGTTACCACACAGTCACACAGGACGGGGATCTGATCTTTACAGACAAAGACAAGAAAGTCATCAATAGGATAACACAGGATAATAAAATCACTGAATTCATTAAAACTGGAGACTGGAGTCCATACAGCATACACTCCTCTCATATCAACGGGGACTTACTGGTGGGGATGTGGAAGACTGGAAAGGGTAAAGTCACCAGGTACAACAAGACAGGGAAAGAACTACAGAACATACAGAGGGATAGCAAAGGACAGGGACTGTATATTTTACCACATTACATAACAGAAAACATCAATGGAGATATCTGTACATCAGACTGGAGTAAGGCAGTAGTGGTGGTGAATAAATCAGGACAACACAGGTTCTCCTACACAGGTCAAAAGTCAAGGTTCAATCCCTATGGAATCTGTACTAATGTCCTCGGTCACATCCTGGTGTGTGATTATGCCAGTGACACTGTACACCTCCTTGATCAGGACGGTCAGTTCTTGTCTCTATTCTTGTCTCTATTACTCACACAACAACAAGGGGTAATGTATCCGCGTAGTGTGACTGTGTGGATGATGAGAACAATCTCTATGTGGGACAACGAGACACCAATACACTGACAGTGTACAAGTATCTAAAGTGATTATAATTCCATCACTTGTACATATAAATTGTACATACTGTAAATTTATTTCTATGGAAAACATTGCATAAACACTTCTTTGGATTTGGAAATAAAGGATATCTTGTCTATTCTTATTTTTTTTAATGATATGACTAAATTTTCAGTAAATATAAACAGTTACAGTGAAATGCATATACTCAGTAATTAATTCATGCTTACAGTGAAGTGATTTAATTTTACTACTGATGCTTTTTAAATATACTATCTTAAACAAGAGGCCCATGGGCCACATCGCTCACCTGCGCACTGTGGCTAGGAAAAAGTAGAAATTGGTTTGATTATTGAAAAGTTGAAATCCAAAAGTAAACCTTATTGACCAGTTATGGTTTTGCTATTCTTGAGAAAATGATTTTCAAAGAATTTCCTAATACCGGTATATCTCTATCTATATTTGGTCAGCCATTGTGACCCCGCCCTACTCCAGGGGGTCATAATTTGAAAAAACTTGAATCTACACTACCTGAGGATTCTTCCATATAAATATGATCAATCATGGCTTTGCTATTCTTGAGAAGAAGATTTTTAAAGAATTTTCCTATATTAATTTCCATGTAAAAATTTGGTCGGCCATTTTGGCCCCACCCTACCCGTGGGGGTCATGATTTGAACAAACTTGAATCTACACTACCTGAGGATGTTTCCCCATTAGTTCCATTTTTTCTGGCCCTGGGTTTCTTAAGTCTTGAGTCTAGAAGATTTTTAAAACATACAACCAAATTTATATTTATTCCCAATTATCTCCCCTTGAATGAGGGCGTGGCCCTGCATTTGAACAAAATTGAATCCCCTTCACCCAAGGATACTTTGTAAAAAGTTTGGTTGAAATTGGCCCAGCTGTTCTTGAGAAGAAGTCGAAAATGTGAAAAGTTGACAGAGGGACAGACAGATAGACAGACAGATGGACGACGGACAAATTATGATCAGAAAAGCTCGTTAATAAATCCAATCAATAAAATATCCCCAAAACCTGACCTGTTTGGGTTTCAGCTGTGTTGTATTGTCTCCGTGCCCCAGTCTCCCGTATTCCCCTAACCCCCAGGTGTACAGGTCCCCGTTAGGCGTAATAGCAGCACTATGGGAACTTCCACAGGTAATGTCTCTGACACGCTTTGATTTCAGGGCCTCAGTCAGCCGAGGTTTATCACAGTTCCAGCGACTGAAATGTCCCAGTTTCCCATCATCCCCTTCTCCCCAGGAGAAGACTTTTCCATCAGTCGTCAAGGCCAGTGAGTGTCGTCCACCTATTTCCATTAAACAAGAACAACGTGAGCATAAAAAATATTCCATATTTTTAACAATAATCACCATTTTTTTAAAAAGACTTTCATCAGCTTTAATATTAAAGTTACCTTAGTATTGAACTATATATTTTTATTATCTGTCAAATGATTGACTAAAATGATGTCATTTTCTTGTTGTTACCTGAATGGACTGCCACTTTTTTGACCACATATTGACTCAGTGAGGTGATTTGTCTCGGAACAGAGACAGTCCCCGTGCTGATCCCCAGACCTAATCTCCCATTGGTGGCCTCACCACAAGCATACACCTTTCCTTCTTGGGTCACTATGAAGGTAGAAAAAATTTTTTGTAACTGTAACAGAACTTTAGAATTTCAAAAAATGCCTCTGACTTGCCATGTAACAATTAATTATAATTCTGTAACAAACTGTTGTGCAATTTTTACCTTTTATCTGTCCTATGTGACTTGAAACTTACCACAAAATAAACTTTGGGATCCACCCACAATTTGTACACATCTCAGAGCAGACAGATTGTCATTCAAAGTTGGGAGTTTAATCTGAAAGTACACAAGACTACTAACATAGCAGGTCTTTTTTCTTTGTTTTTGATTTATCAGCCTAACTTTCTTCAAGAAATTTCTTGATCTTGGATACTGTCATATGTTGTTAAAAAGTACAAATTTTTAAACATGCTCACTTTTGAAAAGTTAAAATTATAATTTCCAAATTCTTGTGACAAGACCTTTGTTGAGATGCAAACTGACTTTGACCTTGGAGTTAGAACTTATTTTGAAAAAAAAATTATTTCACAAGGCCTCCGCCAAGTACCATAATTTTTTTTTTATCTTTTAACCTTGACCTTTTGAGAAGTATATTCATTGAGACAAGTCCTTTCTTTGGGTGATAATATTTTTTATCTTTTGACATCGAAATTGGGAGTTTGACTTGCATTTGAAAAACTTAAATCTTTGCTATCAGCTGCTATCCAGGGACACAAGTGTTTTATAAAAAAATCTTGTTCAAAGATAGGACAACTCAAATATCAAAGTCAAAGGGACAAAATTGTTCAACCCAAGGAAAGTTCTTGTCACAAGGATTACTCTTATGAAATATGATAGCCCTACATCAACCATTCAAAAGATATGCCCAAGGTAAGTTTTGTCAAATTTTGGAAAAAGTCATCGTCAGAAACCCACGGGTGATCTCGTCTTTACTTATCAGTGATAAGTAAAGATGAGATCACCTGTGGGTTTCCAACGATGGGAAAAAGTGTGTCAAACTCAGAAGTCAAGGTGAAAAGTTGAATTATGTTGTTACCCAAATGAAGGTTTTGTCACAAGCAACATAATGTATATGGGGGCTTATTGCTTTATCTTAAAACTGTCTGTCTTTAAAACTTAAATTAAAACTACCTATACCATAACTTTACATTTGTTGGAGCTATGAATTTCATATTTTACATACATACATGTGAAATATGAAATCCATAGCTCCAACAAATGTAAAGTGATGGGAGAGGTATAAGTTTTAAATACAGTCTGATAGTCTAAAGCAAAAACAATAAGCCCCCAAATCTTTATTTACAGAGAAAAAAAAATATGGACACATACAATTTTATTTTCACATTTTTTATTTGAAAAAATCAAAGCATAAGGACTCTTGTACATTTTTAAAATAACAACTTATAATTAAAAAAACAAACACATACATGATTCATAACAAAACTCAAACACACAGCATAAATAATATACAGAGTTTTGACAAACTTTATCATAACTTTTCACATTACATTTCACTAGGTGCTAAATAATGTACTGCTGTACCATGTACTGTGACTGGAAAGAGTTTTCTATCATGGTTTCTAAATGCAAACAATCTGCTCAAAATTAACTTAATACATGATATAAATTTTATTTTATTTGTCGTCTTTCAAAGTTTTAAAACTCTCATTTCATATGAAAGTAATGGTATAGGTGTCAATTTTAAGAATTAAAAAGCATTTAAGCTAATACTTAACTACCTTTCTCAAAGTCTCCATTCAGACATATATAAGCAATATCACCCAAAGAAGAAACAATTCTGTTTTGAGCACAATTTGAAATTTCTATCACTGCAATAAAGTTGTACTGAAATTTATTCATTCAAAGAATTGTAATAACTAAATGAAATTACAGCTAGTAAAAATTATTGAATAATCAACTTGTGTTTCTAGTTATAGATACATGTATCAGTAATAAGATTTCTGAAGCAATGAAAATTGCTAAAATTACAATGTCTCTTACAGAGACGGCAAAATACATTAACCACAGTCAATCGCCTTGTAAAATATCAGTATATATACATAGCATCAAATATTAATGCAATAAAACAATTCCAAACACAGAATTAAGACTGATTTATAAACTACTACACTACAATACTGAAAACAAAAAAACTAGCAACATATCACGGCAAAAAAATGTTTTTCACCACATTTTCATGGTGTTCATGCAAGTTCTTGTTCTTAAAATTGACTACTTCAAGGAATAATGACGATTGATGCTCTATCATCAATAAATATACTAACTAGGACTTTTTATTTGATAAGACTTTGGTTTATCTATTACTTAGAAATATTTACAATATAAATCTTTTGCTATTTATGCAAAAAAATGCAAAAATTGAATGCTTCATTAACGATATTTACAGAAATATGACTTGTTCACGTAAAAAAAAATGCTACCGATAATTAAATACCAACACTGGGACATACTATTTATACTACAATGTAATTGTCATTGCAAATAAATAAATGTGTTTTTATCTTCCAAAAAGTCAAAGAGAAGAAAACTATGTTAGTACTAATAAATATACATAATTAAATTAAAGTGAAAATATTAGCTACCACTTGCATCACTGTTAAAAATAAAGCAATGGAATTAAAAAATTAATACAAAGAATGGAATTAAAAAATTAATACATTTTGGCCACAACTTTGAAAAATAAAACTTAAAGACATATATGTATTTCCATTTGACAATTAATTCATATGCCTAACAGATTATTAGCTGTTGTCCATCTTGTCCATATTTTAATGTTAATAATTCTTTTCAGGCAACTGTAAACATAACGTCCAACTATTTTTATTTATGTAACAAGGTTAATAAAAACATTGCAAGACTGTGCTATGTAGACTAGAAAGCACCTCGGAAGTTCACACCAAACTGGAGTCGGAATCCACAATTTCCCCGTCCGACTCCATACTGTAAATATCCTCCGAGTCATCGCTGGCCTCGGGAGTATCGTCGACGAGGATTTCCCCCGTGAGAGCCACACGAGCGTAGTCGTCCGTGTCTATGGAGCGACAGAAGTGTATGGCGTATTTGAGCTTCTCCAGTAACACGGGTTTACAGGAATAACGAGGCATCTTGAGCAGGAAGAAACAGGTGTAGCTCTCTGGCAGAAAGTGATCCGGTGGGTTATATTTATCCAACACCTGTGGAAAATAAGCCAACCATAATTAAACTGTTTTATCTTCGGTTAAAATTCTCTTCAACTGGTAATCATTTACAACATTCAATATACACTGTGCACATATTATTAAGATTTACAGATCAGTTAAACATATTTATCAATAAAACATATTTGGATTCTTTTTAATGATTTCTTGAAAATATACAGTCAAATCTTTGTGGTACTTAATGGAAAGAAGAAAATCTCTGAGATATCTGAGTATTCCAGATATTAAAGTTTAAAAAGAATTAAGGAAACAAAGTTTGGAATTCCAACGGACTTCAAGATGTCCGTGGTATTTGAGGTATCTTTGTTTGAAATATCAAAGTTCCTCTGTACATGTTATGATGTACAATTATAGATATTATTAGTACCATAAACTCATCTTTAGGGTAATCTTATAAAACTGACCTGCAGGACAAAGTCTCTCCCCCTGAAGTCTGCGATGGACCTGGGGAGGCGGGTCCTGCCCCACACGAACCTCAGGAACAGGGACCGCTCATTGTTAGAGAGCTCCTCCATCACCTCCCAGAACCAGGTCACCAGGGGGGCGTTAGCGTCCACACCTTTATAGGTAGCCACCGACTTCAGTAGGTACAGGGGTATGTCTGGACTACCACACACCTACAATAGGTAATTTCAAATTGTAAGACTTGAGCAAAAATCTGTGAAATCATCATTTTGGAGAATGGAGATATTTTTGTTGTTTTCCTGTGGTAAATAGACTCGTGGTTCCATGTCCTTTGCAAAATGGTAAGATTTTAAACAATTGTATTTGTTTGTCTACCATATTTCTTCAATCACAAAATCCTTTAATCTCAAAATTTAACCCAATAAAAACAAGTGATTTTAGTCCATAAAAATTATATTTCTTTAAACTCTTTTTCTTACATCCTTCCAAAATTTGTCATTCAAAATATCAATGCATTTTTACTGACAGCAAGAAAACTTTTGTTCTAAATAAATGAATCTGAATGAATGTGATTGAAGATTTCAGTTACCATGGTTTCCAGTTCCAGCCCAGTGAACAGTGACAGGAGGGGTACTGGGATGACCTTTGACATGCCCTCTCTGACCCATCTGACCTGGTCATCAAATTCATGCAATCTGCAAAAAGATTCATTGGATATAAGCAACTTATTCCTTTGTAACCTGGATTCTTGGTAGTAGTGACTTTAATTACCATCTCTGCATGTTGTTAAGAAATCCAATACACTAAACTATAAATAAGTTTTGATGGTCATGCATCCAAGTATCACAAATATTTCCCAACACTCTCTGAGTGCACTTAAGTGACTGATCAGGAGTATAGCATAGTGCAGCAATCCCTTGTTTGGGACCTGCGAGATGTTTACCATACTGCCACTACATACAGCAAGTTCCATTTTCTACAATTACATCCCCTTCAAATCCTTTACAAAGGGATATCATCCTTCCAAGAAATTCTCTCTTTTCTTCTTAATGTAATGAAACACAATATCAATGCAGATTTAAACTCTGAATACTATTATCAAACATTTCTGGATCACACTTTTCTTACCTGTAATTAATGGCCTGTTTGATGTACTCCACTTTATTTGCAGGAGTTATCTTGCTGTATTTGGCTGACAATTGTACCTCCTGACCAGAAGAGCTGGGGATACTGAAGGGCATCTCTACTGCCTGAAGTTTCTCATCTGTCAGATCTTTTATGCATATCAGACCTAAAAAGCCCAATCAACAATACCATTCATTGACAAGCATTCCAACTTTTTCACTCATTAACTACTGACACCCCAAAACATCTTCCTA